>JAVLVB010000755.1:102322-123089 GCA_032876305.1 Orestias chungarensis | reverse complement strand
CCATACCTTTGACACTTGAAACAACGAAGTGGTGGTGGGAAATATGGTCTGACCTGAAAACTGAGAATCAAGAATCAGTTTATTTATATAGCGCCAATTTACAACAGATGTAATCTCAAGGTACTTTACAATAAAATCAATTAAAATCAAAGATACGTCATAAACGAATCAATTTGAAAAAGTTTCCAATCTAAGGAACCCCAGCAGATTGCATCGAGTCATTGACTTTCAGCATTCTCTCCTCTGGAATCAGCAGACCAAAACAATGGCTTGTGTTGTTGTTGACTTTACAGCAATCCCTCATACTGAGCATGCATGTAGCAACAGAGGAAAGAAAAAGCTCCTCCTTAACAGGAAGAAACCTCCAGCAGAACCTGGCTCAGTACAAGCAGCCATCTGCCATGACCGAATTGGGGTTTGAAAAGACAGAAAACTAAATTAGATGCACAGGATACTGAAATAATAGAGTTTATAGCAGCAGTTGTAGAGCGTCACTGGAAGCATCTCACCCCATGTTCTCATCCAAGAAGCTGTCTCAGCTAACAGAACGCCAGCCCAGGTGTGGTTACCATGGAGAGAAGAACACTAAGAGAAAACAAAAGGTTAACAAGGTTGAAATAACGGTAACTAAGCAGATTGGACAAAGGAAGAAATTAGCAGAGAGAGAAGTGGTCAGATTGTCCTCCAGCAGTCTAAGCCTATAGCAGCATAACTATAGAAAAACTTAAATAACTCAACCCTATAGTGAGACATGAATAAGGTAGAGCAAAGGAGAAACGTCTGTCATGACTGAGTTACTCCCCCAACCGGATTAGGCTGTCTTCTCTACCTCTTTCTATCTCCATTTCCAACCGAACCATTCACATACCAGTATATGCTCAAATCCGCCTTTTCGAACTCCGATGTATTTTGTTTTTCCCGCCGAACTCTCTCGAAAACGTCACAAAACTTGCTATTAGAAGGTGGAAGGAATACTTTTTGTCAATCAGGTACAGGTGCAGAACCCAGGATTGCAAACCAGGGCAAATCTTGTGGTATGGGACATTTCAGCAACAAAGAAAATATTTTAATATGATGAAAACATAAAGCAAATTTTAAATTCAAAACACAAATACTTATGTTACAAATAAAATTAATTAAACAACCCAGTAAAAAAGGGTCTAAACCTTTATTTAAAGGACAGAAAGATCCATTATAAGTAGTTATTTTTTTGTTCGTACCACAAAAAGTATAAGGTGCTACTGGGGCCTCAAAATTCACTAAACAAGCGAGTCTGATTTACAGAAGCCAGTTGTTGCCAAATGAGAGAGCCCAGCCTCAGAGGTTAAGTAAAATCTACATCTTGATGTATCAGAGCAATTTTCCCAGTAAAATAGGGGCCAAAACATATCAGGTATAATATTGTAGCTCATTTGTATAGTTTTTTAGTGATTCCCAGATCTTAAGATGCCCTTTTTATGCATGATTTGTCCATAAGGTGGGTGTTTTTTCGATCTAGAACAGGAATGTCAAACCCCAATCAGTGCAAGCTATTGTCCTTCATTGTGACAAACCTAAAACAAAGGACTGAACATCATCCTAATGCAGGTTCAACAGACATAGTGTATTTATTATGAAATTTAGCTGTGTAGACAAAGAGACAGGCATAGGAGACATTGGATTTAAAGACCCCTGCTCATGACAAATAAATTTTTATTTCTATTTGTTGGGAGCTCATTGACATGTGCACAACACATAATTTTAATTTAATTTAATTTTCATTTTAATGTAGTCAATATGTCTTTCCTATAATCAAAAATAATTGAATAGATTAGAATACATTAAAAAATCTTGAGAGAAATTTAAAAATGTTTCCACACTGTCATTGACTTGCAGTATTCCCTTAATTAAATGTATTTGAGGAATCTCCAAACACTTCTACAGAAGTTATTGCAGAATAATGTTCGATATTTTTAATCAAATTAATTAAATAATAATTAAATAATAATTATTCCCGTTTATTGACTCTTAAATTCCCCAAATCATGCACATATCGCCCTGTTTTAAGTCTCTTTCCAGATGATTCTTATTCTTTTATCACATAGTTAATGGTTCTGGATATATTTTTGTGCTTTCAGGTCTCACAAGCCCCTCATGAAAACATATGATCATAGCTTTGAATTTAACACTAACAAACAAGACAATTGGGATACTAAGCCTTTAATCAATAACTGCAATATCAGAAAATATAAAATTTAAAATATATTAATATATTTTTTAATCATAAGAAAATACGTCACTAAATACTTACAGACCTAATTCTCGGTTTGCCTGTTTACAGGTTTTTAGTTAAAAATCAAAAGATGTGTTAAAAAGGGTTTAAACAGACAGCTTATTAAGATGAAAGAATGCACAAACAACCACAGAAGTGAAACTAACATGACTAACATGGTATACTGTAAGCATAATGAATTCAACAAAGTGTACAATCGGAAAGTTCACAAAAGTAGCAAAGAAAAACAGAAAGATTGATGTTTTAATATGTTGCTCTATTTAGAAACAGTTGTAGAGAAAGAAACCTAAAAATTAAAAACTAAAAACTTTTTAGCCTACCGGATAAAAAGTTTTATCCGGTAGGCTAGAGATTACAATACCTCACAGTCGGTAAAAGTTATGAAAATTATTGACATGTTTTTGATAAACATTTATCATTTAAGTTAAAATACATCTTTGAATTTGGTACGACTTTCATTGTAAAGCAAAAATAAATCAAGGAGTATTCAAATGCCCTGATTAATTGTTTTTATAAAATAACACAGAAGTGGATAAAAATGCAGCAGGGTTTTGGAAAAAATCTGATTTACATTCAATGATAAAAAATGTCTTCAGTTGTTCCCTCTTATTAATATTCCCCATTCTCCTCCTCATTATCCTCGCTGTCGCTGTCCTCCAACAGCCGTGACTGTGAAGCCAGTCGCTGAGCCACAGCTGTAACCATGGCAGCGCCTTTCCCACTGCCATCCTCAGAGACCAGGAAGTTGATGTCGCATTTGGGGGCGAGGAGGCGCACTGCTTCCTGGAGCTCTTTGCTGAAACTGAGATGTTTAGAGATTCAACATGGCTGCGTTTTTTGAGAGAAGCTGACTAAGCAATAAGGAAAATTTACTTGTAAAATGAAAAATGTCTTTCTTTATGAACACAGAAAGTTGAGACAAAGATGTTAGGTGGTTACCTCCACAAAGGACATTGACTGAATCAGCTTGCTTTGTACCCGTTCCAATAGTTACATTTGAAACTACAAGTTTATATACACTAAATTAAAAGGCCTATACATTTTATTCTTTTTTAAATGTTGGAGGTGGACTGGCAACCTGTCCAGGGTGTACCCCTGCCTCACGCCCAGCAGACCCCTACGACCCCACAAAGATAAGTGGGTTGCACAACCTGTACATCAGGTACATCAAACACTCAGCTTGCAAACCACTACACTAATCCATCCGCTGATTTAGTTCACATTTTTATCTGTATTGTGTCTATAAATTTGTATCTTCCATACTGAACACATTCAACATTAATATTTAACAAACAATGATAATTGCTTAAAAATTTTGTGTGCAACTAAAGAATTATGCATTTCTAGTTCCAGTGTCTACCTGTATCTTGTTTTTTTAAAGACCAGTGTTTCCAACTTTGTAAATCCTGTTTGGGATTTTTTTTCAGAAACCCAACTTTCTGAGATATGCCAACAAATTTATAAGTGTGTTGAAATAAGAAAGGTTGAAAAAAATGTTTTTGAAAGACCTTCAGACCTTAAGTCCTGATGACACATCTGGATTGTCTCTTACTTGGGATGTTTCTTGTACACAGTCCCGTCCACTCCCACTGTGGTCTTCAGCTTGTCTAGCCCTCTGTTGACACGAATACGGTTGGCGATGGTTGCCAAGGCAGCAGCAGAGAGACGAGCAGCACGTGAGGAGATGTTGTCACAGACAAGTCGCACCACGAGGACATCTTTTGAATCCCACTTTAGATCCAGTTCAGTCAGAATCTTTTGGGCATTTTTCAGACCACTCTCCGGCCTGGAGACAACAAAAACACATGAAAAAAAATGAATAAATTAGTAAAAAACATGGGAGTCAGTAATGAACTTATCTGTTTAATAATGCTGTAACATAACTTTAACAGGACACTTACTCCTCGATCTCAGAGATAAATTTCGTCTCAAACTTCCCTTGAGTACGCAGAGACTCAGATGTCTTCCCTTTAAACAGCAGATTCTTCTCTGTCAGCTTAATCAGCACCAGTCGAACGATTTCCCCCAAATACATTCCACTGATCATCTTTTCAAAGCTGCAGGACAACACATCATCAGGACATGGAGAGAAATAATTTTTCATTTTCTGCAATCTTCTACCCTCTGATGGTCAGAATATTAACATACTGTAGCGTAGCAACGTAAAGTTTTACATTGTTCTTAAACTATGGTACAATTTGAGACGGCTTGAGTGATAATCAAAATAAATATTTTATGTAAAGGTTTACGCAAACAGCTTTGATAATTAAACTGAAACTTTATTTTTTTTTATTTTAGGTTATAATAAAACAGATGATAAAATAAAAAAATAAAGAAATAATTTTTGAACTGCCAGATTTCGCTGCTTCATCCACCATTATCACAAGAACAAAAATCTCCCTTTGGCTGCATAAGATACACTTGACAGTCTGTTGAAACTGAGAAAAGCAGGATGCATATGGAAGAGCCTTCGAATTTGGACAGACCTTTGTCGCATTGGTGTGACATAAACAGCTATCAAATGTAGACATATAGAGAATGTTTTGGCACTGTATTTGAAGGTAGAATTAAGGCTTTTGATAACCATCAATACATTTGTTTGGCTGCTCAGATGTCATTTAATGGCTGCTTATTTCGGAAAATTAGTATAAAAAAGACTTTTGCTATCAATAGCTTCAGGGGAAAAAAATACTAGATTCACAAATACAAGACGTGCCAAAAAGCATTAGTAAAGATATTTAATGTTATTCATATTTATTTGACTGGGAGGTAAAAACCTACGTGTGGACTCCAGGGTTGATTGAAGTTTTGTCTACCACCTTGTCGAACTCTGTCAGGATATCTTCAAGGGATCTGTCATCTCCGAAGCCGCCCCACTCCGTGTTGATGCACATACGTCCGTCCTCTCCCTCCACACGCTTCACATTCTTCATCTCCTCCATGTAGCAAGCATTGGTTCCCGTTCCTGCCGAGAAAAAGTACCGTAAAAGACAGAAAAATGTAAATTAATCAATAGATTTAGGGTCGGTTTGGTTCTGCCTATTGTGATTTGGTGATCATTTGTGGTCGATGTATCTCTATTTTGGTCCATTTCAGATATGTCTTTTGTTTATTGTCCCCTTCTCAAACCCCAGTCGTGGGAGATGGCTCTCGTAATGATGGAAGTTTTTTTCCTGTGAAAGATGTATCTTTCCTCTCCACTGTTGCGTGCTCAGTATTAGGTTGCTGTAAAATCCCCCTAAGCCGACTATTTCTACTGTCTCTTCATGGTGGTGCAGGAGGAGTGAATGGGGCAAGTCAATAACTTAATGCAATCTGCCTGGGTTTCCTAAGATAAGCACATGTTTTGCAACGTATGTATGATTGGAGCAAAATGGTTTGCCTCAAGACGACATGCATTGTTGGAGCTTATATAAATAAACTGACTTGAGCTCAATAATTTTCCAATATATGCAAGTTTATCTTTGCTTTATGTGATGTGTGATTTTTCTGATACCCCAAGTGGAAAAATCCACTTAGTTAAACCTGAAATACAATTTTAACAGCAAAGGTGAAAAAAGACGATGTTGTCAGATGAGAACAAAAGGTGCCTTTCTGACTTAAGGGAAAAAGTCAACAGAACTATATTCTGTAAACACGAGAAGTTTAGGCAGTTCAAATAGATGTTTAAGGATGCTCTTCAAGTAAAACTAAAAATGGGCAAATACTTCAATATCTGAATGTGTGCAGCTAATAGAGAAACGTTTTCTTTGGTCGTACAAAACAAAATCCACAAGGGAGCAGAACACAACATGCCACATTTTCAGATTTTTATTTATAAAATGTTAAAATTCATGTAGTTTTCCATCCACAGTTATGTACTTCTTTTGGGATTTTTATTAATTTCAAGAAAGACAATTACCTATTATATTATTATAATAAAAGTTATTATTTTTATGAGTATAGTAATTACTATTCTTATTATAGTTTATTATTTTTTACCTTTATATTTCTAGTTTATATTTTTATTAAACTTTAGGTTTCTGACATTACTTTTTTCCTTGGGTCTACTGCTTTCATTAGACTTTTTAAATGTTTTTTTCAGGATTTGATTTTTTTACCGATTATCATCCCAATCTCGCAGCTCTGGTCCCGGTACCCACAGCTCATCATTGTACCCACTGTGTCATTCACCATAGCAACTGACCCAATGTCATAGTCCTGTATAGAAAATAACTTTGTGTTAAATTTGGTTCTGTCTCATTTGGAGAAGTAAACTGAGGGTTATTTTTGAGATTACAGAGCCTTATAAACTGACCCCTCTCCTGTGGATGGCCTCTTTCAGTAGCTTCACTACATCATGTCCCTCCACACCAGAGCAGTTAAATCCTTTAGTCCAGCGGATCAGAATGCTCTGCTCACAAAAAAACAAAAAAGGCATCATTCATTTTCAGTAAAATCAGTTTTTATCTGGAAAACCAATGAGTGTCGGATAAGGACCTTGTCAATTTCTTTCTGTTCACAAGGGAAAGAGAAGGTGAAACCCAGCGGAAGAGTCTGTCCTTTCAGCTTCTGGGAGTCTAGGAAGTCACTAAGACATGCTGCAATGTGGTCGAAGAGCTGGAGGGATACATGAACAGATTGGCATCATTCTTTTCTTACATCCATGGGGCCCTAAGCACAATTTGATTTTGGGGCCCTCTATTACCGTGAATATCGCTTGTTGATCATTCACACACCTACAATAAACTTAAAGCAGTTGAAGCAGTAATGTTTACCTTCTATTGACAGCCCGACATGTCTTTACAAATGTTGAAATTATGCCATTGCTGTTTCTCCAAAGGTAAAACAATCAGAAACATAAGTAATACCAATGCAATAATAAATCATGTCCAGGTTGTCACATATGGCAATTAATGGTAAAGGAAAACACAAAGCTACAAGAGCGTTTTATAGAAAATTCCGACATTTTGCTTTTAAAAAAGTGTAACAGCATTATAATAAAAACATGTCACAAATAACACTTAAATATATAAGAATAACAAAAAATTCAATTGTACAAAAACAGACAGAATAAAATAAACAATAAATAGGACCCAAACACTTTATATAAATGAAGTTACCTGAAACAAGGTAAGACAAAAAAAAAGAAAAACCTACAGAAAATAAACACCATTATTGCTCACATTTGTACCCTATCTCTTCCTCAATATTCCACCCACTCCTAAAACCTTTGCTTCCTGGCACACAATTTAATTTACTTTCCCTTTGGAATAAATAAAGTATTTTTGATTTGATTTTCTAAAGGCAAAGTCACTTAAATTGATCACTAATTAATTATGCATTGAAAAATAACAAATAAATTACTTTTTTTAATTGCTCTTGGGGGCCCCCTATTGGCCTTGTGGCCCTAAGCCGGTGCTTAGTTCGCTTTTGTCTTGAGGGGGCTCTGCTTACAGCATTGGTAGTTTCTACAGCTCGTTCCTGATGAACACCGTGGGCAAAACCTCGCTCTCATGTTGTGTCTCAGAAATATAAAAAAAGTTTGTTGCAATAGCGAAGACCTATGAGGTCTTCCCAAGAGTTCTGCACTGGGTTTTCTAAAGTGTGAGATATCCTGCACAGACAAAGCTGGTTCATTTTTTGAAATCCTAGGCATAATAAGACATTTCATAGTTCAGGTATTTATTGGTCATATTTGAGAAGAGAAACAGTAATTCGTCATCAATTTATTTTTCAGTCTTAAAATCCAAGAACATATTTATAACACTAAATTAAGAAATGGTTATCAAAGAGAAAACTACGACCAATAATAAGAAAAATACATTTAATTTAGAAATTGCTTTATTTCATTGCTTTAAATGTGTAACCCATCTTTTCCACAATTGAAAACATCCTTTGTTATACTCCTATTTTAAAAGCAAATCCATAGTGAAAATCAGCTCAGGCTTCATCAAATAAACAAATGGTCATATTTGTTTACAAACCTCCTCAGAATTTCTCATTAGATTATTTCCATTCATAATGTATCCTCTACCTTTGACCCAGTAGGTAGTTTTGTTCAGTTGAATTATTTGATCTGTTTTATAGCAATATCTGTTCATCTGTAAGATTCTAAGTATTGCTTTGGTTTAATACACTTGCTGGTTATGTTGATTACCTGTTTTCCTGTTCCCAGCATGATCTCCTGGGGAATGGCACAGATCTGACTGTCCATCTTTAGCACCCTCTGCACCTCCACCATCACTCTCACGTGAAGCACCCGAAAGTTTGTCCCACCCAAATCTAGAGCCAGGAAATCTCCTTTCTCTGCATGCAGGAAAAGAATGTTGATGATACAATCATTATACAGCTTGACATAAATGGAACATGAATTAAAACCTTTACATGTCTAAGATATGATGGAAAAAGAAAAGAAGTGCATGGAAAGGTATTTATTCTTCCAGGTTTGTTACCCTAATCCAAGGTTTAAATAATGTGCCCACAAATATCTATCCTTTCTTTCTTGACCTGCTTGAATCCTTTTTCTCCTATATCTGCCTTATTCTCCTCTTCCATTTTCAGTATGTTTCGCACTCCATGTGTCCTTATTTCTTTCCCTTCTAGTGTCCCAATATTCCCTATTTCTTTATTTTTTTACTTGCACCATATGTACAACCTTTCTGCTGGAGGCATTTGTCATTTAAATGGTAAAATGAATGTAATGAACTAGGAAATCTGTAAAAGGACTGACTGAAAGTAAAGGTCGTACCCGTGCCATCCGGTGTTGCCCTTACAAAGGTGGGCAGCATCTTCACTGACGCCCTGTGATGAGTGTGTTTCCCCAGACCTTGAATCATATCTTTCAGAAGTCGAGCAGAAATCTTGTGCAGTGTCTCCATCGAAAGACAAAAAGGCTTCAAGTACATCCCCACCTGCACAAAAATATACAAAATAAGACTCTGTTTTGTTACAAGAACCCAGAATATTATAAATATCTATTTACTACAATCATGAGTTAGTGTAAGGATAATATGAGGCAGGTCTCACTTGGTCCCACAAGATAGCAGCAAAATATTCCTTTAGAAATCAAGGCTGCATTAAATCCCTAGACCGGAACACGAATGTTCTAAACCTACTCTCCAGCATTTTGACATTGCAACTAGATAGGCAGGAAAATGCTTTACTTATTAAGTGCTCATATCTTTTTACCTTGCAGGGTGTATGTGCTCCAGAAAAACTGAAACCTCTACTCTGATGATTATTTATGACTATAAATAGTCATCAGATCTATAATTTTGGCCTTGGGCACTAATGTTTGATCCTAAGAAATTTTTCAAAAGATGAGGGAATGCAAATAGGTTCCTAGAATTGTTTTTTTCCGCTTCTGGTCTTTAGATGTGTGTGTGTGTGTAACTTTAAATAAAATGACTTTTAATAGATCCAATAAATTAAGTACTGGTCACCTGATAATCTTTCTGTTTCATCTTAACTGCTTTATCACAAAGTATAATTTAAAAGATCAAAAATAATTATTTATATGATATACCTATCTATACAGAACTTTAAAAGACTTTTAACTGAATATATACCATTACTGGAAAGAGCTGTTCCTATTTAGTGTATGAAATAGATAAAGTACCCTGTGAAAGTACATTAAACGTTTTCATATTTACCATCTTACAACCACAAGCATCTATGTATTTCATTACAACTTCATGTGAGAGACTCAAAACAACTTTAATTGTAAAGTTTGGTTACAAGTAAATCCATATTTAGAACCATTACATTGAAAAACCCTAAAATCATCACATAAACTGCATCCTATCGTGTAATCAATGGTTTAGTTTCAGAGTAAATACAGAATATAAGTGAACAAACAAACAAAAAATCCACCAAGGACAGCATCACTCAGAGGAGTGGCCATGATGCTCACAGTAACTGGAAAGAAGGATCTCACCAGTTTGCCAAATGCATTGCAGGGGACAAAGTTACTATATTACATTGGGTGAAACGATGGCTGATGTTTTTAGTCTCCAGGCAAAATTGCTGTTTGGCAAAACCAACAGACAACATGAATTTGAACACACCATCGCATAAGTGACAGACAGTGGTGGCAGCCTCATGATGTGGCTCCGTTTTCCATTAGAAGAGACTGGGAAGCTGATCAGAGTTGACGGAAACATGGAATAATGTAAAATCTAAATCTAATTGGGATGTGCAAATACCTAAAATCTAGTGTTCACAAGTTGTGTCAGAGCTACCTTACAAAATCAGTGTGCAATCTTTGAATGCCTGTGTTGTCCAACCTATACAGATCCTCAAGTGGTAGGTTTGAATAAAGGTTTATTAATTTTCCAGCCATGCTTTAGTGTATTAAAAAAATATATACGTGTTAGCTTTGCTCCTTCCTAAGTGTTTAAAACTGAATGTTTCAACCCTGACCTGCAGACACGCAGTACAAAGCAAGAAATGTATCACATTCAGGCAAAGAGCAGTAACCGGCACACTGCTGCACAGGAATGCATAGACAGGTCATCATGACATGAACTATAAAAATATTCAGACTTTTACACAGATAAAGACTTTTCAGAGCACCTGTTTTTTTTTTCTTTTTCATTTCTCAGGAATGTGTTACAATTCTAACTATAAAAGGTTTTAATTCAATAACTTCTTAAGTTTTACACTTATGAAAGCAAAAACCTGCTTTGTTTATGTTTATAAACCCTTATCTTACTGTAGACAGTATAAACCCAAAGTATATCATGTTTTTTCTTATCTGGAATGTTGTGGCATTGTAGATACTAAGCCATGCAGAGTTTTAAGTGTTTTTTCCCCCATTCATCATGCGAACATGACACAAGGTGTCCAACAGTGCAGGATTAATTTTGTGATCACAGGTTTGGCTTCTATATTCACCAAGTTTATCCTTTAGTGCTGGAAATAAATGCATTCAAGTCAGTCAGGTCTTAACAAAATGGCAAGCTGACTTTAATACATACACCTGTTCAGTTGTTGGTTTGCATGACAACAAATTTTTAAAAGTTCAAGATACATTGTTAATAAGAGAAACAAACTGATTTTAATCATTTAAACTTGGATTAAGACTGTTGTTTCAATAAAAAGTAAAGAGATATCAAAACAATCCATGAGCAGTATTAAGCAGCGACAACGAGCAGATGAACCATCAAAGAGCAACATAAAATTAGTGATCTTACATGCTAAGCAGAGATACTGAATGCTAGTGATGTGGCCAAGGGGTCAGCTCTGGAAATATAGGGCAGAACGAGAGAAAGATGAACTTTGACAGAAACTAGACACTAAGTCCGCTAAAATACATAAATGTAAAAAACTACAAACCCAGGGCAATTGGCCTGACAATGATCCGACAAAAATAATTAGAACTTCACCCAGCAAGACATGGGAATAAACTAAAAACAAAAAAAATGAAAGAATTAACTATTATGGCAAAACTCTCATGAGAGGGAAGACCAAGCCTGGTTTTCACTTCATAAAGTCTCACAGATATTGGACAGTCATAAATTGGAAAAATGATTCTTGCTCAAATGAGTCTTTATTTCTCCTTTCAGGATTCGGAATTTGCCATGACCAACATGATCTGTCCTGTCGGGAATTGTTGGATCAGGTTATCACTTGTGGTTTGATGGTGTTTGGATTGTAATGGCAGATCTATGGCTCATTAGTGCTGTCTGACCATACCATAAACTGTGGATGAACATGTGACTCCCTTTAATAACAACATTAGAGCCATTTTCTGATGGCTGAAAACTTCTTGTTTATTTTTAAATAACCTTTAGGTTGTGTTTTATCTCCAGTTGGAACAGTGTCTGTTTTCCGCTGTCTTTGTCTAATTGAAGATTAATTGTTGCAGCTTTGAGTGAAATACTCTAGAGATGGCATGTGCAGGATAAAGGTCCAGGTAGCTCACTGAAGTAATGATCCTCTGGAGATGGCAGCAACAATTCAGTATTCTCTTCCTGTTTTTACGGTATCCTTGAAGACTGGAAAATCACATTGCTCGATTCTATTGAAATTCTCTGTTAATAAAGAACCGGCTCAATGAGCAGTTTAAGCATACCAGGAGATATAGACTTTTCTGAAGCCAGAAGAGAAAATAAAATTATAGCAAAGCTTCATTTGGATTACCCTAGTTCAGTTTTTAAGAACAAACATCAAGATTTGAAGGCTTGGGCAAGGGAATCTAATACTTCAGCCATGCATAATCATGAGGCTTCTGCAGGACTGCTGCTAGGTTATCTTTTGATTCTGTATTTTCCTTACTTCCTTAAAAAAATTACTTCTGTTTCCACAGGGCTGTTTTTGCTGAAATGTGAGAAAAATTGCAGAACAGGTCATTGAAATATGATATAGAATAAGGCATTTATCTAACTGCGGAAATAACGATTTATAAGTGAATGGACTGTAAGAGAGACTCTGCATTAAGTTGAGTCTAAGCTGCACGTGTCTTTTAATGGCAGACAGAAATTAAAATGAGGATTTAGTAATTCTGTAGTCATGAGTTTTTTTGTTATGATATTTTCTTTTTAAAACTAAAAAACATACTCTTTTTATTCAAAACTGTTATTTCCCACTCTTGAAGTAAAGTTTAGATTTTAAGTTAACACTGGATAGTATAGATACCCATTATAGCTTTTTTTGTTTGTTTTTTTACAAACAGAAAATTCATGGCAATTTATTGATGTTTCATTTTACAGTGAAGTATGCATAAGTGCATACGTTCAGCTCTGGAAATAAATAGGTTCAGGTCTAACACATAAAAAGGATTAAATAAATGTGGCATCACTTCCATTGTCCTACAAAAGATCATGGACAAAGTCCGAGTGGTGTTTAAACCCATATATTGTTTTTAATCTCTGGTTGTATGTGTAAGGTCACTTGAACGTGAAGCTATGTCCTGGTCTCTGTTTATTTGGATTTCAACAGTTTTTTGTTTTGTTTTTTCTACCGATCAGAACAACCTCTTCCAACCATTTGCTGTGTCCCATACTAGGGACACAGCTTCCTTTGGCCTTCTCTCAAGAATGGTTTTCTTTTTACTACTTTCCCATAAGGGGACGTTTTGTGGACTGTGCAACTAAGAGTTGTCTTGTTGCGAGTTTGTCCGACCTTAGCTGTGAGTCACTGCAGCACCTGTGAAGTTACCATGGACTTTTCAGGTGCTGTCAGTTCCGATTGAACATAGCTAACCCTACATAAAAGTTCTCCACAGCTTTATACCTGATCAGTCTGCTGTTTTTCTTGATCTGCTTGATGCTGTTTGTTCATCATTCACGTATATAAATTTTTCTCCATTGGATTATGAGGTTCTTCTTTGTTTAGAAAATGATATCTAAAAACATAAAGTTTATAAGTGTAATTTGACAAATTATTTTAAAGTTAGAAGGGAATTTGGGCTATACTTTTGCATTTTGAATGTAGATGTGAAAAAAGATTATAAAGGTTTCACTTACTGCTGCTAAAAACATTAAATGTTCATTGTAGGTTTTAACTGTCGAAATGATTGTGTTTGTTTTAAAGGTGCAACTCTAAATCTACCCTGAGACACATGTTGCGTAAAACACTTCCAGGTTACCACATACATGCCACGTCTTCTGAGGAGGTACAATGGTGAGTGTTTTAGTTGTCATTTGAAGCCATGACATCACAACAGGTTCTTTTGAACACACGTGTCTGCAAGACCCCAAACAGGTTTTAACAGCTCTGCTTGCTGCTCTGAAGCCTGAGTGTACAAACTGGCAAAAGCAGAAGACAGATTATAACATGCATAAAGAAAGAATGTCGGTGTCTTTGCGCCATAAAAAAGAGGAAACAATGAACAACCCAATGAACAGAAAGTTTGAAAGTAAGTTGTGTAATAGTTGTGGAGGTCTAAATGTGAGGTTCTTTCTAAACTAAAGATTCCTCAAACAAACATATGGATGATGTTAAAGCAAACAACTTTAAAGAGTTTCAGGATTTTCACTTTGTTCCAGGATCAGATCCTGGCATACATCCACCAGGAGAGAGTAGAGATGTTTTATGGGCTTTAGAACTTCCAGTTTAATATTTAGAACTAAATTTGTTTACTGGTAAATTATTTGGAAAAGAGCTATGATAGAGAAATTCCAGTTAGAAGGAGCTAAAATAATCAGAGTAGTTCCAGAGTAGTAGTAAGTTCCTATTTTTTAATTTATCCTAAGAGTTTGTGAAAATCCAAGTTATTTTGATCCATTTTCTGACATGTCCATAATGAAAACTGTTCCTATTTTCTTGCTATTTTTTCAACATTTTAAATTTCTCCAAAAAGAAGATATTACAGAATAAAGGGATGCCGAGGAACATATATTGAACTTTCTGAAAACAACAACTATTCTTGATAATTCCATCCAAAAGTGCACAGAAGACAAGGTGAAATACATCTCTGCATAAAAATAACTTTTTTCCCCTTTTCCCTTTGACATAGGAAATAAAACTGAATCAAGTATAAAATACTTCAACTGGTATGATAAAAAAAATTGTTTTAGGTTTATTTGTTTTTTTCTGTTTCATAACATTTTTTCTTGACTGTCTGTATTTCTGTTTATACTTTAACAACATACATTTCCTTAACCTTTTTAGTCACTTAATACACACACAACAAAAAAATCATATAAGCAAGTTAAGTTGCTTATATGATAAGTTTTTTTGCACACAAATGAATAAATCTAGGATATGAATATAAATTACCAACAAGAATATACATAACACCTACAATGCAATGCAGAAAACTTAATTTAGGACATCTTCTAATGTCTTTGTTTCTGAAAATAAAAAGGAGAACTGCTCAAATTCCCTTTTGATTAAGTTTAACCCTGATAAACTTAAGTTCATATTGCAGAAAACTGGAAATAATATCAAAGAACAGAAATCAAGGCACTACTCACACCAAACAGCTGACCTTTGGCCATATATATCAGATTCCAAGGTTTCTTAATCTAAGGTTCCCCTCTGACAGAAACGCTGAATTCCCAAAACAGTGCAAGACTAAATTTTTGCTACGTGACCTCAGTCACAAAGAGAAAACCCAAATATGACTGGGACAAAATATAGTTGCCAATAAAACCTCTTTAAGTATGAGTTTAGATATTCCAATATGGTGTTTTTGACATACTATATCACGACCCAGATGCAGGTTACCACGGGGGATATACTATTGATGTGCTTAGGAATCAGTCTAGCTAGTATTGGGAAAATAAAAAAAATATTAATGTTATATTTGGGCACACAAATCCAATGATATATTTTACAAACCTTTAAAACAAATAAAGTACTTTTAAAGCAGTTTTGTATTTCTAAGAAATCTCGACCCAATCATTAAAATGAAATACAAAGTATAGTTATCAGAATACTTTCTAATTAATTTTTATCACATATGTTATTTCTTGATACATGTAGGTATTTTAATTTTTCAAGCAACACATACCTCATTTAATATCTCTGGAGGGATGCCATCTGTTCGGTGAGGAGTAGACATGTCGACGGTTACCGTGTTGTTCATCTGGAAAGAGAAAGACAAAGTGAGCCCCAAATTTATTTTACTTGTGATTCATCTTAGAAGTGATGGCAACATGTCACATATGCCAGCAGTTACTTCTTTAAAGGTGTTGTATAACAAAACGTTACCCAGAGTCGCTAAAGCCAGTGACTTTCTTTAAAAGGATCACAAGGTCTTAGCTGTTAGTGGAGTGCTCTAAAATGTGTCACAGTTTTTCCTGAAACTCTTTTATTGTTTTACCTTTATTGTTTTATTATGTCCTAATACCTACTTTTGGTTTTCTCATTTTAAGTTATATCTTGGCTAAATGGTTTGTTTTTATGTAGACACTGGAACTGTTCCACTATTTGCTTAATTATTGCAGCCTTATAGCCAATCGAGTGATTTCCAAATTTAAATTTAAAGAAGCAGAATGTCTCCGCATGAAGTGTTTCATTAAAGCACACTTTTTTGTTATGAAACCTTGTAACCTGGACATCTGAGGTCAAAATTTAAAGGAGGATTGCTGATAGTAACATCTTTCAGTGGGGTGATTTCTTTTTTTTTTTTTTTATTAAGACTTTAATTAGTTAAACACATTATATTTTCACAGGCTCTTACTGTTAAGTGCTTTTATCACTCTCTGTTGAGTACTTAACTTCTGTGAATTTTGTAGATATTGTATCCATAGAGATAAGCAAAAACTGAGAAAAAAAGAGAAGAACTATATTTCAACGATACTGGAAGCTTTAGAGCTGAATCCATCATTTAAATCACAGAATTTAAATTACCAGTACTCAACATTTTCATAATTGTTCATTTGGAATTAGTTTGAAAACTCCCAAGTAATATCCAATGAAAAATAATTTGAAGATATCATTTTAGGCTTTAGGTCAGGTATTTATAAATGAATATCCCTGCCACACCATTTAAAAACGTATTTTACTTCTTTTGGAAGTTTAAGTCTTTCAATGTTTGCAGCAAGATGCTACCGATATTTAATAGGTCAATATAGAACGTGTTATATTTCTCGTCATGATCTGTTGGGGTAGTAATATAAGAACTGGCTACTCAAAACGCTCAACCACCTGATAAAGAAGTTTGGTTTTGTTCAAGGGAGATGATGGCGCAAACCAGTATTCCTCATAAATTAAATTTGAAATTATAGACAAATTTGAACATCTTCTTAATGAAACTGCAATATAACAATGCAGTGTCTTCAGTCAGAGGTTTCTTTAGAGCCATTGTAATACAGACCTCTAAAGAAGATTACGAAGATTATTATTTGTCTTTGAAGAATATTTGTTACTACAAAAAAAATGTAATCTATGTTCAAATTATTTTTAAAATATCAAAGTTAATTTGCATAAAAATGCTTTAAAATTCATATTTTAATAGTTCAAATACCTGCTATAAAATGATATGCTGAGTGGAAATAATGCTAGTAGGCCTACTACCATATAAGCTAATACATACAGTCTTCATAATGTTACTTATTACAAATATAAAAAGGCTAAACTAGATATGTTGATATTAATAGATATTGGTTAATTGTGAATACTTTTCACACTTATCAATGGATATTTCCAAGAATGCATTAAAAAAATGCTCTGTTTTCGGAAACAGAAAGAAAGTTGTCTAAACCTCCAACTGTACTTTAAATTAGCTCTTCCTTGTTGTTCAATGAAAAATATTGCATTTGAGGTCCGAACAGTATAGATTATAAAAATTTTAAATAGAGAAAGACAAATGCAGTGCAAGCTTTACTTTATTTTATTGAAAGTCAATAATTAGCAGAAGATCCAATACCAACTTCACCATCATAAAGCCTATGTGATGTACTGCAATAGTTTTTTTTAAAGAACTGGGCACCATTGGTTACTACAAGGGTAGTTCTACAAGGGTAGCTAAACATAAAACTAATTAATTATTCGACTCTCTTAACAAATGAATTCATGCAAGACAATTTGTCGTCTCCTAATCTGGGTCCATATCTTACACTTGGTAGCAGTTTTAAATCTAAGTGAAATAAATGTGGTGTGATTTAATTACTTTAAGGCTGCAGTAAAAGCGTTTAAGGGCAATAATCCATGCCAATGCTCCAGGAACTGCCTGAAAGTAAACCCTAACTGGTATTGTGAAAATTGAAACTCAAGGCAATATTCTCTACTGAATGGTGACAGTACAGAACAATAAATATACTTCTACAAGATCCAAGTTAACTGATGAATTTATAGATGTCGGTTTGCAAGCCCTTTGGAGTTGTTTGGGAAAAACATTGGGGAAACTGAAATAAAAAGTATGTAGATGTAGTGTAAATGTATCCTAATGATCGATTTTCTGCTAATAGTGGTCTGCACCTGCCCAAATTACCAAATTGACATTTCTCTTAAAAATATTCAGTTGAGCTGATTATAAGAGCTGTTAGGTTGCAAATGAACCAAATTTGCAACTAGATTTGAACTAAACCAGTTTCTAGTGTTTCTGGGGGCAAGTTTAATCTTTATGTGAAGCACAAGTTCCTGTAAAATAAAACTATTATTCATAAAATGTAGTATTTGTTACATAGCTTGTTAGAAAACAGCATCATATAAAAATAAGAGATACTTCATTCAAATATGTCATTGGTTTTATAAAGGCATCCCTGTTTAACTGAGCAAGAGAGAGTCTGTAAAAATAATTTAATGTAAAAACACCAAAGTAGGCAAAAACTCTTTTTTTATTTTCTTAATAATGATAGTAATGATAGTAATCTAGAAAAGCACTTTGGTTAATCTATCTATCAGAAAGGAAGCTGCCATTAAAGTGTTGAAGTTTCTTCATTTGACTCAGATCTAAAGGAAATGTATAGCTAATTATCACAACTTAAGGTCTGTAAAAAATAATTTAATGAATACACCTTTTGCATTTATTTATCAGCAGAGACATTTTTATATGAACCTGACTGTTTACAATATTTATGTAAACTCAAGTTGTCTTAACCAGCAAATAACCAACACATCTAGCTTTACAGTCCATCTGAGTTTTTACTTTATGAATGAAATAAACTAAGTAATGCATAAATATCAGGAAACTTGATTTATGTATGTACATTTTATTACATTGTCAGAGATCCCTCTATAGATAAATTCCCTACACTCCACAAAGTTGACTATTGTGTAAAATGTAAAGAGGGACACAGCTGTTGGAAAATCATAACAACTTTGATTGTTAGTTTGCCATGCAACTATGTAGGGGACACTGAACACAGAAAAATCAGCTCAAGTTGGGGGCAAACAAAACACAATTTCTGTGTTTCATGCAAAATACTAAAACCCACATAATGCTGTGGAGATGCTCTTCTTCAATTTCTCTCTTGGATCAATAAAATATAATATAATCTACTTCTTCAGCACAGGCAAGAACACAACTGGATATGGAGCCGAAGGGAGCTAAATACTGGACTATCCTGAAAGTAAACATGTTACAAGTGGCAAAAGACTTCAAAAACATTGTTCCTAGACGCTCTCAACTAAATCTGACTGAAAAGGAGCTATTATGAAAAGAAGAATGCACAGGGTTTTCATTCTTTATGCAAAACTGTACTTTAGGCATTCATAAAATGTCTTGAAGCATTGGCTCTGAATGGCTAAGTACAGGCAAAGTCCCTCCACAGGACAATTTTGTCCCAACAGTGAAGCATGGTAGTGGTAGTATCATGCTATGAGGATTTTTGTTTTCTAGTCGCAGGACCTGTCCGACTAGTCAGGAGAGAGGTAAAGATGAATGGAGCATTCCACAGAGACATCCAGCATGAAATCTTGCTCTGGAGAACTCTTGAGCTCCAAAAAGGATTGAGTAAAACTGGCTGAACACGTTTGTGCTTTGATTAAACATCATGTTCAAAACTACGTGGAAGCTGGAATTTTTGGTTTTCAATGCTAGGTACATTTGCCACGATCTCAAAAATCGACATTTTTCTCTCCATAATGAGCCATGTCTTGTGCGGAACTGTGAGAGGCGTGAACGCCTACCTGACTCCCTGCAGGCTCCACCCCACCCCACACCTGAAACCGCCAGTCTGCATTCACCCGGACGTCTTTCCTGTTCAACTGCGGTATTTCTAGTTTAACTTGATGAGTGGAAACTATCTCCTTAATTCTCAACCCTAACACATGTGAAGCCATTAGAAATCAAATGGGAAGTCTAAGACTTATTTTTAAGACAGATATTTAAAAAAAGTCCAAAAGCACAGGTTATCAGCTGACAGTTAAGACGCACAGTAGATTTCCCTTCATTATTAAAGACAAATCTCACTCTGTTATTCAACTGAAGCTTTATAACAGCCCCTAAATGATACGGTAATAATAATAAAAAAATACGCCTATAATCTGTCAAGTGATTTTCTTTTAAGAAGCAGGAACAGCGAGGAGAGAGAGAGAGAGACCTACCTTTGCGTCCTGCGCTGAGTCGCCTCAGCTATTGTAACCTCACCGAATGAAAAAGAAATCGCGGTGAGCGATGAGCGCAGGACAGCCTTGACACCCATTTCATCATCACTCCTTGCAGCTGATGTCGCTACATGTTCCGAGTCACGCATTCAGACTGGAGGGGAGCTCTGAAAATGAGCGCTGAGGTCTGTGCGTGTTTGTTATGGGGGTGAAAAGGAGTCTTAAAGAGTTACGGAGTTTGTCTGCACTGCCTCAGTGAAACACTCCTCAGTTTCTGGTGAATCACAGTAAGAATGAATCCAGCTTTAAAAGGATGAAAGCGTCAAATTAACAGGCTGTCAGCGTTTACTCAATGAAGCTCACCTTTTCTCATTTTGCTTATTATTATTGTATATAATTAATTATTGTTAATTCTGTTGTTTTTTTTACATATTAAACCAACAAAAAAGGGGAGGACAGCTGCTGACCTGACAGACTTCGTGAAGACTCATTGTCTCCCTCCAGAGGGAGGTAGGACACAACAACCACTGCTAAAGAATCTCTCTCTCTCTCTCTCTCTCTCTCTCTCTCTCT
>JAVLVB010000755.1:77845-102222 GCA_032876305.1 Orestias chungarensis | reverse complement strand
TATATATATATATATATATATATACAGAGGATTATAAAGATCCTAGTTTAATTTTCGAGACTTGGCAGCTGCCCAAACTGCCTAAAGATCAAGTACCTTGTTTGATTACCTCAGTGTGAATGTGCCAGGATACTTGCCTTACAGGAAACCTATAAGTATCAATAGGGACAGAAAAGACGCAGGAGTTTGGGCAGTTTAGACTCTTAAAGCATCACATCTGCAGAATCACAGGCCAATTATTTTGTATTTTAAATTGGTTTAATTATGTTTTCTCGGATAAAGAACCAGTCAAACTAAGTTTATTCTTTTTTGTATTCTTGTTTTTAATGTCAAATGAGTTTTCAAATCAAATTACAGAAAAGGTACTAAAACAATTCAAAAGTAAAGCTCCTTCAGACACATCACTAAATTTGGTTACTTTGCTGTAACTGTGTATTTGCCTGATTAACAGGACGCTGAATATGGCTACATCATTTCTAAAGATCAATGTTTTGTTAAATTCTTTGTAAATTTTTGGAATGTAGTATTTCTAAAAACAAGTTCTAACATATTTTATAAAAGAAGCGTCTGCCATGCCCTAATGCCTTTATCAATTGATATTGTTAAAGTTTTACATTACAAAAATCTTGTTAGTTCCCGACTACCTCTAGTCTGTGTGCAGTCTGCAGGCTCACCAGCTTGTGAACTTTTTGTGGAATTTGAGAAGTTTTTATGGAATAAAACATTTCTTTTATTTTTCAGTTTGTCACTTACCCTGAAACCATGCAGTAAAACAATATCGATCAGTCTTATGGAGATCCCCCACCTCCACAGAACTGATCTCACAAGACAGGCTAAAGCTTTCCTTGCTCACCCAAACCACCCAGTTTACCATAAATAAAGGTTGCTGCCATCTGCTTGAAGATGCATAGTAAAAAAGAACACTACAAAAAAGGGGGGGGGGTGTACTCCCTGCATTCACTCTGGGAGGGAACATGGGCCCAGGACCACGCATCTCCAGCCCCACCAATACCATCCCGCAAGGAATAGACTCACACACACACCCGTCACACCCACCCCCACACTCTGTTATGGAGTCCTGCAGACCTAAAAGAGACCCCAGAATACACTGCCTAGGCAGAGGCCGGCAGCGACCCACCACCATGCCGGCACGTCCAAGGCCACCCGAACCCCCCGGGCACAGGCAAACCCCACAACCAGGCGGAGGAGACCCCCTGGAGCCAGAGCCCCAGCCCCGCCCCCCAACCAGGAAACTAAGCGACCCAGCAAAAGACAGGAAGCCGCCATCCAGGGCCCTACAAAGGCCCCATCCACCAACGCGCAGCAGCACCACCCACGGGTCACCAATGCAGACCCCCGGACCAGATACACGGCGCACCAACCGGGAGCTATCCAACCCTTGGACCCAGATGCGGGGTCCAAGGGCCCACCATCATCCTCAGCACTGGATCCCCTCAGCGCTGTGTGCTGAGCCACCTCTTGTTCACACTGCTCACATATGACTGCTCGCCTATCCATCCAGGCTGTCATATTGTGAAGTTTGCGGACGACACAGCAGTGGTTGGATGCATCACAAACCGTGATGAGTCCAGCTAGAGGCATGAGGTGGAACACCTGGTGATAATTGTGGACTTCAGAAGGGGCAAGCATGCCCACCTCCCAGTGCAAATGGGAGGAACTGCGGTGGAAGTGGTCAACAGCTACAAGTACTTGGGTGTACACCTGAGTAACAACCTTACCTGGAACAACAACACTTCCATTCTGGTCAGGAAGGCACACCAGCAGCTCTACTTCCTCAGGAGGTTGAGAAGAGCTGGACTTGGGAGCTTAGTCCTCACCTCCTTCTACAGATGTGTGATGGAGAGCGTCTTGTGCAGAGAGTGGTGAAGGCTGCACAGAGGACTGTTGGAATCCCCAACACCCCAGACATTTACACCTCCAGTTGCAGGAAGAGGGCCTCCGGCATCATGAAGGACCCTACACACCCAGCACACTCACTTTTTGTCCCGCTCCCCTCAGGCAGGAGGCTGCGGAGCATCAAGTGCAAAACCACCAGACTGAGAAACAGCTTCATTCCTGAAGCTGTGAGACTCTCAAACACACGCAAGAACAATTACAAATGGAAAAAACAACAACTAATTTAACAGGCACTGTTCACTTTAATATCACACTTTAAAATGTCACTTTAATATGTCACTTTATTAACCGTCCATGCTGCTACAGCAAATTTAGCACTCCGAATTCTCATTGCTGCTATGTCCGAAGTCCCATATTGTAGATTCTGTGTAGTCAAAATCCTATTCTCTTATATTTCTTTATATTTTATTATATTATTCTTATTTTGCAGCTATTTAAAATTGCTATCAGGGTGTAAACTGGACCGTGGGATTAGAATTTCATCCCACCTCATGTACTACATGTGATGACAAATAAAATTCCTTGATTCCTTGATTGAAAATGGACACATCATTCTCAGGGTTCTTTCAAACAAACATATCCTTAACTCAACAGTTTTCTGCAGTGCATTAAGGAGTCATATGAAGGCGTCCCCCTTTCACTTTAAAGTTTATTGCCTAAAAATTGATTAAACTTGCCATTATTCTACTTCCTGTTTCTAATAAAGTTATTGGGTTACAATGGACCTAGAAAGTATTTAAAGCACTTCTGTTTTTTTAAGATTTTGTTATATTACAGCCTCACTGCAAATTGTACTCAATTAAATTTAATTTTGTGGTTGTCGGGTTTTTCAAAAAATGTTTCTCACTCTGTAATAATGCTATTTTTTTATATAGAACTTTGAGGGAAGAGATTAATTTCAACTTGCTTGCACAGTAATAACATTAATTGCGGTGGAGAATTGCATCCATAATCTTGTTCACTCCAAGCCTCCATAATGTGTTGGAGCCTGTAAAATTTTTTAGAATTAAGTAGATTTTTACTCTAAACAGCAGCTCTACATTTGAATTGTATTATATGCATTATATTGATTAAGTTGACATTGCTTCAAATTAAGAAAATCTCTTAAAATCTGCAAAAACACAAGACAGGTTCTATCCATTGAGAATCAACTGTAGACTATTGTTTTATAACTTATAACTTCCCACTCAAATAAAGGAACATAACTCCAAAAAGAAAAGAAAGCTTTTTAAGATTTGAATTGCCAGGTTATTTTTTTGTTATGAACCCATTTTACCTTAAATACCTGCTTTTTTGATGATCTATCAGAGACAGATCTCTAGTAATTTTTTATTATATAACAATTTGATGTGGATACAAATGCGGCAGGGTTATAAAAACAAGATCTGATACGTTTTTGACAGTATAAATGTATTAAACTGTGCTCTCTCATTTATTTTACCCATCCTCCTCTTTCTTCTTCTCATGTCCAGCGACAGCCACCACTCCTTTTCAGCTTGTGCCTTAGCCAAAGCCGCAACTATGGCCTTGCCTTTCCCACTTCCGTCCTTTGAGGGCTGGAGCTTAATTTCACAATGGGGGGCCAAGACGTCCAATGCCTTCTTGATGTTGTCCTTGAGACTGAGATGTTTAGAGATTCACAAGTTGATAGAGAATAGTAAGAAATAAAATATCTTATAAAGTAAATTTGTTTTTCTTTTATGAACACAGGAAGTCTTTTATAACTCACAGACATTGTAGGTGGTTAAGTCCAAAGAGACTGTTCACTCACTCTTTCTCTTTAGGCCTGTAATTGCATGCATTCATCAGGTAAATACGTGATCCAACAGTTATGTTACTTAACTTGAGGTCAGACTAAATTTCTCTTGTTTATTTCAGTGCGAGTTTCTTTCAGCTACTTCTCCGGTTGGCCACAGGGGCTCTTCCTCTGCTGGAGCTCCTTCCATCCCTGGTGCGCCCGGTTGGCGTTGATGAGCTGAGCCAGTATAAGAGTGGTGGATCAGCTACTCGACGCCTGAGTGTTTGTTTAGGCCCGGTAAAACCTGTCTCAGTGCCAGTCTCTAGTTGCTTCAAGTATTTGTGAATGTTTCTCGTTTTGTCTCTTGTTGCCTTTTTCTTGTTGAGTTTTTATTTGCTACTTAGTTTTTTTCCCCATGCCTTTAACCGCCGTTGTGATCACTTCAGGTCATCTCCAGTGCTCAGAAACTCCTCAAGATCCTCTCTGGTTGTTCACGTCCATCTGGTCTCACCACTCCTCTTGGCTCAGCTCTGTCTGCCCGCTCCAGCATAGCTCCATCTGCCACACACACCCCCTGGACAACTGCTCAACCATCACCGTTGAAAGGAACTCACCACTCACTTCTCCCTGGCCACAGTTGTTCACTCCACACCAGTGAGATCGTTCCATTCATTTCCCTCTCACCCGTTTGCTTCTACTAACCTTACCTGTCCTCACCCTCAGAGGTCTCCGGTCTCCCACGTCGTAGACGTTTTCCGCTGCCCCGCTGTCTCCCGTTCCTCACCACTCATTGCCGTTGCTCCCCGCTGCCGGATCCCCTTTCCCTCATCTACTCAAAATAAAGATCATTGTAAATTTACTCCGGAGAGTTCTCCGTTCATGTGGGTCAGAAGCCTAAATATTAACATGACAGTTTAAGTTCTGCTAGAGTAAGGGAAACTATTATAAGTTGGTAAATGCCACAATAATGAGACATGCTAGAAATTTGTTGAATGTCCTCAGAATCAAAACTTTACATAAGTTTACGTAAATTTGGAAGCATTGCCTTTAAACTTTAAAACTTGGGTCAACCATTTTCAGTTTTTGACCAAAGGCTTCTAACAGTTTCATATCAAAATCTCATCTTTTGGAGAAAGAGCAAACTTTAATTATTTAATGATATCTTGGATAACTTCCTTTGACTTTCTCACTGACAAAAATTAATGATGTGCGTTTTATTATTTGGTCTTTTCCTAATTTTCCTAATTTCTCTTTTGTATAGGGATAGTTATTCTGTATATAATCATTTAATCATTTAATCATTTGGAGACATGAATAAATAAACATAGATATTCTTTCCCTCATTGTTCTGGGAATTAGATTTTGGTTAATCTAACTGACCTGAAAAGAGAGGTTTGGCCCCAGTTGACTTAATACAGTTAGAAAAAATATGTGAACTCTTTGAAAACCTTTGGTTTAACTGTAAATCATTTGCCTGTTGCAAATGATTCCTAACAACATTTATCATTTTTTGATATTTCGAATGGTAAATGGTAATAGGCCTGTACTCGTATAGTGGTTTATCAAGTCAAGAGGACCCCAAAGCATTTACACAACATTCAGTCATTCCCCCATTCACGCACATTTCAAATGCAAAGTATGCTCACATTCTTAAATGTTTAGAATATTTTTAGGTTTTTGCTGATGTTTGATCATTTCTAATAATTTTCTGATGTTTTCTGATCAATTCTGGGAGTTTATATTTGTCTGAGCAGATCCATCTTATTGTTTGAGAAAAAAACGTCACACTTCCAGCTTCTCCCATATTGTAGATTCTGTGTAGCTCAAATCCTAGTCTCGCATAGTTCGTATATTCTTATATTTTATTACATTATTTAAAATTGCTATCAGGGTGTAAACTGGACCGGGGGATTAGAATTTCGTCCCACCTCATGTACCACATGTGATGTGATGACAAATAAAGATTCCTTTATTCCTCCTTGATTCCTTGATTCTGCGTCTGAACAACTCGTCTTCCTCAGCAGTAATAAACCTCACGATGATGATGATTATCATTGCCTTAAGAGATATGAAAGATCAGCTATCTAGCATTGTCACTTACAAGGGATGATATTTATACACGGCCCCATCCATTCCCACTGTGGTGATCAGTTTGTCCAGCCCTCTGTTGACACGAATACGGTTGGCGATGGCTGCCAAGCCAGCAGCAGCGAGACGAGCGGCACGTGAGGAGACGGTGTCACAGACAAGTTGTGCCAGGGCACTATCTTTCGAATCTTTTTTCAGATCTAGGTCAGTCGGAACTTTTTCGGTACCGTCCAAACAACTGTCCAGCATGGGCCAACAACACATGAAATAAAAAAACCACATGATATCCTTATTATGAGATACTATCTATATATATTATTTAGGGCCAATTCTAAGCTGTGTCTCCCTTTTATCAGTATACAGCACTGCTATGATTAAAAATATTGAAAATCTCGGAGCCCCTTCCGAACAAAATGGGTAGCTCGGTCAGCAGGGAGCTGAAGAAGAGCGGCTACTGATGTCACTCTGCTGCGCCCGCCACTTTTTCCTTTTCGAGTTATAGGCAGGATTTGCGGGCAGACCTCGGAAATGAAAAGGTAATGTTAACTTTTGGATTATGGGACAAATGTGCAGTCTTGAAGAAGAAAATGCAAATAGGATAATTGATTACTAATTTTATTTTTGAATCAAATAATGCAGCCAAATATGGTAATGATTAGCTTCCATATACACACACACATATACATACACATGTACACACATATATACACACACACACACACACACACACACACACACACACACACACACACATACACACGTATACACACATACAAACATATACACATATACACATATACACATATACACACATACACACATACACACATACACATACACATACATATATATAAATATATAATTAAAAGCAGACTCAAATAGTCGTGTAGCATAAAACATATCGGGTATAGAAACAACAGACTTGTGGTTTTCATCCGATAAAATGAATTTCTTTGTAAACCAAACCTTTTTAAAACTAAAAGCCAGTTGACTCATAAATAAGCAAACATCTGTAAACATCTGCAAAGTCACGTCACAACAACTATCGGACTCAGCTGATCATCATATCGATCAAACAGACGCATTTCCACAATCCCACCTTACAGATTGCAAAGGTAAACATTTTTGTAACAATTCACCCAGGATTCAGTCAACCAGCAGAAAAAATCAGCGTTATATCCGTGCGTTATCTCTAGAGCTCTCCAAAATGGATGTGGGTAAAGATACCCCAATGCGCAGCCGCACCAGACATGAAACACCGACCTTATGTTGGTTATTTTATCGGACAGATACCAGCTCCAAGAAAGTTTATACTAAATGAAATATTGGAGTTTGGGATCAAGAACTGTAAGACAGAAGTAAATGCAAAGGATTCCTTTATCTAAAATGTCTCCACTCTCTTCACGGAGCTGGCGAATTCTAAATTTAATGCATGATTTTTTTAAATTTTTTTTTTGTAAACTATGACATTTTGTTTGTTCTCTTGCTTAATTAAAAGTTGGTTAAAAAAAACTATTTATAATAAAAAATTATTTATACTTTATCCTTATTCTCTCTGAATAATGTCACCTGCAGTGATAATAACACTTCTAATTGGAGCTGCAAGTGTTGGCTTTATTTCGATGCCAAGATTATTAAAACAAAGTTGGAAATTTGCTGTGAAAAACTCAATTAGTCGTGGGCATGATGCTTTCAGAGACCAGTTTTTCTCGACAACCACTTTAAAACAATACTCGTGTCATTATTTATTACTATTATTCCACCTTAAAGTTTCTTCTTCTTAATTTTTATAAATTCAAGGAATACAAAGGATTGTGTTTCTTATAATGTTATTTCTTTTTTGTATTATTTCAGTCATAACTTCTTTTGTTCTTTTAATTCCTAATTCAATTTTCATTTATTTTGGGTTGGTCCTTTTGCCATTTTTCTTTTATAGACATGCACAGTATTGATTTGAGGATACCTGCAGGTTTTTGTCAATGTCTCATTCATATGTTTTTTAATTTACCAATGATCATCCCAATGTCACAAATGTGGTCCTTGCTCCTGCAAAACATTATCGAACCCACTGCGTCGTTCACCAAGGCAACTGGATCAATCTTGTACTCCTGTATAGCAAAACTACGTACTGTATATTGCCACATGGTGGAAAGTTGTAAACTACTGACATTCACAAGAGAACAAGAGCAAAAAAATAAAACAATCCTGAAGATCGGCTAGACAGAGAAAATGTTAGGATACTTTCTGATTAATCAGCGTAATTCACCAACCACTTTCATTAGGACGGCCTTATTCGGTAGCTTCATCATATCCTCTCCCTTCACACCATCGCATTCGAAGCCTTTTTACCAGCTTATCTAGGAGAACAGTGAAAAAAGAAATGACTTTAAGTGGTGTGGGGGTTAAGACCTCTTTAATTGATATCTGAGCGCAGGAGAAAGAAGCTGAAACCAAGGGGAAGAGTCTCTCCTTTCCGACCTTCATCAACTCACCAAGCCAGGTCGCTATTTAGTCAAACAAGTGAAAAACACAAACAATGTTTAAAAGTCAACAAGCAAAGAATTGTTCTTTCTCCCAGCATTGAAAAGCATTAAATCATTCTGTTATTGCAGCACTGTTAGTTCCTGGAGCTTGTTTCTGATGAACGATGATCATTTGGTGCCTGAAAAACATAGAAGCTGTGCTTTCCAGAAAGAGAACTATGAGGACTTTCCAATAATTCAAGTATACTGCTCAGAAAAGGCTTTTTTTAATCATGGGTAAAAGAAGTGATTTCATTGTTCCTGAGGAGTATTTATTCGTTGTTAAACCTTTTCATGGAGTACAAAAAGTGCTACATTTTCCTTTTCAGGCTGGAGACCCAGTTACCTGTTTATATTACTGAATAAATTTAAATATCTAATAAAGTTAATTGGAGAAAACAACTAAAATATTTATTTACAGCTTATACAGAAAAATATAAATCAAATTTATTTAGAAATTGCTGTATTTCATCCCTTCAATTGTATATGCAACACATTTGAAAACATCCGTTACATTACAAACTAAAGCCAACATCAGCACAAGCTGTATCAATAAATTCATTTTCATGTTTCTTTTAATGATGTTCTTCGACTCCTCTTTAAAATATTCCTATCGATATTGTGTCATCTATCCATAACAAAGTAACTAGTTTAATTTGCTCTAGTTGAACACATTTTTAATTGTTTTTGTGATCAGTTTGTAAACTTTTTTGTTTCTTTTCAAAACATCGGATATCAATATACCCTACTCACAAAAACTTAGGGATATTTGGCTGTCGGGTTGAATTTCACGATGAGCCCAAAATGCATTCAAACCTTAACATGTGAACGAAGTTTACAACTGTAACTACGGTTCTTTGCATCCCGGGTGACCGCCAGAGGCGGTGCTTAAAGCACTGAAGGATCATTCTTGTGACTGCGCAGGTCGAGTACTAATGACAACAAAGTCAGCTGTGACCTGCCAGGGACCCACCTGACTCTATATAGTCACATGGCACCCGGCGTTCAATCCCTCAACCTTCTCGCTAGTGCAAGGATTCCGAGGGACCAAGCACTCTTGTGGTCATCCGGGATTCATAGAACCGTAGTTACAGTAGTTACCTTCGTTCTATTTCATCCCTACTGACCGCCAGAGGCGGTGCTTCAAGCACAAGATCACGAGGAATCTGCAACATCCAAGGGATAACCACCATATTACCCACCCTAATGTGATGTAGAGGAATCCTGCTCCAAAACTCCTTGAAGGGGATACGTCACAGCCATATTCACCCTGTAAAACAGACTAAAGGTACTAGGTGACTTCCATGAGGACGCACGGCATATAACGTTCAACGGCACCCCATTCATGGCAGCAAATGAGGTCGACATGCCCCTCGCAGAGTGGTACTTCACTCCCACCGGCAGTGGCCAGTCATGCAAGGCATAAGCCTTGGAGATCAAATCCACAACCCAGTTTGCAAGTCGCTGCTTAGAAAGTGCCTGACCTTTCCGTGAGCCAGCGTAGCAAACAAAAAGGCTATTTGACTGTCGTGGCAGATGGACTCCACAACCTCTTGGTGAGGCTTCCATTCCACAGGAAACGGCTGCTGAAGGGAAAGTAGATCCGCCGGTCTGTTCTGTGGCCCGGGGATATAGGCTGCACTGAGGCTGGCCAAGCATGGAGCTGACCAGGTCAGAAGCCGTAGAGTAAAGCACAACAGTTTTCTTCACCTGGTCCCCCCTTGGTGGTTGATGTGAAAAATCACAGTGGTGTTGTCTGACCTCACCAGCACATGCTTCCCCCGCAAGCCTGGAAGAAAGCTCAGAAGAGCCAGAAGCACGGCCTGTAATTCCAGGAGATTGATGTGTTCTCTGTTCTGCTGCCGGGACAACGTCCCTTGTGCCATTTGACCTCGCCAGACTGCACCCCAGCCCGTGGAAGATGCATCCATAAACACAACTTCCCGACGACACGGGGGGGGGGGGCGAGCGGGACCCCTGTCGTAATAAACAACCTCAACTTTCATTGGGCAAGAGACTGAAGACAATGAGGCCCCACCTGAAGTCGTCTGAGACGATGAGTGTTCCTTGCGGGGTCCAGATTCAAGCTGTTCAACCACATCTGGAGGGGCTCCAATGACAGCAGCCCCAGGGGCACTACGGCGGATGCAGCTGTAAGCATGCCCAGAAGTCGAAGATACCGCACAAAAGGCAGTGCCATGCCGCGCCTGAATGCTGTAAGCATGCTCAATATACCGTCAACCCGCTGGGCTGACCGGCAAACAGTCATCGAGATAGAATTCATGGCCACGCCCAGGAAGATAGTCTCCTGTGAGGGAGTCAGACTGCTTTTCTCCATGTTCACCTGCAAGTCCAAGCATCCCACATGATGGAGCACCAAATGAGCCAGTCGTCCAGATACGGGAGGAGCCTCAATTCTTGTCTCTGCAGAGGAGAAAGGGCCGCTGCCACACATCGGGTGAACACCCTGGGAGACAGTGAAAGTCCGAACAGTAGGACCCTGAACTGGGTGGACAAAACACCCACAAGTCCGGGGTGTGGGCAGCCCAGAAGTCAAGCTCTCCCGGGGTAAAATAACCGCCGGCCGTCATCATCTGCAGGCCCCCCGGCCCTTTGGAGGCCTTGGAGGACACCGGCCAGACCGTGCGCCACGAAAGAGGTGAGACGACCTGGCCCCAGCTTGGTATCTAGAACTCGGTCTCCATGATCCGAAGCAGCTCTTCGGACTGATCTCTGACCCGGCACCGGACCCTGGGGCTCAACAACAGAAGGAGATGGGCGCGAGGATCCCCGTGAAGGACCCGCAGCTGCCCAAGTGCCAACTGGTTGGCGATCAGGTCTGTGAAGCCCTGCCAGCTACTGCCTTGTTTGAGAGGCCTGAGCAGTGCGGTCCAAGGCATCCATTGCCACAGAGCCGAAAAGTTCCCCCGGAACCACAGGTAGGGCCCTTAGGGGTTCTCCTAGAAGGCTCAGTAAGCTGTGACTGCGCCAACCAGATCTGGCGGCGAGCATGAAACAGTGTGGAGAGCGTGCGCCCAAGCTCCCTCGTCATGAGAGGAAAAGCATGCAGAGATGCCTCCACCAGGCCTTGCATGGTGTGGTCCAGTGGAACAGAGTCCTAAGAAGAAGACAGGGCCAGCATAAGATGGGAGAGAGAGTCCCCAATCCGGCCCATGCGGGCCCCAGAGTCGTACGCCTTGCAGAGAAGGTCATCAGTAATACGGCACTGAGTATGTGGACAATGGGCATTGGGCCGCAAAGCCTCATCAGGGGAAACAATAAGAGAGGTGATGCCCGGTTCCACCACTGGCATCTGCCCCAAGCCAACCCTAGATGCCTCCTGCAGGGCCGCCAGCACCCTGCCATCCGTTGTCAGACGTGAAAGCGCCTTGGTGTCTGACCAGCAAGCATGCAGTTCACGTATATACTCCTCCGAGGGAGGAGCCATAAAAGCAATGTCGGACCTAGTGCGCCTAAAGAAGGCGATGGAAGACGCAGGATGGACCTGAGGAACACCAATCTGTAAACGGGCAAGAGCCGCTCCAATGGCGGCTGTCACAGACTCCCCCATATCCTCCTGAGAGGCAACGGAGCAACGCTCCTGAAGGTCCTCACAGAAATGGTTGCCAGAGGCCACCACCAAAATAGCATCGCCCTCATACACTGAGTCCCCATCCTGCTCGGGAGGGAGAGCCGCGCCGTCATCACCATCAGCCCGAAAGGACAGGAGGAGAGCCTTCATTTGGGCCAGCTCAGCAGAGAGGTTTATCCACTTTTGCCGACAAACCCCCCTCGCATCGATCCGTCTGGCTTGCTTCGCTGGCACCGAAGTCGCAGCCACAGCATGCCGTTTGCACATCGCCTGTGCGGGCGGCCACGGACTAAGCGGTGCAGCGTCCGTCCAGTCAGTAGGCTGCTCCAGCGCAGCCAGTCGAGCCAGACCGACCAGGGCATAACGCAACAGTTTGGACAAGCGTTATCCGACAGCGCCTCCCGGAGATGTTCCACACCGAGACCGTTGAGACACAAGTCATGCCCGTCGTCGGGCTGAAACGGAGCCAGAAAGGTTGAGCAGCATAAATTATCCAGCATCCTACTGCTGAAAGTCGTAATTAGTCCACCACCAACAAGAACTCAACACGGGCAGAAAACGCCACAGGTGACTCCGTCATAGGAAGAAAAAAAAAACTCGCAGGCTTATGAACTCAGCGCGAGCAGAAACGCCACTGGCGAGTCGGGCAATTAACCACAGAGCTGAAAAACTTAAAGAACTCAGCATGAGCGGAAAAGCTACCGGCAAGTATAGATAAACAAACTGAAGATGAACTCAGCGCGAGCAGAAACGCCAACGGTGAGTCACAGCGATTAATGCGGCAAATCAAAGCGAACAGCAAACTGGCGCCGAAAAAGAAAAAGACATACCAGTTGTCGCAGCGGCGACCGCGGATCTGGTAAAGGCGAAAAACAGCTTGTGCAGCCCCTGGAGGGCGGGACTTACCCGCAGCTCCGACCAACGCGGTCACGGGGCTACCAGCAACAAGCAGCCAGGAAAACAGTGGTACACACCGAAGCAACCAGCTTCATACGACCACAAGCCCGTACTCAACACACCTGCGCGCGAGAAGAACAAAGTGATTGAACGCCGGGTGCCATAAACTTTATAGAGTCACGTGGGTCCCCGGCAGGTCATAGGTGACTTTGTCATTAGTACTCAACCTGCGCATGCTTGAAGCACCCAGTAGGGATGAAATAGAACTTAATGTGACCTTCTCTAAGCTTTTGAATACACCTGTCCAACTGTTAAATGTTTCAGTACTTTTTGCACGTGGTGCTGTTCTCTAACGAGGAGCTTAACGGCAAAAGTCACAACAGGTGTTTGATCCTCGAATCGACCAATAAATGTCCTGGTTGAATTACAGCTGGTGTTTAAACAGTCGTCCTCATCAGGGTGTTCACATTGTTACATCACGAGACCAAGATGACGCCGACGCTCTGTCAGGAAGTGAGCTGTGGAAACTGTTCTGTGTCCTACTACTTCCCAGGTTCTCCTGCAGAGGGCGTCTGGAGGCTGCTTGCTTGGTTGGACCTCTGCAGTGTCACCTGTGTTTCCACACAGATGCTTTTCATCAGCTGATCTGATCAGCAGGTCTGGACAAGAGGGGATATACCAGAGGGAAATGGAGGAGGGTGTGTAATATTTATAAAACAAGGAATAAAATATTAAATATTAGTAAAAGTAATACATTTGGAATATATAGTACTTGAAATATGGGAAAAATATAAGAATACATTTTATAATCCATGTAAAAATATATCTCTTGAGTCAATGGATGAATTAATGGGTTATTTAGAAGGAAAGATAATATGGTGTGGGAAATGTAATGCTAATAGTACATTGTGGGGCAAAGGTAAAGATAAAAATGGCCAAGAACTTGAAGAAATTATAGAAATTAAAAACGTAGTTTGTATTAATGAATTAGGAACTAGAATCAATATAAGAACAGGAGCAGAATCAGTCATAGATCTAACAGTAGTTTCAAACTCATTAGCTCATAGATGTGAATGGGATATTGACAAAAATACAACTAATGGTAGTGATCATTACCCTATTAAAATTAAAACAGGAATAAAACCAGGCAGTAACATAGTAGAAGGATGCAAGTCGTGGAACTTTAATAAAGCAGCTTGGAATAAATTTAGATATATTGGTGATCAAAATTACAAAAGGTAGATATGGCGGCAGATGTAAACAATATAAATTTAAATATCTGTGATATTATACTAGAGGCAACAGAACAAACGGTTAAAAAAAAGAGGAGGAAGACACCAAAGAAAGATGGTGCCATGGTGGAACAATGAGTGTAATCAAATGATCAAATCAAGAAATAAAGCATTTAAAGCACTTAAAAAGAACCCTATTTACCTAAATTTAATTGATTATAAAAGAAAACAAGCAACAGTAAGAAGGACAATTAAGGAAGCAAAGAAAATCTATTGGAGACATTTTTGTAATACAATAGGGAAAAGAGACAAAAATTGAAAAAATATGAAACTGATAAACAAAAATGAATGGAATAAAAAAGGGTATGGGTATGCAATATTAAGTAGTGATGAAAGACCCAAAATTCAAGATAAAGATAAAGCTGAAATATTAGCTGAAACTTTCAGTAAAATACATAGCACAAACATTTTTAGTGAGGAGGGAAAAAAGGGAGGGAAGAAACAAAACTAAAATATAAATATTTACAAGAAAAAAGTAAATAAAATGATAATTTACTAAATACACCATTCAATATAGAAGAATTAAACAGAGCTCTCAGAAAAACAAAGAAAAAAAGCACCAGCAAAAGATTCAAATCTGGCATTCAATGATAGATCATCTCCGCGAACAATCAAAGGAAACCATCTTAGAGCTGTACAATGAAATCTGGGAAGAAGGAGAGCTACCACAGAACTGGAAAGAGTCAATAATCATACCCAAAGCAAAACCAGGAAAAGATAATAGTAAACCGGAAAATTATAGACCCATAGCGTTAACATCAAATATGTGTAAGGTAATGGAAAAAATGATCAGTCTAAATAATAAAAAATATATAACAAGTCTTCAAAGTGGATTCAGAAATGGACAAAATACATATGATAAAGCTTTATGTCTGGAAAATGAAATTAAAAAGGCACAGATAAATAAAGAAAGTGTAGTAGCAGTATTCTATGGTATTGAAAACGCGTATGATATATTATGAGTTAAAAGATTATTAATCAAAATTTAAAAAACTAGGCATTACAGGAAAAAATATTTGGGTGGATTCAAAAACTTTTGTCAAAAAGAAAAATACAGAAAATGTTAAGATAGGAAAAGAATATTTAAAAAAAATATGACCTTGAAAATGGAACACCACAAAGAAGCATAATTAGTCCTTTATTGTTTCTGTGATGATAAATTATGTTTTTGATTAGATTGAGAAGGGAATGGGTTGCTCAATTCTTGCAGATGATGGTGCAATATGGAGAAGAGGAAACAATTTAGAATTTATTATAAAGAAAATACAAAATGCTAGAGAAATGGGCATATGAATGGGGGTTTAAATTGTCAGTTGGAAAAGCAAAACAATGATATGGTCATAAGTCAAAAAAGAATTATAGAACTAAAAAAATTGAAAATGCATAAGCAAAAAGTAGAGTGGGTAAACAATATAAATTTTTAGGAATATGGTTTGATAAAAGATAAAATGGAATATCCACATTTACAAAATTATTTTTAAATGTAAATAAAATCTTAAATATGAGGTGTTAGGCAGGAAATGAATGGGAAGCAGATAGAGTATCATTAAAGAGAATATACACAGGTATGATGAGATCAAATATAAATTATGGCAGTATAATATATGCATCCGCAGCAAAGATTCATCTAAGAAAACTGGATAATATTCAACATCAAACACTTAGAATATGTGCTGGAGCAATTAAGAACCACACCAATAGCAGCACTTAAAGTAGAAATTGGAGAAATGTCACTAGAATTGAGAAGAACACAACTAGCGATAAATTACTGTATAAATTTACAGGGAAATAAACCAGATCATCCAACATTAACCATTCTAGAACCAAGTTGGGAAAAAGAGAAAAGGGAAACTAGAAGTTTTGGGTGGATGATAAGAAAAATGTACAGGAATTTCAAGTAAACAATATAACAATAAGTCCAATAGTACCATTTCCAACAATACCACCATGGATATTATCAAACGCAAAAATAGATTTAACACTAATGAAAAAGAAAAATTCTTACACAGTTGAAGAAATAAAACCATTGAAAACAATAGTCTGTTCAGAATCAAGCTCAGCACTCATTAGTTTACAGAACAGCCATTCAGAAAGCAGACAAGACATGTTAATAGAAATACAACAAATACTATTTAGGATAAAAATCATGGAGCTAGAAATTACATTCACATGAGTACCAGCACACATCGGGGTGGAGGGAAATGAAGCAGCAGACAGGGTGGCGAAAACAGCACCAGCAGGACAAATCAACTTCACAATCACGACTAGTAAATCTGAAGCAAAAAGTATCAAACAAAAACTAAAGGAAAGGTGGCAGAAGGAATGGAATAAAGAAAACCAAGGGAGATGGTTTTATAATATTCAAAGGACAGGGTGAGAAATGAGAGCAACAAGGAGAAAAAGAAATTAAGAAAGATTAATAACAAGACTGAGATTGGGACACACTGGACTTAACAGAACATTATTTAGGATAAATAAACATGAAACCAGAAATTGTAACTATTGTGGAGTAACAGAAACCATTGAACATGTAATTTTAAAATGTAAAAAATATGAGCAACAGGGAAAAAACATGATGGAGGAATTTAGACAAAACAAAGAAACATTTAACATAATATACTTGCTAAAGAAAGATATAGGAAGCAAAAGTATTCAAATTAAAATTCGGTTAAAATAACAAAGTTAATTAACAAGATATAATTGTGGACATTAAGTTTTTTTCTTTTAGTTTTTTTTATTATATTTTTTTGTCATTTATTTATGAAGGTACAGGGAAGGAGCAGGAAACAAGACGTATGAAGACATAATATAGGTAAGTAGTCTTTCTTTTTTTAGTTTTCTTGCTATAGCAATATATATAGCCTACTGTACAAAATGAGGTTTAAATCTGCTTTTAATATTTTCCAAATATTTTCAATGACAATTACCTGAAAAAAAACATAACATTTCGATAAAACGTGACCTAAATGCCATCTTGTATGATCCTGACTGTAACAATACCATCTATACACTTTGCCATAAAAACTGAAGCAAACGTAACATTTGAAGATAAATCACACTGACTTTGGTGATTTCTCAGGGGGTTTTTTCTCTGAATGTCATGACAAAACAATTCAAAATCTTCTGCTTTGTTTGGAAATTTCAAACTGCCCGTTTTCCATGAGGTACATTTTTTTTGTTTGGCTCAGTTATCAGGTTTTATATTTTTAAGCAAAATAGGCAAATAAATATGGCTTTGTTTGGCATAGTCCAGCTTTCCAAGAAATCTGTCAAATCCAGAAAACATTTAAGAGTCTCCTCTCTACCTATAAAGCCCTCAATAATCAGGCACTGTTATACATTAGAGATCCGATTACTCCATATCTTACTAAAAGGGCACTTCTCTCTGAAACTACATGTTTAAGGGTGGCTGCCGAACTGTATTAGTTTTCTCTGCTTCTTTTTGTGTTTTCTGTCTTCTAAAGCCTCCAGTCGGTCATGGCTGCAAGTTCTGATCCAGGTTCTGCTTGAGGTTTCTTCCTGCAGAGCTTTTCAGGTTTAAATGGTAGGTGTTTTGGTCTCTTCAACATAAAAAAAAACCCCAAATAGCTTGCAATCAAACAGTGATAAAGAATAAATATTTCTATTTTATGTTGTAAAGTTATTTTAATTTTAAAGAAATTGCTGCGGTAGGAGCAATAGTTTGCTAAAGCAACACTAAAGAAGTTTCAGTTTTGGGGGATTTTGGCAGCCAGTGTGGACATTTCCCATGAGGACCAGCGCATAGTGTCGTAAAATCCTGATCCCAGTCACCCGCAGTTGGACTGAAGTACATTTTTGTTTCCCGTGGCTGTGTGAAGGATGAATAGCGATGAGGTAATAAATCTAATTGTGGCGAAAAAAATGTCATATGATGATGTTGAGAATAAGAAACGGGTTAAATGACGTGTGCCGTAAAACAGTCAGCACATTTGTAGTTGGGTTCCTGCCACCCTTTTCAAAGTTTCTCAGTGTTGGTTAAAGTGATACGGACACCCTCGGCCATTACAGAGGTGTCATTCAACGAGCTCCAAGTCGACGTATAACACAAAAGTTACGAAAATACTTTATGAAGATTGAAAAGTTACTTAATGTTGCTTTAAGTAATTTTATTTATATTATCTGCAGGGTGCCAGAACTAAAGAAGCAGCCATGGCCAACAGATGCATGATATGAAGCAGGAGACAAAGTTTACAAACAAGTGAAATGTCCAGAATGGAAGGATAAGGAATGGTTGTTGATCAACATGCTGCAGTTGTTTTTGTATGACTCCATCTGTGTCCGGGTGCATCAACTCGGATTAAGAAAAAAGTCTCACGAGTTTGAAGATTCTCAGATTACCTGCAAGGAGGGAAACAATCAAGATGCAATAACAGCAGTAAATGCTGAGAAAAGATAGACAAGCATAAAGACGGGTCAAATAACTGGAAAAAACGTTTTTTTCACAAACAGCAAAACCGTTGGGGTGTGCTAGTAAAACAGTAGAAAAATTCAAAAACTAGTAGAATCTGGAGGAGCCTCAACCGCTATGAGTGGGCGGTAACAATTTATCACCTGATCCTTCCCATGTGGGTTATCTACAAGTTTAGGCAGTTGTTCCCAACATAAAAATCACACGGGAATGTTTTCGAGAATAACATGTTGAACCAAAGCAAACTGAAATTAAACGCTGCAAACAGCACGTTTTCTAAGAAATTGAGGCCAAAAGACAAAGATGGGTCTCCTCTTGTTGGCCGTGTACTCTAAAAGAAACAAAAAATAGACTAGTACCAAAAGCGAGGCTAATTGCACAGGGATTTGAAGAGGAATAGGTTTATGAGGTGCAAAAAGACTCCCCATATTGTCCTTATGTGCGTGGTTTAGTTGATGCCTCACTGTGGTATTATAACAGGGTCAAAAACATCTTCAGCTTCTGATTCACTTAGTTTATTAGTGGCAGCAATATGCCAAACACATTAGGAACTTCAATCAACAAACATCAAATATATTTTTGATGAAAAATGGGACTGTCTGGAGATATTTTTTATCAAGCCACCTCCAAGGGCAAAAAGCACAGGTATGCTTTGGGAACTAAGGAAACGTGCGTGTGCGCGGTTTAGCTGATGCCTCAATGTATTGGTATAACAGGGTAAAAAGCATTCTGACTGAAGCAAGAGGTATTAGCTCTAAGGTTGACCCTGCAGTTTTCTACTGGCTTGATGATAAATCTACATGGTATATTTATCATATTAATAACCTATCCGGAGTTTAATGTCGGTCGGAAAGCTTTTAATTGCCTCTCCTATGTGGATCTGGAAGAATGAAGTTCATGTTTAGACAAGAGTGCATATAAATGCACTTTAACAGTAACAACAAATGCATTAAAAAAATGACTGGCACAGCAAATAAGAAAATTAATCAAAGAAACAAAAACAGGTACATAATTAATCTTTTCAGAGTTGGCAGGGAGCTTGGTGGGTCAAGAAAAAGGAGAATACTGGAAGTTACACTGATTAAAGCTACTAAAAACTTAAAAAATGTTCTTTAAGGCTTTACATTCATGTTAGTTATTTTGCAAAGATTTTCAATCTCTGCATATGTAAAACTGTTATATACTTCATAGTTTCTAATGATTTATCATAACTAATTTGTGGGCGTGACTGAAATCAACCACAGGCAACAGTTGAATCACTTTTGTCTAGAATGCAAGCTTTAAAAACAGTTAATTTTATTATCTCACATTTAATAACTCATATTACCAAACATCTTGACTTGAGTTGAGGTTATGGTAGGTATTCTTCCACAGAGCCTACTGTGGTGTGTATGTTTGCGCTTCTATATGTTTGTCCTGGGCCACATAATCATAGCCCAGGATGGAAAAACTCACAAATGGGGCTGATATATTTTTATTCTAAAGTTTAAGTTGGTTTAAATTCTTAGTAGTGCAGATTGATTTTTATATACCTCACTAACTAGATGCAAAGGTGACACCTCTCAGCAAACACAGCACCACATAGTCACTACAGCACCAGTTAAGGTTCCTATGCCTGTGACTTCAAAGTAAGGCTCATAATCTACAGCCATAAAAACACTGTATTGGTATCTTACATCTCCTGAATTTAACATTGCAATTGTAAGTCTTTTCTCCTCAAAGTCCATGGATGTCACTTTTGTGTCAGGAATAAAATAAATCTCTAATTGAGCAAAAATTGAGGAGAAATGTGTGTTTGTCAGAGAGACTCAAAAAATAGGCCTAAAGTCAAGATGGTCCACTTAAGAAGATCATAAGAGGTTAACTTCATTAGTCTAAGGTACACTTTTTAATAGGTCATTTTCTGAGAAAATTTAAGTTTATTTTAAAGCAGACAAGTTTGCTTGATTAAAAGATATCAACTGTAAATAAAACCCAAATTACAGTCACAAAGGGAATGCTTATACAAAGGAGATGAAAGCCTGACATCAGCAGCCAGCAATGGTGGTTTCACAAGAGTGTAAGACAGTTTCTTCTCAATGAAAAAGACTTCATCCTCACACTGGCAGCCTATCCAGCGTGGTGAGGGTTAAAGTTTCTGGCTTCTTCTTCAGGATGTCATCTTCGTCTTTGACTAGGCTTCTTGGCGCGCTGCTGTTTCCTGAAGTCAATAAGGCATCCGTTGACTTCAGAGATGGGAGTGAAGGATCTGATGGGAGAGTTGCTGATCCTTGATGCTGAAACTTCCTCGTCATTGTCGTCATCGTCGTACCGCAGATCGATTACAGCTCTGAAAGTCAAGACACAAATACAAAGCTGCTTCAGGAAGAAAATTCTGCAGAATTGAATTTTAACTCAACGTTCAGTGTTAGCAGCTCATTTGCAACAGCAAAGGTACTGTCAGCTTTAAATGGTTTCAATGGTGGTTGTTTTGTGGTCTCTTTGACATAAATCTTTCTACTAAATGGGGAAACAAATACCCAACAACTGATCTGATAGAGGAACAACCAGTAAAGCCCCTCTCAAACTATCAGAACGTGATAAACAGTATGCTGCTATAGGAGCAAGTTGGGATGTGGGTGTCAAAACACCCACGTCCCAAACGTGTGTGTTGCAGTTAAACTGTTAAAGTACACTGCAGAGGTGACAATGACGTAGGTTACAATCTATCCTTTCCAAACTTAGGAGGCTGAAACAGATAGTTCAGTTTTTTGTGTGCACATATATATACAAACCAGATTCCAAAAAAGTTGGGACACTAAACAAATTGTGAATAAAAACTGAATGTAATGATGTGGAGATGGCAAATGTTAATATTTTATTCGTAATAGAACATAGACGACAGATCAAAAGTTTAATCTGAGTAAATGTAACAATTTAAAGGAAAACTATGTTGATTCAAAATCTCACCATGTCAACAAATCCCAAAAATGTTGGGACAAGTAGCAATAAGTTGCTGTAAAAAGGAAATTGAGCATTTAATGAACACCTGAAAGACCAATTAATACTAATTATGTTAATTGATAACATGATTGGGTATAAAAAGAGCTTCTCAGAGTGTCAGTGTCTCTCTGAAGCCAAGATGGTAAGAGGATCACCAATTCCACCATTGTTGCGCAGAAAGATAGTGCAGGAATACCAGAATGGTGTTACCCAGCGAAAAATAGCAAAGACTTTTAAGTTATCATCAACCGTGCATATCATCAAAAGATTCAGAGAATCTTGAACAATTGCTGTGCGTAAGGGTCAAGGACGTAAAACTCTACTGGATGCTCGTGATCTCCGGGCCTTTAAACGTCACTGCACCTCAAACAGGAATGCCACTGTCAAGGAAATAACAGAATGGGCTCAGGAATACTTCCATAAAGCATTGTCAGTGGAGACAATCCACCGTGCCATCCGCCATTGCCAGCTGAAACTCTACAGTGCAAAGAGGAAGCCATTTCTAAGCAAGATCCACAAGACGTTTACACTGGGCCAGGGGTCTTTCAAAATGGAGAGTGGCAAAATGGAAGACTGTTCTGTGGTCAGGTGAGTCAGGATTTGAAGTTATTTATGGAACACTGGGACGCCATATCATCCGGACCAGAGAGGACCAGGATATACCAAGTTGTTATCAACGCTCCATTCAGAAGCCTCAATCACTGATGGTATGGGGTTGCATGAGTGCTTGTGACATGGGCAGCTTGCATGTGTGGAAAGGCACCATTAATGCGGAGAACTACGTACAGGTTCTAGAACAACATATGCTCCCATCTAGACGTCATCTCTTTCAGGGAAGACCCTTCAGCATTTTTCAACAAGATAATGCCAGACCACATTCTGCAGCAATCACATCATGGCTACGTAGGAGAAGGATCCAGGTACTGAAATGGCCAGCCTGCAGTCCAGATCTTTCACCTATAGAGAACATTTGGCGCATCATAAAGAGGAAGGTGCGACAAAGAAGGCCCAAGACGATTGAACAGTTAGAGGCCTGTATTAGTCATGAATGGGAGACTATTCCTATTTCTAAACTTGAGAAACTGGTATCCTCTGTCCCCAGACGTCTGAGTGTTGTAAGAAGAAGGGGGGATGCCACACATTGGTAAAAAATGGACTTGTCCCAACTTTTTTGGGATTTGTTTATGCCATGAAAGTTTGAAACAACATATTTTTCTCTTAAAATGATACAATCTCTCAGTTTAAACTTTTGATCTGTGATTTGTGTTCTATTCTGAATAAAATATTAGATATTGGCACCTCCACATCATTGCATTCACTTTTAATTCACAATTTGTTTAGTGTCCCAACTTTTTTGGAATCAAGTTTGTGTGTGTATATATATATATATATATATATATATATATATATATATATATATATATATATATATATATACACACACACACTACTCACAAAAAGTTAAGGATATTTGGCTTTCGAGTGAAATTTATGGAAAATGTTAAAAGTTCCTGCTACAGTGATATTATATCATGAAAGTAGGACAATTAAGTAGAAGGATGCACTGGTGATTTCCTCATCTCAAACAATTTGTTGAAACAAAAATAGGCAACAATGGTGTGTACACCACAACAAAAATTTCAACGTCTCAATAACTCGTCATGTGCCCTTGAGCATCAATTACAGCTTGACAACGACGTCTCATGCTGTTCACAAGTCGACTTATATTCTGCTGAGGCAGGGCATCCCACTCTTCTTGATGGGCAGCCCTCAGGTCATTGAGGTTTTGGGGTGCAGAGTTTCGAGCCTCTACACGGCGACTCAGTTGATTCCACAGGTTTTCAATGGGATTCAGGTCTGGAGAAAGTGCAGGCCACTCCATTTGAGGTACACCAGTCTCCAACAGCCGTTCCCTGAATATGGAACCCGATGAGCTGGAGCATTGGCGCCCATGAAGATGAAATTAGGCCTGTGTTGTTCATGTAGGGCCACAATCATGTCATGGCCTTGTCACTGTACCATTCACAAAGTGTAGGGCAGTTCTATACAGACTGGACACACCTGCCCACACTGTGACGCTCAATGTGAATCGACTTTCATCAGAGAATAGCACTGAGGCCCCCTGGTCCCTGGTGCAGCGTAAATACTCCCTGGCCAATGGAAGACGATGACGCCTGTGCCTGCTGGTGTGGTCAGGTACCCTTGCAGGTCGTCTAGCACGCAGACCACGCTGATGTAAACGGTTTGGAATGGTCTGACGTGACACTTGGGTGCCTCTCACCTCCCTTAAATGTGCCTGGAGTTGAGTGGCATTCATCATCCGGTTTCTCAGGTCATTGTTCACAATGTAGCGGTCATCAGCATAGGATGTGGCCAAAGGACGTCCACTTCTACGCCTTTCTGTAACTCTTGCAGTCTCTCGGTATCTCTGTTGCAACCAGCTGATTACACTCTGTGACAACGTCCTGTTTGAAGCATTGCAATGGCAAGGTACTGTTGATCCATTGTTAGGTGTCGTCTTGGTCTCATGATGTAACAATGTGAACAGCCTGATGAGGACGACTGTTTAAACACCAGCTGTAATTGAACCAGGACCTTTATTGGTCGATTCGAGGATCAAACACCTGTTGTGACTTTTGCCGTTATGCTCCTCGTTAGAGAACAGCAACATGTGCAAAAAGTACTGAAACATTTAACAGTTGGACAGGTGCATTCAAAAGCTTAGAGAAGGTCACATTAAGTTCACCTGTTAAGGTTTGAATGCATTTTGGGCTCATCCTGAAATTCAACCCGACAGCCAAATATCCCTAACTTTTTGTGAGTAGGTCATGTATATATATATATATATATATATATATATATATATATATATATATATATATATATATATATATATATATATATATATATATATATATAT
>JAVLVB010000755.1:57847-77745 GCA_032876305.1 Orestias chungarensis | reverse complement strand
TTAGAGAAGGTCACATTAAGTTCACCTGTTAAGGTTTGAATGCATTTTGGGCTCATCCTGAAATTCAACCCGACAGCCAAATATCCCTAACTTTTTGTGAGTAGGTCATGTATATATATATATATATATATATATATATATATATATATATATATATATATATATATATATATATATATATATATATATATATATATATGAAGCATATATATATATATATACATATATATATATACACATACACAGTGTTCCAAATTATTATGCAAATAATATTTTCGTAGAATTTCCAAAACTATATATATTGCAGTCATTGTAATTTTCCAGTCATCAACTATTAGAGTACAATTAAAAGGTTTTTGAACAAACTGCCAATGTTAACAGTATATATAAAAAAAATAAAACACTCAAAATGAACTAAAATGCATGTTCCAAATTATTATGCACAGCAGAGTTTTCAACTTTTTCATTTTTATAAAGAACAAAAAAATTGTCATTTGTGAAATTATAAGCATTAGCAGGTGATTACAAACTGAAATCAAACAGTTTTCATGTCAAAACTTTATTCTAGGTGATGTTACATTTGCACATAGGACCCCTTGTTCGAAAGGAGCTTCTGAACTCTCTCGTCCATTGAATTTATCAGGTTTTGGATGGTATCTGCTTCAATTGTTTTGCATGAGGACAGAATACCCTCCCGGAGCTGTTGCTTAGATGTGAACTGCCTCCCGCCATCATAGACACTCCTTTTGATGATGCTCCAGAGGTTCTCAATGGGGTTGAGGTCAGGGGAGCATGGGGGCCACACCATAAGTTTGTCCCCTTTTACGCCCATAGCAGCCAGAGATGCAGATGTGTTCTTTGCAGCATGAGACAGTGCATTATCATGCATGAAAATGATCTTGCTGCGGAATGCACGGTTCTTCTTCTTGAACAATGGCAGGAAGTGCTGTTTGAGAAACTCCACATACATTATGGAGGTCATCTTTACCCCTTCAGGGATCCTAAAGGGGCCGACAATCTCTTTCCCCATGATTAAAAACCAAAACCTTACTCCGCCTCCTCCTTGTTGCCGCCTTAGCCTTGTTTGCATGGGGTGTCCATCAACCAGCCATCCTCCACTCCATCCATCTGGACCATCGAGCGTTGCACAGCACTCATCGGTGAACAAAACAGTTTTGAAGTCAGTCTTCATGTATTGTTTGACCCACTGGAGCCGTTTCTGCTTGTGTGCAGTGGATAGAGGAGGTCGACAGGATGGCTTACGCACAGCTGCAAACCTCTGAAGGACCCTGCATCTTGTTGTTCGGGGGACGTTGGAGGCACCAGCAGCTTCAAAAACTTGTCTGACAAGTCATTTTTGCAGCTGCTCTTTTAACCTGATGTAATTGCCTGTTGGAAAGAGTCCTCAATTTTCCCTTATCAGCACGCAAACGTGTGTGTGCTCTGAATCAGCTACATACTTCTTGATTGTGCGATGATCACGATGAAGTGTCTTGGAAATGTTGATTGCAGTCATGCCTTGACCTAAACACTCCACAATTTGTTGCTTCTCAGCAGCCGACACATCCTTGTTCTTTCCCATTTTGGCTGAAAATGTAGGCTGTGTGTAAGTCGCTATATAGATTTTTCAACAGAACCGAAACACACCGCATTGCCTGGGAATTTACAGACTAATTCAATGGCCTGTTTCTCATGTGTGCTTTGCATAAAACAACAAAAAACTGAATAATTTGTTTCAGCCTCTCAGTTTGCAAAGTATAGATTGTAATCAACATCATTGTCACCTCTACAGTGTACTTTAACAGTTTAACCGCAACGCCCTCATTCGGGATGTGGGTGATTTCACACCAAGCAAACATGCAGAACAAAAACATAAGGACAAGAAGAAGATCATTAAGAGTGCAAATACTGCCAGTTTTGATGTGCACAGCTAAAAAAAAACTGCTTTTCTTTTTAAAATAGTATTTAGCTATAAACATATTTTAAACAATTCTAACAAAACATGAGATAACAGCTCTAAAAAAGAATTACTTTAGAAAATAAAGTTATTTCTTTTAAGAATAATAACTTAAGAGTCAGAAATAGTTTTGGGTATTACTCATTTATGTTGTGAGTCACCCCCCTAGCATTCTAGCCTTGTTTTCCATTGCGCTTTTCATTTTAGTGGGACAACCCAAGACTACCTAGCACTGACCCCCGTTTACACCTCTTTACATATTTCCTTTATACATGCCTGCTCAGCTTAAGGATGCATTTAATATGAACTTTATATTATAGTATTAATACATTTAAATAATTTGAGAACACACTAAAATAAGAGTTAAGTATGAAACTCAGTGTCTGACTCATATTAGGAGACATAGTATTAACATTTTTACATTTTATTTAATATTCCGCAAACAAAAAATACCTACAGCATGTTTAATTTACCCAAAAATGTACTCTGGGTTTTTTACTAACTCTGCTTTCTGAAACACGAGAATAGGACAATCTGTCACATAGACTAAGCCAATAAATAAGAACAAGATGGAAAAAATGTTTGAAGCAAAACATACAAAGTACGACATCAGTAAGATGTTACTGGTAACAGTTATGTAGAAGAAATAAGTGTTTCCTTACTCTGGCTGGATTTTGGATCCTGATGGTCCAGCACCTGTGTGAAGACACAAAAGCAGAGGTTGATTTTAAGGAAGATAAAATCTTAGAGATTAACACATTATTTCAAGGCACTTGAAAAATAATTTCAGTCCAGCCATAAATACTTACGAATTGATCCTACCTATCGATCAGAATTTATTATTCTGATTAGTTTACAATTTATTTTCAATAATCTGCTGCAGGAAAACTCAATATTAGGAATCCTCATCATAAATTTGACAGCTAAGAACAGAAAACCAAACCCAGAAACTTATTCAGAGAATGAATGAACAACATAATAATGATGTTTTACAATACAGCACTATTTAATACATCCCACTACCTTCTCACATCAGTGCAAGGTGTGTTTAAAATGCATGGAAATTTCAGCAATTCAAATGAAAGGATTATCTGGAAAAATTTCTTTATGAGTGAAGCGAGGGGAAAAGACAAGGAGCTTTTTTAAAAGCCACTAACCTGAGTCTCTGCTTTCGGTTCGCTCCAGAGCTGACAGAAGATTTCCCTTCTAGCATTTGCAGCAGAAAAACACAAAAAAAACAAAAGCAATTATTAATAGTTTTTAGCAACCACATTCCAATGTGTGATTAAAATAGTTTGTTTGGCTTACTCCTGCCCTCCTAGCTGTCCCACGCTGAACGCAAAGCTCTGTATGTCGGCTGTAATCTCTCAGCGGAATAGACTTCTGACAGATGAAACATTTCTCTTGCCGTCTGTGGAACAAAAAACTATTTCTGAACTTCTAAAGACAAACCCATACTAAAATAGCTCTTCAAAATAAGACCAGCTTTATAGGGTTTGGATAATAAAATTCACAAGTGGCAGACAATGTTGTGAAATGAAGGCTTTATAGTCTGCTAATCTAAGTTTTGTAATCTTCAATAATTGGTTCAATCCAAACCTGCAAACATCAGAGAGGTGGGTTGTTTCCTCTGACGTCGCTTCTGTTCTTCTCACTCTTTTTCTACGAGGTTTCACCAAATCTTTAAACAAATACGAAAAAAGCATCAGCACAAAGTACCAGGAAAACAATGGATCTCTCAATACCTTGCACTGAGCTCAGAACCTGTCATAAAAGTTTATGCTGCAATTGCTGTAATTTCCAGTTTAGCCTCATGGCGGCAGTGCTGTATAATCTCTAATGAGAGGCAAGGCTGTCATGTAAAATCAACAGATCATCAATATTGTTATCTGAAGATAACACGATCTTAGTAATGGTTTTTGTTTCCCCGTGCTTCCATCTGCTGTTTGATAGCTGAGCAAAGCATTACTCTGTCAGATGTTGACGTATCGCACGGCTGTTATAAATAGGTAGTATTAGAATAGGTTAGGCTACATCAGAAATTATACAGCAAATGTTTTTCCATCTGCCCGTTTCCTCAGTACCTCAATGAAATAGCTTAGCTCAAAAGTAAATGTTAAACAAGCTTAATAGTTGTTGTTTTTTGTAAAATCAAGGAAGTTACTTTGAAATTTACAAAGAACCTTTTATAATGTGATACTTGAAAATGCACATTAAAAAAACTCTTTGATGTAAACACAGTTAATTATCTGCTGTTTTATTGGTCTATCACATGAAATGCTTTGAAGTTTGTATCCAACATCTGAAAAAATGTGACAATCTTCCTATTCCTTCCTATACAAATTGAAGGCAGCGCAGGTCAATCTGTAAAATCCTGGAAAATAAAAACTCATGCAGCACTGTGACTTTTGTCCAACATCCTCTTTCAAACTATGTTTTTTGTTATCAAAAGCAAAGGAACCCTGTTAATCAGTTGTAGAAATACTCATGTTGATGAGCAACAATCTGCTTCACCTTGGAAATCTTGGTTTTCAGTTCTTGTTTGGCTGACCACGGCCACCTCCCCATCACAGTACGCTGCATGCATCTCAATCTCACTTGAAGGAAACGATCCCTGACAGATTGGGCAGTCGACAGAGGTTTCAGGGCTGCGAGGAAAGATAGCCACTTCCAGTTTAGGCGATTCTGATCTTTGAAGACCCCGATCCTCCATCTCCTCCACATCTGGATCCTTCCTGCCCTCCTCTGCTTTCCCCTCGTCTCCTGCAGTCTGCCCTTCATTGTCATCTGTTGAGTGGAAAAGCATCCACATATGAAATCACATCTGGCAGAACGAACAACATCCAGAAGATTAAATGTGTTTGCTTTTAGTGTTTTTATTAGTTTTTTTTACCTTTCAGGAACTCCAACTTTTGAGACTCATCTTTGGCTTGAGTATCATCTCTGAGGATCATCTCGATCTCAGGCAGCTTAGGACCTTTCTGTGGAGGAAGTGAGAAGTTCAAACAAAAACATTTCAGAAAAAAACTGATTACAGGATCAAATAATCCTTGAATTCACATTGAATCCAACAACATTTTCGATTTTTCTTTTTGTTTCAGCCTCAAAGGTCCATTTGTTGAGAATTTTATCAGGTGTATTGTGTAAAAAAAAACAAATGCAGATCCAAAAATAGTGTGAATAGATGTAAACTCTAAGCAGTAAAAAGGAGCAAGTTTTATATTTATTCACTATAACAATTAAATGTGACATGTGATCAGAAAATAATGAAAAGGTCGGCATAATAATCACATTTATAGATCTGCATATTTTTTTAACTTGTATGTTATTTCGTTCACTCAATTCTTATTACTATGGTTGCATACAGCAATTCTGTTGAAAGACTTTGACATCAAGAACACTCCGTGCAGTATGTGCTCCCACTAGTTTACGTCACGTTAATACCGTAAAATTTTTAACCATTTTGCCGACCTGTGTTTCAACATCTGCGTCGCAACTCAGGTCTTTGGTGCTGTTGTTGTCACTAAGTTGAGTTTCTGTTACAAATAAGAGAAATGTGTTAAAGTTCGCAACACAGATATTGGTTTAGGCTTAAGAGTTAAAGCCATTAAACTAAACTTCTGTACCTGGGCAAATCTCACAGTCGTCTGTATCTGTCTGCATTTCATCGCCCTCCTTCTTCTCCTCCTCATTTTCTTGTTGCTTGTCCCCTCCTTCCTCTTTTCCATCGTCTTCCTCATCTAGGAGGAAATCAGCGGCGTCGCCTCTTTTACTGCGTCTCAGTCTGAGGCCTCTCCTGACAAAGAGGACGGAACGGATCAGAGGAACAGTTAAAGAAAAGACCATTCGTTCTGATTTCTCGACATTGGTAAAGACTACAGAAAGACCTGATTTTAACAGCTGAAACACCTGAACAACTAAGCAAGCACTCACAGTAAGAGCAAATGAAACTCACCAAAATTAATCAACCATTATGGAAAGTCAATACCTACAGATTTACTAAAATTTTCTTACAAAAAGAATACATTTGTCATGATTTGTGTATTATGGTTTTCATGAAATTTGAAATCTGAGTGTGTATTAAATGACAGTTTAAAGCTTTGAATCATCTCATTGTCATTTGGTTTTCACGTGAGAAAATGTTTTCTGACTAAAATGATGAGAATCAAAGGAGAAACGATAATGAGGTGCTTTTTTAACAACGTTTTTAGAACCGAGGAAATCTCTCTGGAAATAAATTGAGCAAGTCAAGATCATTTCAATTAAAATCACACTTGGTTTCATTGTTATAGTATTTTTATCCTTAAGAGTAAAATTAAACTGGTTTTAAATGACCATGTAATAAAAACTCGGCCAGTTAATCCGTTTTAGAAATAGGACTCACATAAAAGAGACCACAGACTTCACAATTGTCTACATCATACTACGAGTTCTTCCTTCAAATCAACTTTCCTTTAATATGCTTGGTTACGGCACTGTGTGGTTAGTCTGGTTCTCTGTTCTGAATCATGAAATGATTCACCTTTTAAAATAATCTATAATGTTAATTTGATTGTAACTCAATTACTAGGATAACCTTTACAATGATAGTCTAGCTCATTTAAATATTAAGAAGCAACCGTACACCAAGAATTGATGTAATAAAAGAGCAAAAAGCTGGAAAAACGCATTCAACAAGAGTCGGTAAAACCATAGGAATGGATAAAATAAATCTGATAAGGAAATAAACATCTAAGTACCAATATAACCCAATCAAAATAATCTCTGTATAATTTGTTTCATCTGATGAGATTTAACGTACAGCAATAAAGTTACACTTCCTCAGTTTAATCGAATTCCATCAATAGAGGGCCACCATTTTTTCTGTAAGGGTCTCATGAATTAGTTTTACCTCCGAGCAAGACAAGGCTGAGTTGATTCAGCTGTTTCGGGGGACAAGGACCTCTGTGGGGGAAAAAAAAAAACATCAAATGATTTGAAAAATCTGCTGGATCTTATTTTGGATTGATTTTGCATACAGCAGTTGGGAGGACACATTTACAGCGGTGTTCAAAATAAAACCAGACCAACATCACCAGTCAGTGTGTAGTTTGCTATTAAGTGTCAAACAGGAGGCTTCATGATATGGGAATATTTTTCGTTACTGTGTTGGAATGTTGAGCTCATACCAGGCTTCATTAATCATAAACAAGAGTTTATGATTCACGAAGCCTCCTGTATAACCCACAATCCACAAGCTGAACATCAAAGAATGATCATAATTTTAAACACAGTATATGCACACTAATAACTAAGAAGCCGAATGGAGGAAACGTTAATGAGGTTTAAAAATCAAACTTATTTCACCTGTGGTTGAGGCTGGATGGCCTTTCCCCACTCAGCCTTCTTTAGAAGGCCCCTTTGAGCCTCTTTCAGACTCTTCTCATAAACCTCCATCTGAGCCACGATGACCTTAGATAAAATTAAAAAAAATACAAATATTTGGCATCTCTGCACAAGCTTACTTTTTACACTCATGAAATTCTAGATGAGTTAATTAACTGGATATAAATAATGATGAATATTCAAGAGCTTTGAGCTTGTTGATTTTATTCGGCTTCTCCTTTGTTAGTTCAGCTGTTTTCAGCCTGAATCACCTTGGTGTACGTGTCTGGGTCCAGGCCTCTCGGACAGAAGGGAACCCCCCAGTAGTAGTGAATCGTCTGGCTGTCTGAAGGCTCCCCAGGATGGAGCTGAAGCTCAGAGGTGGAAAGCTGCTGCTGGCTGGTGGACACAGAAGGAGAAATGGCTTCAGGTAATGCATTTCAGGCTGAAATTGGAAAGGCTAAGGAGGTTTATCATGTTTCCCATGAAACTACATGTTTTATTATGCAACATGGAGAAAAGAGGTCTTGGTTCAGGGCACAGAAAAGGGAGTGCCGGAGAGTCGAACGGAAATGGCGTAAGTCAAAGCTCCAGGTTAATTTTGAAATCTACATAGAAAAGTTGGGTGTGTTCAACAAGACTTTGCGTAGAACAAGAGAGCTATTTTTCAGAAATCATCAAAAACTGCAGAAACAACTCTCGTGTCCTGTTTGCTACAGAAAGCAAACTTATAAACCTTCCAGTCTCGATCCCCTTGGAACTGATTTCTACATCCAAATGTCAGGAGTTTGCAGAATTCTTTAATGACAAAGTTCAAGTTATTAAAAATGCTATTGTTTCCACACCAGCCATAACTCCCCTACCCCCAGTTAGACATATGGAGCTGACACACTTCACACCTGTCTCCAATAAAACAGTTGAAGAGATCATCTGCAGCCTGAGTCCATCTACTTGCTGCCTGGATGAGTTACCTACTAGATTCCTAAAGTCTGTGCCGAACAGTTTGCTGCCGCAACTCGCTCATTTAGTCAGTATCTCACTTCAGACTGGAATATTCCCAAAGGCCTTGAAAACTGCTGTCATTAAGCCTCTCCTAAAGAAGAGCAGTCTGGATGCCACAGTACTGAACAACTACCGGCCCATATTAAACCTGCCATTCTTAGGAAAAGTGCTGGAAAAAGTTCTATACCAACAGCTGAGTGACTTTCTCCTGTCTAACGTGTTTGATGCTTTCCAGTCAGGCTTTAGGCCCCACCACAGCGCTGAGACAGCTCTGATCAAGGTTACAAACGACATCCGCCTAAACTCAGATGCAGGCAAAGTCTCTGTCCTAGTTCTGCTGGACCTGACCGCCGCCTTTGATACAGTTGACCATGTAATTTTATTACAGAGGTTAAAAGACTAGGTGGGAATTACTGGGATGGCTCTCAACTGGTTTATGTCCTACCTTGAGGACAGGTGTTACTTTGTTCAAATTGGGAACTGCGTCTCCGACCGAATGGGTGTGACCTGTGGGGTTCCCCAGAGGTCGATCCTGGGACCCCTATTATTCAATCATGCTTCCTTTGGGCCAGCTAATACACAGCCATGATGTGTCCTACCACAACTATGCTGATGACACTCAGATCTACGTGTCGCTGACAGCAGGAGAACATGGGCCTGTTGATTTATTGTGTCACTGTATTGAACAGATCAGTCAGTGGATGCAGAACAACTTCTTCCAGTTAAACTCAGACAAACTGAAATCTTTGTCTGTGGCCAACAGAAACAAAGAGAAAGTGTCATTAGTTACCTTCTGACGCTCTCTCTGGAACCTAAACATCAGGTCAGAAATCTTGGGGCAATACTGGATTCTGACCTGAACTTCAACAGCCACATTAAAACAGTAACATCAGCAGCCTTTTACCATCTTAAAAACATTGCTAGAATCAGAGGAATAGTCTCTAAACCAGACCTTGAAAGACTTATCCATGCTTTTATCTCTAGCAGGTTAGACTACTGTAACGGCCAGCTCACTGGGCTTTCTAAACGGGCCTTAAGACAGCTTCAGAACATCCAGAATGCTGCTGCTCGAGTTCTGACTAAAACCCGGAAATATGACCACATTAGTCCAGTGCTCAAGTCTCTGCACTGGCTTGCTGTCACTCAAAGAATAGACTTTAAAACAGCCTTGCTTGTGTAAAAGTCTCTGCATGGTTTAGTCCCTAAGTACATATCTGACATGTTAGACCCATATGAACCAGCCCGGACTCTGAGAACCTCAGGTAGTGGCCTCCTGCTGATGCCCAGAGTCAGGACCAAACAAGGGGAGGCTTCATTCAAGTTTTATGCTCCTAAAATCTGGAACCGTTTTCCTGAAGAGGTGAGACAGGTTTCAACTCTGGCGATGTTTAAATCCAGGCTGAAAACAGCCTTATTCAACTGTGCATATAGCAACTGAGAATATTATTACTATTATTATTTTATTTGTTTTAAATTCAAAGTTGATTTTTTGTTTCATTTTCTGCTCTTTTTCTCCTATGTAAATCACTTTGAAATGCCTTGTACATAAAAATGTGCTATACAAATAAACTTGCCTTGCCTTGCCAAACAGCTCCAGGTTTCAAGAGGTTTACATGGAGAATTTACTTTTTAGCACAATGAGACCAAATGTATGAAAGAAAAAAAGATGCACGAACTATACGGTAAAATTTAGCCTAAATGCTGCCGATTTATTTATAGGCGTATCAAATTAAGCTGTATGTTTTCCTGTGATTGGACAACAAACATAATATATAATACAAATAAGACCTCCAGAGATTATTTATAAACTCTACATACTGTATTAGTCTATATTTCTAACAGAACAACCTATAACATATGCACACGAATGCTAGAGTAGCTATTAAAACAGAAAATCTGCATCACTAAAAAAGATGTTTAGTTTTTGATGGAGAATTTTAAATTTGATGTATGTTTTATCTTAATCTGACTTCCAAAAATGTTTGTCGTTACAGATGTTACACAATTCCTATTTACAGAACCGAATCTGTGAGATTGATGCACCTGCAGTCTGGCCCAGATGGTCTAAGGGAAGATGCCGACGCGTTATTTAGTGAGGATCCAGGCTGGCTGTCTGCTTCAACAGCAGCCTTCTCCTCAGGGAATACTGGGCTTGAAGAACCAAGTGGCTGCAGCAGCACACACACAAACATAGTAATGAGTACAGGACATGAAAAATTTATCAGCATTCAAAAATAGCTGCGAATGCCAATACTAAGACCAACAATGACAAAGCCCTGATCTAAAGGTTTCTGTACCGTAACGTTGTCGTCGTCATCCTGTTCCGTCCTGATCAGCGTCATGTCGCCTGTCAGCTCCGTCTCAGCAGCGTTCCAGCTCTCAGATTTTTCATTTAGGTATTTTAACCCTTTAGAAACATGGAAAGACTGGGGGTCAATATGTGGTCGCATGCGGGTTTGTTGACAAAATTGAAACGTGTGATGTTTCATGGTACCTGACTTAGATGCTTGTCTGTTGCACTCAGTAGTTTGACAGCCAGGCTGGGATTAGTGTGGGGTATTAAAAAAAAAAAAACAGAACACCTGTTACAGCCTATTTGGAAAAAGTTTCACAATATGAATCTATAAATACAAAAAAAGTGAAAACATGCCAAACCAGCTACTCTAAAGTTACAAAACTGCAACATAGGATAGTTTCTTTGACATTCTTCAACCAAACAAGTGTTTCCATTAATTTAACTGCAGCTATTGGATTTAACGTCTGCTAGTGTGTTGAGCTAACAAGCATGTTACATTTTCCTTGAAGTAGTTGGCAGCAGTAACTTAAAAAAAAATATTTAAAAAAAGCACACAAGAGAGTGTATTCTTGCTACTATTCTTAAACATTAGGAGAAACAAATGCACTGCTGCTCTTTAATCAGTTCTATTAAATTTATCTCAGTTCAGAATTACTTTATAACAAGGCGAAAAGTAAATGTTGTTCCCCAACAATACAAGGATCTAAAAATAGTTATTGTGAAGGGGTGACAGGAAGGATCTCAAGTAACAGCCAGATTTGAATGACAAAATTGTTATGACATATCAACAGCTCAATATGCCGGCAGCAGAGATGATATTATACAAGGCAATTTCATTAATGAAGCCACCACTTGTCTGCTAGTACTGCTAATCCATCTCATTTACTCTTCAGAAAAGATGGTTTGTCATCTACAGAAAAGAGAATTTGAACTTCTTCCTTGTTCGCTTTTCCTTTGGTCTTGCTTGGATGTTTTCAAAGATCGCTGTCAAAAAGGTGTATGCAAAACTCAAACATTCACATTCATATGTCAATATAGTTTTTGTACCCAAAACTCTGCTGAAATATTTGTGAGTCTGAGAGAATGAATCTAAAAGCTGTGAGTGCAGTCTTATGAATACAACTAACTTTTACGACTACAAACTCCTTTCTCTGTGGACACAAATTCAACTTTGTGGGTACGACTAAAAAAGTTGTTCGATGACGTCACTGGCTGGAAAAATTGATCCGCGATCTCATCAAACACAGCCCTCTCCAAATTTAAAGACGGCGGAAGAAAATGAACCGGGTGAAGCAACTGCGCAGGAAAAGCATCACAGGTAAGATCAATATATATGTCTATATAAACAAGTGGTTGCACCACCCGGACACGGCTGTGTTTGATGAGATCGCGGATCTATTATTCCACCCAGTGATGTCATCGTAACGATATTTTACTCGTACCCAAAAAGTTGAATTCGTGTCCACAGACCAAGGAGTTTGTAGTCGTAAAAGTTAGAGTTGTATTCATAAGACTTTCCATTCACAGCTTTTAGATTCATATTCTCAGACTCACAAATATTTCAACAGTTTTCGGTACAAGAACTTTATTGACATATAAATACAAATACAAATGTTAGAGTTGTGCGTATACTTTTTTGACAGCGATCTTACTCAATATGTTCCAGCTAAAATGTCAGAAATCTGTAGAAGGCATTCTTCCGGATCATTCTTTGTCCAAGAAGACCATTTAAAAGATGAATTTAAAAAGCTGCATAATTATTCAAAAGTGTTTTTTGCGTGGTTTTTAAGTCCTGGATATCATATGAACATTTCTTCTAATGTATGATACATGATCTGATCTACTGCACAATTTCATCAACCCGACTTACTTTAAGTTCTGTTCTTAGTTTACTAAAATGTATGTTTTTCTTTAACCTGGAATATTGTAAAAGCAGCTCACCTTTCTGCTGTCAGAGGAGCTCTGATCAGAACCTTTTCTGAGTTCTGCAGGTTTTTCCTGCTGGTCAGTCCTCTGTGGTTCAGTCAAACCAAACACCGGCCTGGTTAAGCGCTTTTCTCCATGCTCAACCTGTCCTAGGTCAGAATTTTTATGTGGTGATGATCGTTCTGAGGGGCTTTTAGGGAACACAGGGCTCTGAGGGGGGCAAGACTTTGCGCTGAAAATTACACTCTCCTGAGAGCAGAAGCCAAACTCTGAATTTTCACAGGACGGATAATTAGAGGTACCCAGAGACATTTCACAATCAGCAGTCCTGCCAAAAACTGGACTTTTAACAAATTTGGGGCTCTGCTCTTGCGATCCTTCGTGGCCCTTATCATCTCCTGGAAACACAGGACTTTTGGGACAGGACATCTTGTTACTCTGGGAAAATCTGGGGCTTCTGGGCTGACCAGACTTTTCAGGCGACATTACACTGTTCTGTGAAGACAAGACAAACCCAGAGCTCTTGCAGGTTTCCACTAAATCACAGTTAAGCCGATCGATGTGCACCTCCACTCTACAGCCTGTCAGCGGGAAAACTGGAGACACCTGGACCTGGGAGTCCTCGATATGAGTCGAGTCGGAGCTCTGGTTCCCACAGAGAAGAAGCCACATACACTATCACTTTTATTTCCGGATTTCTTATAATTGTAAAGAATATTTGAAAATAAAAGCATTAAGAGAACTGTGACGAACCTGTGGAGAGTCCAGATGAGCGGAGAACGATTCAGTACTGCCGGGCGTATTCTGCGAGGACATTTTCTGAGTTTGTGACAAATCTGGTAACTCCATCAGAGGACTGCCGGCGCCTCTTTTCCGCTTTTTACTCCTGGTAATAGTTTCATCTCTTGGTCCAACAACTTCTGCAATATTAGCATAATTAAACATTCTGTGGACTTTGTTTTTTATTAATCTTACAGGTGAAATAACAGCAGGATATAGGCCTCCACAGACTCACCTGAATTCATGTCACCATCAAATGCACAGCACTTCTCTGGCAGCTTCTCCCCGCTGGAGACTGAGAGTTTTCGTCGAGAGCCAATACTCAGGGGGGCGTCGTCAAGCCGAGGCTTTCTTACAGAATTTAGACAAGACTTTGTTTGGTTTGCCATCTACAAGAGAGAACAGCTCAAGACGTTAATGTCTATTCCTCAAGCCTGTTGTTGATCTTTATAGATAAAAAAAAAAATTCTGTGCAGGTTTTGGTCTAACTTGGTGGAACTCTGTTGTTCCACCTTCACCTTAAATTGGGGATAATATTTAAAAAGGGAGTCAGAGTTCAAACAAGATGAAACAATATCAACAGAGAAAACAGATTTCTAATGGCGTTCAAAATGTACACATGCTGAGAATTGGATAACGCACCCCAAAAGATGATCAGTTTACCCAGTATACAGAAGCAGAAAATAAAGTTAAATCAGAGCTCACGCTCTCCTGGATTGCCTTCATCACATCCTCGTCCTCCTGCTGCTGCCTCAGTGCTGTATTGCTGGCTTCCCGTTTACTCAGTTGAAGGGCCAGGTCCATCATCTCCTCCTCTGTCATCTCTTAAGAACAAACAGACCGAGCCAACACAATTTAGCCAAGAGACAGTAGTTTCCGAGTACGAAGAGTACACAGAAACACTTGCTATGGACAAAAAAAAAAACACTGCAGCACTCAGCTAGCAGTCTTTTTTTTTGCTATTAGGCAGAACAGAAGGAACGCCTGGGCCAAATTATTTTCTATGATAAACACAGCAGCACTCAGCACATAGCAAACCAGAATTTCTTTGTATCCAAGTAGGCAGGCATAATTTGTATAAAAAGAAGGTTATAGAGAACTTAAGTTCAAAGCTTTCAAAACTTTCACAGGTGCAGATGCTGCTGTGCATTTTAGTCCGTTAGTGGTACCACACGATTTTAACAAAACCACAGCGATCACACAAAACTGCACAGAAATGTATGGAGAGCAGCATGGCTCCCAAAAAAGTTGGTTTGCCTTGTTTACAATTCATTTTTCACCTTTCTGTTTTGAGTGGTTCTTCCTCTCTGTCCGGCGTTTTTCAGGCGCTGATGACGTTGACCGAAGTAAAGACGGGAGCTCGTCCTGAAAAACAGAATTCAAACCATGGATTAAGCTGTTGTATAAAAAAAATTAATCTGGAAAAAGTTATAGGTTTAGTTTTTATTACTGATAATTACTTCATACGTTTTTATTTTTAAACTACCACTGGGTCTGTGCCCTACCCCGTAATCTGTATTGGCAGCAGCTCCATCCTCCTGGTTGTCTTCATCTTGTTGACTGTCTGAGATGTTCTGGATCAGGTGCTTCCTCAGAGCCATCCTGCTGTGTTTTCGAGATGCTGTGACACAAAGAAAAAGGATCACTATATAACTTTATATAGTCAGTAAATGGTTTCTATTTGAACATAGAATTTTGTCAAAAAAGTGGCAGGTGTGCCAATTGATCAAACCTTCAGCAAGTTAGCAGTAACCCATCAATTACATTTCAAATTAAACCTTTTATCTGCTCTACAGTAACACTCAGGAGTACCAGCTAAGGTTCTTTATTTAGAAAAGATGAAACACTTAAAATAAATAAAACCCATACTGTATAACATCAAAGTACTAAAAAGACAACATCTGCCATATAGATGTTTAGAGCGTCTTAAAATAGCTTTTCCCATTTTTTTAAATATGTCACAAAACATCCTCAATTGTAGTTAAAGGTACTAGTGGCTACTGTAGAACAGTCTTCTGTGTCCAGTACCACTTTATTGGTAAAGTGACCCAGTTAAAACCGCCATTAAACGAATTCAGGATCTAGTTGCATCAAACCATTGTGATTTCAGATTTATTGTGTCATCTTTGTATTTATAAAATCAATGTACATTTATTTATTTAAGAAATTTATTCCACTAACTGCAACACATACTATATAAATTCAATTCATGTCTTTCAGGTGTTTTGCTCTGTTGTCAAACTTTATAATAAAGGCTTTCAGGCAATTAAAGCTCGAAATTCCACTTCTGTCAGATATAAAAACATTTGACCTGACAACTTAACTTTCACCAGTGGAGCATTTCAGCTTTTCCTATAAAGCTCCACTTGAGCCAACCAGTCTCAGCTATTGTCAGCCCCATCAACAAGTTAAATACTGACCGAGACTAAAGGCCCTTTCCATGTTTTAAAACAAACTGAAGTGACAGCAGCGGTTACCTGCAGACTATGATGAAGAGTGTCGTCCTCCTCTTCCTCTCCTCTGTGTGAGCACATCCAGCCCTGGACGCTCACTGACAGGAAAGGCCTAAAGTAATCAAACAAACAGGTTAAAACAATGTTTTGAAGCTCGTTCCTGTCACACAGAAGGTGTAAATTGAAAGTTAACAGACAGAATGCGAGGAGGGCGTTTGGTATGGAAACAAACTGAACACACGAAACACAAAAAAAAACGCAAATAAAGTTCGCTGGCTCGATTCTCATTTCGGACAAATATTAGGTTACAACACGAATTAACTTTTAATTAATTACTCCTTACGTTTTCTTTTTATCCACCAACTACAAAAACAACCTCAAAGTGCAGCAATTTCATTTTAAAAACACTCACAGCGGATTTTTTTCTCACTTTCGCGGCGCCATGTTTGTTTCTGCTCACGTTATCACGTGACGCCTACGCAAGACGTATGTCACGCAGACGTCCAAACCAATCCAGTTTCCAGTATCCAATTTCTGCTCTCTCTATTGGTGTTGTCTCTCAAATAACAAGAAAGTACATTTAGGAATTTAATGCCTATTATAATTGTTTTCAGTATTTTTACTAATGCCTTTTTAGTAATCATATGGATAAATTATAAATCAAATCAATCAAAAATACTTTATTTATCCCAGAGGAAAATTAAATGGTGTTGGAGTAACTCTTGTAACTAAGGAGTTTTGTAACATGTCCTGGGTGACACCATCTGTTGTTGACAAACACTGCCAATCCTCGTTTCCTTTTCCTGGTACTCTTTAAATCCCGATATGCTCTTATATTCAGGAAACTCGCAAGAGAGACTTTGGAGCCCGGGATATGATCGTTGCCCATGATGATGGATGACAGACAGGGTTTGAAGTTTCTCCTTCTCCATCTTCCACTTCTCTTTCGTCCAGCTCTGCATCCAGGGCCCCTCATTTTTTACTCCTCTTGGATTTCTGTCTTCATCTCTGCATACAGGGCCCATCATTTTTTACTCCTCTTGGATTTCTGTCTTCAGTTGTCGTTTTAATCAGCTGCTCCCTGCTTTAAACCCTACTGTTACTATGGTTATGCATCATCACAAAAGGGCAAAATACAAAAATGTATTGGAAAAAATCTATCCAGCTGTACAGCATCCAAAACAACAAGGAGTAGTTGTCCAAAAGGGCAATTTTTTTCTAAGGAAAAAATTATAATATTTGGGGGGAAAAAATAAAACAATTGAATCGAAATAGAAATCATGGTTTTAAACGTACTTTTAAAGGAGTGTATGTAAAGAAACAGGACTTGTAAATGGCCTTTGTGATATAAATTTAAACACAAAAATGTGCCAATGTACTGACGGACACTATGAGAAGGAATTCACTCTAAATCACATCTTTTTTAATAGAAGATATTGCTTTATATTTTAAGCTGGGAACGGTTTTATCAGGGAATAAGCAAGATCTACCAAATCAAGATGTTTGTTGTATGCTTGCATGTGTTGTTACAACATACTGAGAAAATGTCGCCCCAAATTACTAAAAACATTAAAGGTTGCATTTGACTTGTAGAATCATATACATGGTGCGATTACTGAAAAGATCGGTCCAAAACAATGCAACACAGTGAGACAATGGACATCCATCCATTCACACACACACACAAACACACACACACACACACACACACACAGACAGTAACACTGTGCAAAGAGGTTTCAAAGAACAGCTTTCTGTATGGAATTTGCATTTGTTGGTTCTCTCTAGGTACTCCGGCTTCCTCCCACTGTCCAAAAAACAAAACTGCTAGATTACTTTGTCAAAATTAGAGGTTATTTGTGAGGCTCAAATAAGTAATCCATTTTGATAGTAAAAACTGGGTGTTTACATCCAGAATAATCACCCATATATTAAAAAAACATCAATGCCTATAACTGGAAATTCTCAGCTCCACTCCCACTGCATCTAATCTTAACTGTCTTTTTAGTTATCACTACCTTCACATCCTGTTGACTTACATATTAGCGTCATTACCCTTTTTTTTATGTCTGTTTATGTAGAGTATGTTAAACTGTTTAATGAAAATAAAAACAAATGAGAAGATGATTATTTAAAATATTGTCCTAACTTACAAATCAATGTTTCAAAGTTGCGTTCATTTTTAGTTTTAACACACTGTTCCCAATATTTTCTTATTTAAAAGGTCTAAGCATGTCTGGCTGAGTTTTTCCCATGCTAGTTTAAGCACATTTTTCTGCACTTACAGTTGTTGGGCACTACATGGTGGGTTTGGACCTGACACACTGGAGTTTAATTAATGCAATTACTCTATATACAAAAAACATCCATCCATTCTCCCTACTAAATTAAAAAATTTATTATACTTCACCTAACTTACTACTATATGACAACTAATTTAAAATAAAGGAAACACAAAATATCAGAGTATAAAAATCCTTTAAGATTTGAATCATCTCACAATTTCCCAATTGATCAATTCATATTTGGATGTTTCTGAATGAATAATATGATATACTCTACCTAAAAAAAAAAATCAAATGTTAAATCACCTTCGAATATCACACAACGTTGATGTTTTCACAGGTTTTTACTAGCAGTGGGTTTGACAAAATATACGTAAGACCTTTTCCAGATTATTGGTCCATAGGTTTTCAGCATAGCCTTACTCAGCTTCAATAACTTACTACTATGTGACGACTAATTTAAAATAAAGGAAACACAAAATCTCAGAGTACAAATATCCTTTAAAATTGTAATCATCTCCCACACAGATAGGAGAAAAAGGAGGATACCTTCATCATTTACTTTTTTCAATGCCCATTTAAACTGAAATCCTTTGTTTTTTTTAGAACAGTATAGTTTAAACACCCAATGCTAAAGATATTTTTATTAGGGTTAGGCTTATAATAATAATAATTATTATTATAATAATAATAATTATTATTATTATAACTTTATGACAGAAATGTAAAGTGTATTATTTATAATACACTTTAAATTTAAGAAAAATCTCAAAGTTCTTATGTCATATGCTGCTGTCTTTTTTTAATTTGTGTTTGATACTTTCCAGAAAAACATCAGTGAGGTTTTCAAATTTTTTTCTATTACATGCAATTGGACATATAAATTGTTTGTTTTTTTGTCATCAACTGCTTCACATTAACAGCTTTTTGGTCTAATCGACTTCTGGAAGGACCTAATACCTAAAACATTATTATAAATCAGATTAAAAATCTATTTTTTTTTAACTTCCTGCAGTTTTTGCAGTGTTAAAATCTAAGCCAGAATAAAAATCATTTAGATCTCATACTGCAACTACACCCTAAATGATAATGAATTAAAACGTTTATTAACTGACTGATTTCATGTTTTCATGATCTTTTAAATATTTCCAACAAAGCAACAGTGAACATTTTTGTCAAATGAATACTTACTATTAATATTTTGGATGTTTCTGAAGGGATAATATGAAGAATTTACTTTGCATAAAAAAATACTCCTAAAATTGAAATCCCACTGAAACATCACACCACACCGTTTAACGCTTTTACAGGTTTTCACTCGCAGTGGGTTTAACAAAACGTACTTAAGACTTTTTCCAGATTATTGGTCCATAGGTTTTCTGCATAGCTTTACGCAGCTTTAGAAAATTCCTGGAAAGAATCATTTGATACTAGTGAGGCAACTAAAAAGGTTCGTTACAAGGTACATCAGAAAGTACAGTGATGTACCAGCGACGTTGTAATGGTGAAATAAACATTGTAAAGTGGGCATAGTGATTATATGTAACCTTGTCCATTAGCAACATTTATTTCATGATGGAAAAAGACCAGCAGAAACTCAAAAGGTTCTACTTAAACGTGAAGAAACCGAGCTAACAAAAGTACAATTTAAAACAAAATAATACTACAGACACTTAACAACCACTGAACGATCAAGCGTACAAAAACATTAAAAAAGGTTTCAGTGGACAGCTCTTTTTGTCTGTTGGTACTTAAAGAACCAACTGAGAACTTTTAAAGAGTAAAAGGAGAGGAGATCTGAAAGTGTGAACAAATCTTTCAGGGAAAAGTACAGA
>JAVLVB010000755.1:28800-42768 GCA_032876305.1 Orestias chungarensis | reverse complement strand
TCTTTACTGTAAAAAAAAAAAAAAAAAAAAAGAAAAAAAAAAAGCCATGCATAGATTTACAGAAGTTTGAGTTCCCAAAATAAGCTGCAATAGTTTTGTGCAGAGTTAAAAGCAGAGGTACGCTACAGATGTTTAAACACACAAACAAAAGTTAGAATTTTTCTTTTCTTGCAAATATCACAGCAAGATATTCATTCTTCTCATTTCTTTAAAACTGGACCATAGTGTCGCTTTGTGGTAAACATGTAAACGGTTCTGCTAAAAGTAAGTGCAAAAAGGTAAGACTATAGTTATACTGGAACAATTTCAAACATTCTCAGATTACAGTTCAAACCTGTTTTAATGTAAACACTGCCATAAGCCCTCTACTGTAAACGTACCAATTTTATAGTTTATTTCTTTTTAAACCCCACTCCATAGAAAGCAACCCATTTCAGGTTAAGGTTTTCATCCACTCACTGTGCTGATAAATGTCATTTATTTTGTTGGATTTTTAACAATTTTTCCATGGTGAAATAGGTATATGAAACAAAAACTATTCAGATGCCTCAGCATTTTGCTGATAACTAAACCTAAACGGTCCTCCTTAGACAAAAAGGAAATTGGTCACTAAATTCAGGAATAAACCTAGAAACTTCCAAAGCTATAATTTGTGTCTCACCAGCCACAGTAAATCCAGTTTTACATCCCTTTGGACACAAAAAGGACAACTTCAAGCTAGCTGGCCACAAGGAATAGCCAAATGGAGAACTATAAAAGACTGCTTTGTGCCCACAGAGATGTCAATCATCATCAATGAAACATGAAACTCATTCAGGGCTGATAATTATTAGATAATTAGTAAAACTATGCTTAAAAGTATCAGGAAACCATCAGGAATGCCGTTATACAAACAGTCATATTGATGGGTACCAAAGGCATGTGGTTAATGGTGACTTCTAAAAGGAAATGTAACCCCATTTGTAGCTGTGGGTTTAGAATGGGAATTAAATTACATTTAGACCAAAATCAAACTTTTACATGATAAAAAAAAAAAGAAAAGCTTCCTTCAGTTGTATATTGAATGATCATTTCACCTTGGAAAAAAGTAGTACCTAAATTGAAATAATATTCATTCACATGAGTGGATAAAACCTTCAACTACATAACAATCTTAAATGTTTCATTTCTAGGTACGAACACAGTAACGAACTTGCAAATTGGAATACAATGACCTTTAATACTCAATTATTGGAATCAATCACTGCTGGCTTACCGACTTATCTTATATTTAGAGATTGGCAACAGAACCCTGTCCAGCTAAGAAACATACAATGGAGATACTTCTAATTGTAATATCCATTTCTTACAAAGCCTAAATTTAAAAATGGCCACAGTAGCTGGAAGCCTGTACATCTCCAGAGGTCTAAGAACAAACTGAGTGCAGCATTAAACACAATACTCTGTTATTTCGAGCCAGTGTTTGGCTTCAACTTGAATAAACCTTTTACAAGCAATTATACTTTGCACACACTAAGGGCTAAAAATGGATGCATACATGAAGTTTGATGTTAACTTTGGGTAAACACCAGCACAAACCATTTTGGAAATAAAACTCATTTTTGCTTTGAACCAAACAGGCCTTCCTTCCTGGTGTTTTAGGTACATATGTTGCATTATTACAAGAAAAGAATGACTGCTATCAGTTTGACTGCTATCAGTTTGACACAGGACCGTAAAGTTTGTACATTTTAAATGTGTGTAAACATGCCTGGTGTGTTTTTACAATCTTATACTATGTTTAGACAAAAACAATTACTAGTACAACAAGAGATAGATGCCAGGTTCGCATAGTTGAGGGATTTTTGAGTCTTGCTGCCATGTGTGCTGGATGCTACAAAGACAGATAAAGCTGCTTTTTTAATAGAACCCAGTTAGATGGTAGCACTGGGTAGAATACAGCGATTACAGTGCATTCAATGCAGCACAAGCATAGAGCTCTGTATGCACTCTAGTCCCTACTGAGCTGGGCAGAAGCGCACACACACACCTATAGGTTGTTAATAATTTGACTGTGGTGATTGCTGGGAGGAAGATGAATATTAAGAGTTTGTTTAGGCTGCAGCTTTAAGGAAAAAACATCCTTCTCACACTGTCCAATATAAATGCCATGAAGGAAGTGGGTAAAGATTTAAGCAGCTGCTCATCTGTAATTTCGACAGACTGACAAATTGGAGGACACATCTTTGTATAGTGCTGTCAGACTGTTTATATATGGTATGGGTGGTGCAGGATTTCTGATCCAAAGAACACAAGCATTATGCTGTGATCCACCATTGCTCCATGTGGTTGTTTGGCGACTGTATGTCAACATTACTTAGGAATAACACTGAGCTTTCAGTGCAAAGTCATTAATTATCCAGCTAGACTCAGTAACCTTAAATTGTTCGTTAACAACAGTGAACAATTATCGACCACTCCAAATAAAAATTACATGACAGTAGGCGTTGCTCCATAGTCCTGCAAAACGTGGTGCATGACAATTTTTTAAGCCACTTAACCCCTGCAATGATTTCGAATTTAAAACGGATTACTGCAGGCATTTAACAGAAAAAAACGATTTTTCTGTTGTAGAACTTCAGAGATTGTAAACATCTTTATCCAGCACATTATTGGTGCCCAATTCAGACCCTGGAGAGCCAATTTACTATAACTTTTAGATTCATTCCTCGTCCAACACAGCTGAATTACAAGCATGCGTCGTTACCAGGCATGATGGGGGAATTCATGAATGTTGGAGAATGAATGCATCCACAAGTTGCAAGATAATTTCTCACCAGGTCTGGGATTCGGCACACCTGTAATTGACAGTGGAGCTCTAGCAAAAATGACAAATAAAACTCATAAAATGTTTGCCTGGAAATAAATGAACACAAATAAAAATAAATAAATAAATAAATAAAAGTCAAATTGGCTGTAAACTAAGCCATATAATGGCACCAAATCACATATAGGCAGAGAAGAACCTGTTTTAAGGGCTTCAGAAGTGCTTGAATCAACCAGAAGTTACTCATTCAGCTTTAAACAAAATCAGCGGATTTAGAAGAAATCGGAATAATTCTGGTTAAAATTAAATTGTAAATTGAATTTTTCATTCTCTAGTAGCAGAGCTGAGCAACTCCAGTAAGGAAGCTGAAGGAAATGATCATCTGGCTTTAAGAAGCAAAAGGTAGAGTTGAGTGAATGACCATCAAGCTTATTTTAAATATTTCCAGAAATGATTCCCAACCTGTTAAATGTTTTACCCCAGTTTAGCCAAAAACGTAACCATATTTACAGACATTCAGTTATTTTGAAACTAAAGCAGGAAGGACTCACTAAATCATTTTTCACTTTGCTGTACACTTCTCATCACTTATTTGGAATAAAATTTCATTTTCTATAAAAACTATTATAAGGGGGTTTGATTTAGTTCTTTAAGATACAGGTTCCAACAATTTTACAAACAAATCTTGTTTTTAGAATGAATTGGCATTTAAATGGTTTATATCAACAATGGTTTAAAGCAAGTTAGGGTTTGTTGGAACTGTAAAGCATTCTCAGGTTGTCTGAAACAGCAATACAGATATGTAGAGGTTTAGGTTTGATTGTATACAAGGAGCATATAGTATAGAAGAGCTTACCTACAAATAAGAGATTATGCCAGTTTTTGAAATTTCACTGCAGAGTTTCTGTGTTTTCGTCATTTAATATATATTAATATATATATCAATAGAAGGTGCTTTTTTTTTTTTAAGGAGAAGCAGTGGATGTGAGGGCTTCACCTCTCGCTCATCATGCAGATTCAGGTTTCAGCTTTGCATCGTGTGGTTTTCAGTCAGTGTGCCGCACTACAGTTCATGGCACTGAACCCAGGCAGCGTGACACGTCCGTGCAAGTAGATGTCCCGATCAGAGCCCTGGTTGATACGTTTGACCAGGTTCTTTTCATACAGCAGTGGGTGATAAGCCCCGAGCGTACAGGCGGCGTCGTAGAAACGCTGGTAGTAGTGGCAGAGCTCAGTCTTCCTGCGGGACGGCAGGAACTCGTACACATGCACCACCTCACACAGTGACATCATCAGGATGGTGCCTGCACAGAAGTACAGCATTTGTTTACATACTTGAGAAAAAGAAAAAAAAGTGCGGCCCAAGGATGGAACAGCAGTGACAAAATGCAGGAGTGTGCATAATTTTTAAAAATCTGCATATTCACTACATAAACAGCATCTAAGAGCAGAAATAGTAGCATGTAGATTTGCCTGATTTTTACTGATCCTGGATTATTTTTGAAGAAATTTGAAACAATTATTTTTGTACTTTTGCCAGCCAAAAGTGAATGGTCTGGTACGTCGTATAGTGATACCATCACCCTGTGCGCCACTATAACAAACGTTTAGGAGCATATATACGTAGACGCCTCATTGAGCGCTTGGTCCACTGCTGTGGCGCGTCAGCCCGTCCGCCATATTGGATGTGGCAGATGTGCCGTGTCAACTTATAAAAGCAAATGGACTGAATTTCATAAATCCCCTTCAAACAGGGAGCTTTGTTAGTTATAACTAGCTTTGCACTTGGATGTATTCTGTATTTTATAACTAAGCAATGTTATTTTTTTGTACGTTTCCCACTCTGCTCATCCGTTGTTATAGATTACCTTAAATGATCTAAGACTCTTATGTTAGCATAACGGGACTAACTGCGTCAGCTATGCTGTTTTGTTATTTTATGTTTGCCGCTTACTACAGATGAAAAAATGTAAGGGGGAGAAGCATATTTATTCTCCCTTTATTGGTAAAAACAATTCCCATGTTTTTCAGTTTTTCGCATATTTTCACACTTTCTTGCATTTTTAGCACTTTCCTGCATTTTCATCGCAGAAGACTTGATGAAATCCTGCAGAATTCACCACAAAAATCAAGCATTTTCACCTGCGTTTTTTTCTGGGGGGACTGGCCAATGACGTTTCTGATTGTAAGGTGCACAAAGGCAATGCATCCTGGCTAGTTGCAAATTAAGCTACACAGTCAGACATCAGGTGCCCATGCAGACCCCCCTTCCTCTGCAGCAAAACACTAAAGGTCAAGCCTTGGGACTGAACCAGGGAGCAATGAAAGAGTTTGGCCTAGTCTAATGAACCCTGTATTAAAATGAAGACTATATCGGCTGATGGCTTCAGACCAGGTAAGCATGACAAAACACCAGTACAATACAACAATTGTTTGCCTGCACAACATTTAGGTTTGATTTGGCCTCCAACTTTCTTAAATAACAAGAAAACTGAGCCTCCAGCCGTTGTTGAACAACAAACTTGATCCATGAAGGCCCCAAGTGACAAATCTTATACGATGTGTTTATCTTGGTACCAGACAAAACAGCACACATTTAGGAGTCCACTAGTATATGTTAATGATGGATCAGGACAGTTTTGGCAGTAAAGGGAGAACTATTGCTGATTTTTAGGTATTTTGGGAAGAATAAGAACATCCAATCACAAATCTTTTATTTGCTGTGAGGAACCTTATTTCATCCAACATGTCAGGCTCAAACAAGACCGAATGAGGAGGTACTGGTGAGGACGCTGGTGGTTCTCATACCGAGCAGGCCGGAGGAGGGCGGGTTCTTCTGTATGGGTTCAGCCATGTTGTCCTGAATGCGCTGCCACAGCTGCCACTCAAAACGAGGATGCAGGATGTAAAACGGCTGCTGCGGGTGAAGCCTCCTGTATCTCTGGTACTGGCTGAAGATGGGATAATCTGTGTGGTTGTACCACTGCAGGGAGGATAAACGGCACATGATGAAATATTTAAGAAAAAAAACTGCCACAAGTAAGTTTTTAATAAGGACTTAAAAATAAAAAATAAATCACCTGGCTTAAGTTAGAGGAAAAGGGGGCGGGGTCCCAGGCCACCAGAACACCTGAGCTGTACAGAGAACTAGAAAGGAAGCGGTGGTCATCAGATGCCATAACCTGTAAGACAAAATTTGTTGAACGCTTCATCTCTTGGGTAGGAGAGACACTTGTTACATCAAGAAAATGCACAAATGGATTGTGCTTTGCAAGAGACTTCCAACTCCATTATCACAATTGGCATGTTTCAAATTCACAGAGGGTTGCAAGAAGTGAAAATGACAAATATTTCCACCCTTTTCTACAGAAGTGAAAAAGCAGCTAAAGGCAAAAAGAATAGTCAGCAAACAGGACCAGTTTTGTTAAGTTGTTTTTGTTAATTTTTGCTTATTTGGAGTTAGGGTTAGAGGGAGTCTGTGGTAAGGCAACAATGACATTAAACTGTCCGGCACAAATTATATAAAGCTAAAAAAAAACACACCCCAAAACTGGGTTTAAATTAACCAATTGTTTGACACTTAAACTCATGCATCATTTTTATTCCGCGTGAGAGATGTTCTTAAAATGAAACACAAAGCTTCATAGTAACTTCTTAAAATGTTTAGGTTTCAGGAACAAAAAAAGATTTGATTTTAATTTGGAGTTCCTCTTGTTTCAAATAATCAAATGAAACGAAATTTATATTTGGCTCGACTGTGATTCGTCTCTGTATGAGAAAAAAAAGAAGTGTTATTTTGTCCTGATACAAAAAATACACAAGATTTGGGAAACAAAAGGCTTCCATGCCTCTAATAAAAAGATGTACATAATATATCAATGATTGCACAATTCCATGACCCAAATGTGTTTATATTAACTAAAACTACGCAGCTATACTTTAACCATGGCCTGTTAACTTTGGTTTCAGAGGATTCATGCACCAATGTTTTTTTTGTTTCTGCCAATATCACAGCAGCTAAGTATACTAATCTCTGCAGTTTAACGCTCAAAACACAGAGACCTACATGGTTCCTCCAAAATGTCATATGCTGATTAAAAGCAAAACTTCACATTTAAAAAGACAAAAACACACAAAAAAAAGTTTTGTTTCCTAGTCAGACCAAATGGTGATTTTTATTAGTCTTTGACAGCTTCACTTTAAACCATGACATGACTGAATTAATTGTACATATCATTTTGGAACACACAACAGTATCAAGGGAAAAGCTGCTAAAATTCTCGATCTGATCTGAAAATGTACATGCAAATGTTAAACCATGTCTGCATACATAAATATTTTGGCCATAACCCAATTTTTCCGGCATGTATTAATGCATTCAGCCACAGATCTATTACAACTGAATGTACCACATACCAGTCACCATGTACCTGTGAGTTAATAAGGCGGATGGATGTTTTTGAGCCAACATCTTTCTCGAAGCCGCTGGTGGGTGCAGCATTGAACCGTAGAACCGCATCATGCAAGTCTGTGGTTTGAAAAAAACAGACAACTTAGAGGATGGAAATTGAGTTACGGATGAAACATCCATTTTTTGTCAAATGATAAAACGGGAACCTTTGTTCAACACAATGGGTTTTTAGAAGAAACTTAGAAGTCAGCATGTAGAGGTTTTATCTACAAGGCCAAACTATGTATATGTATACAACTGTTGATGTCATAGTCCATTAAATTGTTAGAAATAGCATTTGTTATTCTGTTAACACCCAGGATTAAATAATTAAATAATTAAAATATGGGTTTTTAACATTTCATTGAATACAAACAAAATGGCTGCTATGAATTTATTCTGCATTTGTTCTAATCCAAACAAGGCCAGACTTTTAAAAAGCAAGTTTTAAAACACAGATACAAAAACCTGCCGACGCTGAGCACATTGCCAGCAAGTCAAGTTAATATTTGACCACCGAGATACTGGCCGAATTGTTCTGTAAATTAAAATAGTGATAAATAATTTTCTGAATCTTTTATTCTCAATAGAGATGAGGCTTTGAGACAATTCCAAAGGACAAACCTGCTTTATTAATTCAAAAGGACCCATTTTTACTTTTGTCTTTTAAACACTTCATCCATCGGGGGTCTTTAAATGCAGGAATCAAGTTCCAGTGTCCAAAAAAACCTTGAGATGTGTTTCTGGGCAAAAACACCAGAATCTCCTCCTTAGTATTCAGTCGAGCTCTCCAAATTCCTGCTAACGTCCGGATTATTTGACCCTGGTGTGTTAGAGCAGGTACACAACTAACAGGTACACAACTAGCAGGTACACCATAGCCCTTACAGTGGCTATGCGGTTAAATTTAAGAGCATAAACATGACTTCTAAAAAACAATAAAAAAAAAACAACCACTTAAACCCTTTTTTGAGCCAACCATAAACCAACATAAAACAATGAAAACATAATGGTGGTTGCATAGTAGAGGTGAACGTATGGAATGTACACCCACAAAGCTTTATTGGTGGTAGTAGTATTTAAGTTTTCTAAGAAAAAGATCAGTGTGTAAAGAATGAACTGTATTTGTCAGAGGAAGAAAAATGTCTAAGAAAAACCAAACTTTTCATTACATTGTCACAATGAGATGGCTCACCAATTTCCTTGCCCAGTCCAGAGTTGCGGAGCGACCCTGCAGACGAAACCACGGCACAGCTCTTGTATGGTCCGAGGTCAGAGGTTAGCTGTTGTGGCGGCAGCAGGGGAGCCCAGGCCAATGCAGAGAAAGGCTGAAGGTCCGCAGTCAAAGTGGTGACCTCTACTTTCTCCTTGAGCTGGCAGAGCAGTTCGCGGCCGCTCAGTTTTAGTCGGTTGGATGTTCCTCCAGGGCCAGACACCTTCACTCCGTATTTATTCATTGCCTGGTAAAGTATTAAATTATTGTAAGCAAGCACAACGAATAAAGTTCATCTGATGAATATAAAAGCAGCAGTTCACCTGATAGTTCTGCACCACCTTCTTCAGCCTGTTTCCCAGCATGCTGCTGGACATCTCGTCATTCCATACTTCTCCTAAAATCCCTTTAGGCCCAAAGAACTCTGCATCCCCCGATTTGCCACTTAGCTCCCCTTTATGCCGGCCACCAAACAGGGTCTCCAGCGCTCGAGTGAAAGGGCGTGGGAGCAGGCGAGAAAAAAAACCTATGGACTCTTTCGTTTTTGTTGTTCGTTTTGGTGGAGACTCCCAGTCCATGTTGGTGTGGTTGGGTGAGGACAGAACAGGGATCGGGCGTTGAGGGTCACCTGCAATAACACCTGGGTGTTTCTGAGGATCTGTGTATGTGGATTTTGCTCCACCACGCAACACCTGATGAGAAAAGAGTTCAAACTAGCTATTCTTTTCAGAGGGGATAAAGGAAAAACAGCCAATAACAACCCATTATGAGTATGTTTTTCAAGATTTTTTGAATCACATGAAACTACATTTATCAAACTGATCTTGCTTAATTTGCGTAAGAAACTTAAACAGCTGGTGGTTTTTATTTTCCATTCGTACTTTCAAGTAATTTTTAATTGATACGGCCATACTTTACTCTATTCAATCACCTCATGTGAACTTTCATCTAAGAAAGGTGCCTTCTTCAAATCCCTTTTATACATCTCTTTACTTTAGATCTACTCAAAGCAACTCAAAAAGTAAAAAACAGCACTTCTACAAACAAATTTAACTAAAGTGTCTAGTCATCCAGGATTTCATCTGGTTGTACATTAGTATATAAACCCAATTTAAGGGTGTTTTTTTTATATATATATATATATATATATATATATATATACACACAGATCTTAAAAACAGACTAAACCTCAGAATCCAGGTTTTTTTTTTTTTTTTCCCCCCAAACAATATCAATCCCATGATTGTCAAGAAAGTGGGAAACCTCCAGAGATTTACAAGCTGGGCCAAACCTTACAGTCAGCCAATCTTAGACCAACTGTTGGGAGACAGGACCAGCAAAGGTGACAACAATTGAGAAATGCATGCTGTTAGCATGAAAGTCAACATGCCAGACTCAGTACGACACTCCTTGGGCCTGACTGAGTCTGACATGGAGTTTAAACAGCATCAAGAACGAAGAACTGCAACAAACCTTGATGACCGAGTGTGTACGAGGCTGAGCCCTGGTACGTGCCCTCACACCAAAGATGGCGTCTGTGACTGGAACGCTGTTTTCAGCGCACAGTGCATAAAGAAGAGCCATAGAGATGCAGAAGAGGGTCATGCAGATTGCTCCACGGCGAGCTCGACGCCTCAGACGCCACAGCAAGCTAACTCTGTCCATCGCTGCTCCGGGAATCTGAGCAAGGAATGTCACAAATCAAAAAAAATAAATAATTTAATACCACCAAAATAAATGTCAATTTTCAATAAATATTTGCCCATAAAACCAACAAATGACTCCCTTTTATGTCGTATTTAAAAAGCTTCAACATCAGCTAGTACATATATACATATATATACCTGAAACTAGCTAATATACACACACAAAGGGGTTGGACAATGCAACTTAAACACCTGGTTTTAAACATCACTAATTTATTAGTATAGTGTAGGGCCTCCTTGTGCGGCCAATACAGTGTCAGTTCATCTTGGGAATGACATACGAGTCCTGCACAGTGGTCAGAGGGATTTTAAAGCCATTCTTCTTGCAGGATAGTGGCAAGGTTGCGAGGTGATGCTGGTGGAGGAAAACTATCCTGACTTATCCTCCAAAACAACCCAAAGTGGCTCAAAAATATTTCGATCTCTTGACTGTGCAGGCCAAGGGAGATGTTCAACTTCACTTTCATGTTCATCAAACCAATCTTTCACCAGTCTTGCTGTGTGGGTTGTTGCATTGTCATCCACATACACGTCACCGCCTTCAGGATACAATGTTTGAACCAACGGAAGTACATGGTCCTCCTGAATGTTTGGTAGTCCTTGGCATTGACGCGTCCATCTAGCACAACTATTGGGCTAAGGGAATGCCATGATATGGCAGCCCAAAGAATCACTGATCCACCCCATTCTTCACTCTGGGCATGAAACAGTCTGGGTGGTACGGTTCTTTAGGTTCTTCTCCTCAACGCAACTCTCCCAGACGTGGGGAAAACAGTAAATGTGGACGATACATGTTTCACATTGTCCACACCCCAAGATTTAGGCTCCTTTAACAATTAAAACCACGTTTGGCATTGGGACTAGTGACCAAAGGTTTGCCTATAGCGGCCGGCGGTGCATATTGACCCTGCGGAGCTCCTGACACACAGTTTTGCTGGAAACAGGAAAGTTGAGGTGCACATTTATTTCTGACGTGATTTGGGCACTTGTGGTTTTATGTTTTTTGGATACAATCGGTTAGCGCCCGAAAATCCCTTTCAGATAGGTTTGGCTTGCGTCCACAGTTAATCCTGTTGAATGTGGTTCGTCCTTCTTGGTAGTATGCTGACATTACCCTGGATACCGTGGCTCTCAATACATCAAAGATTTGTGGTCTTGGTCACAGATGCGAGACATGCACCAACAATTTGTCCCCTATTGAATTCTGATATGTCACCAATAATGTTGTGTGCATTGCTATAAATTTAGCAAAACTGTGCTCTTACCCTGCTAATTGGACCTTCACACTCTGCTCTTATTGGTGCAATTGATGAAGATTGGCCACCAGGCTGGTCCAATTTGCCCATGAAACCTCCCACACTAAAATGACAGGTGTTTCAGTTTCATTGTCCAACCCCTGTTTATATATAATTTTGTCTTCAGTCCATTCTGGATTACAGGCAATAACTCGAGTGTCTTCAAAAATCAGCCACAATCAAAACTGAACATATTCTTTGAGTTCTGCTCTATTCCAACCACATGATGGCCAAAAACTCATTTACTTTGTTCTCAACCCCCTCATGTTTGACAATGCTTGAAAATTAGTTATTTTGGTTAAATCATTTAAAATTTGAAAAATGTAAAATTTAAGTTAAGAAAAAGTCACATCTATGAAATCAATAAAGCAACTCCAACTGTTAAACTAAATTAAGGGAAATAAAAAACATGTAAACTTCTAAAAAATAATTTAAAAACCTAAACAGCACATTTAACTTTATTAGTATAAGCTCGTTTTACATACCCGTCTCTTAAGAGTGAGCCTTCATCAGTAGAGTTTAGATATGAAATGTGCCCACTCTAACAGCCTTGTTTCCTGTTTCAAATCAGTAAGCCTAGGGATGTGATCTTTGTGTTTTAGTCATGTGTGACTAACCTCCAGCTGCATTGCAGTTATAGAAACGGTTTCAACATGGCTGACTGCAAATTACAATAACCTGAACTCATATTAAGCTGTCACTCTGGTGAAAACAGGATGCCGTCACTAAGTAATTAGATTACTTCTTAATGGATTATTAAATGTTTAAGCACCCAGGAGAGCACCCAGGAGAAAGAAAAACAACCAAAGACAGTACTTACAGCAACTTGCAGACAATCTTAAACTGAACAGAAAGAAATCCACAATCCAAAAGAATGTAAAAACGATCTAATCCTTGAAAGGAGAACTAATCCGTCAGTGGTGCTGAACATAATCAGGTGATAGAATCCAGGTGGGGTAATCAGCAACAAGGGACAGATAATTTAAGCACATTCAACTCTACAAAAATGCAAGGTTTGCTCTTCAATTCTGACAAAAAAACAAAACAAAACCAAACAAAACAAAAAAAACCCAGGTGCAGCCTTTCTGGTTCATCTGGTTCTCTTCTGGGCTGACTTTATGGAATAGTATAAGAAATTAAAAGCTTTTAGGGCCATATGACAATTTGATACCCAAAGCTTTTCAACACAACTCCATTTGGTGGCATCTAGTGTCCAGAAGTTTGACTATCAGCTTAGTTGTACAAGACAAATGTACATTGATCTTACACTCAAGAGTACTAAATACACAAGTAATATATACAGCATTAAAAACATATAAGTTTTCAAAGTGAGCCTGAGCATTAGCTCTTCTCGCTCTTTCAAGGGCCGTTACGGTTTTAATCCAGCCTCATCCTCAGTCAGGTCATGCCGCTTAGCTTAGGTATCAGACCACCATGCACACCCGTTCAGGGTTGCCTCTATTTTTTGGAACTTTTTTTAAAATGTGGTTGGTATGCTGTGCATGCTCAACTGCTTCACAATATACCTTGCCAAGTTGTAGACAGCATTTAAAACAAGAAGGACTTCACTTGTTCTTCTCGCCTAATGAACACTCTTAGTTTCCTTGGTTACACTGTTGGTTCTTGGCAATATTACAAAGACCTGGTCACCCACTCTCAGTCTTGACTTTGACAAGTGATTAATTGTTTTCCATTCAGGACACTATTCACGGAAAACACAATTGGGCTACTATTGTAACGAGATTTCCCCATAGAGACTCTCCAGTAATGTCCATCCAGGGAGGGAAGCATGAGACACAGGAACAGCCTGCTGAAGGGATTATGTAACTCATCTGACCTGGAAATCTCATAATAGCCCATGAGTGGCGTAGAAGGAATAAAACAAGAGGATGTAGAAGATAAATGCAAAGTCCTGCATGAGCATTAGCTCAATCAAATAATAACAAAATCTATATAAAAAATGTTGTACAGAATAGTTGCTGTACAGAACAGTTGCTAAATTAGGACACAGGCACTCCCGTCTTTATTTGGAAACAATGCCTGTGACCAGACTTTAGTGATATAGCAGCTTGTAAAATGCAATTTTAACCACAAACTCCCAAGATCAAGGTTTGTATCTTCAGATGACTTTTTTAGAGTTTAAAATCCAGAGAAAATTTGAGCTAAATGTAAGGCTCACTATGCTGTTTAGGAGAATAGCCTAAAGTCTGCTTCCATTTTTGAAACTTTCTGTACATTTGTACTTTCATATTAATCTCCTGGAGGTTATTATAAACTTTGAATCCTTGCAAATGAATGGACAGATTATCAGTTTTTATTATGGTGGGTTAAAAAAAAAAGAAAAAAAAAGGTAAGGCCCCACATGCAGGGAACACAAAAATTACAGTTTTGCATATATAAGCACTTATTTTATTCTTTTGAAAGACAAAGCTTCTAAATATCCTCTGGACTTCTAAAGTCAAGTCAGCTAAGTTCCCAAAATAACTCAAAGCTAAGAT
>JAVLVB010000755.1:0-28700 GCA_032876305.1 Orestias chungarensis | reverse complement strand
GGCAGGGTGTGTGTGTGTGTGTGTGTGTGTGTGTGTGTGTGTGTGTGTGTGTGTGTGTGTGTGTGTGTGTGTGTGTGTGTGTGTGTGTGTGTGTGTGTGTGTGTGTGTGTGTGTGTCTGGATCGCTAAAACCAGTCTTGCACCAGGTCAGGTAGTTCAGCAAAGCATACAGTACAAACAATACCTGATTGGTTGCCAGCAACAGGATATGTCAGCCTAATCCCGATGATAACTCAATCCAGCTGTCGAACAGAAACTTAAAAAAGAACCCAATACACACTAAAATAAGATGTCTCACTGGGAAACAACAGGAAGAGGCTTTTGTTAAAGATTGATGATTAACATGCGACTGTATGCAGCTTGTTAAACTGCTCTTGTTAACTATTTACTTAATCTAGAATAAATCTGTATGTAAAAAAATGTATTAGTCCTTCTCCATGTCTTGATAACTTTAACAGTAAACTGCAGGATTAATCATATTTTAGCAATTCCTTCAGTACATTAGGGTAACAATAGATATCCAGAGGTGTATGTGTTAGTCACAGAGTGATTTATTTAAGTTTCTTAATTTATATATTATTTGGAGAAACTTAATAATCGGCTTCTTGAAGAATAATAATATTGCACCCGGGCAAAGGAGGATATGACTAATCATTACACAACTGTTGGCTAAATTGACTAACTTTCCCCTTCCTCCAGATTCTGGGAATTTGATTTCCAGATTAAATTAAACTTTACTTTCCCTTGATAAGAAGGAGTTTGGACCGCTGAGCAATAACCCAGTTCTTTCTCTCCTTAGTCCAGGTTAGATGTTTCTTACGTCTCTTGTTTCTGTCTGAATTAAATTAATGCCATGGGAATTGACAGTCACAAATGAGCCCCACATTTGAGCTACATGAGAAACACAAAAAGCCCTGTTGATCCAGACCAGAAGATGCACAGAAACTAAAACAAGAAGAAAACAGATAGGACGTTTCTCTGTTTCCTTTGTGTTCTACAGGCTTTCTTTCAGCTGAGTGTGTTTAAACCTGAGTGATTTACACAATCAATTGGATCCAGAGAAACTAAACAAGTGTGACACCTGTAGCCGCTGCTACTGTAGTGAATCATCCAGATCATCGCCCACTATATGCCAGCACACTACACACTCCATGAATGAAAAAAGACACTTTTCTTAAACACTGATGTGTGACGTTTTTCAATGTTTAAAACAGTAAAAGGCCTTACCTTGTAGCCCATGGTGTGTTCGTGTGCACGCTGTGTTGTTGTTGCTTAGAGACACGCTGCAACCCTCAGGTCTCGTCTCATCTCCTCTGCAGATGGAGAGAAACACAAAACATGTGTTTTAATTTACGCTGGGCTGCTTGGTTTCTTTCAAACATAGCTGATACGGAACGGACAATCAGATAATTCTACCTAATTTAATACAGACTAATAACTTGAAAAATAATATTCATTGCCAAAAATCAAAATCCGCAGGTTGGAGCTTTATGAATTTGAAAAAAACCACACAAAAAGAAACTACATTTCTACAGAAAGTTCAATTGGTTTATTACTATCCATAAACCTGCAAATGAAGTTTTACTTATAGTTGCACAATATTAAAAAAAAAATCCTGCCATGGCAATATTTGTTGTGAAATAAATCTATTTTCATGTTCTTTCATGTCTGTGCTGCAGTCTCTCTGTGACCTTAAATGACTTTTATATTACCCAAAATGTACTGCATTTAAAAAAGGATCATTTGAAATATGAATGTTGCCAACACTAATATTGCCATGCCAATAGGGTTTATCATCTGTTTTAAAGCTCTAGTTTCACTGTTTTAACAATTAAAAATACCCTCCATGTACAAAAAACATATCTATATCAGGATCTATATCAGAATCCTGTTTTTGTGCCAATCTGTCCGAACAGTGGACTATCTTTAAAGTGTTTGAGCCTTCATCTGCCCGCTCTCCGACTCTACATCAGGATCAATTCACCTCACTCAATTCTGGATTCACATCTTAAAACCACTTTTTCTCATATTGACCTGTACTTTACATCATCTCATCCCTGCCTAATGCTTGATTCAAACAACAGCATTGGAGGGATTATATGGGACTTTCGGACACAGTCCAAGAGATCCTACCTTAGAACAGCAGAGCTTTCTGTCCAATGTGCAAGGCCTAAGAGCTCTTCTCCTTCCAACAATTTTGTTATGAATGCAAACATCTATCACTGGGAACAAAAATATTTATTGAACCTAAATTGAAAATGTTAAGAACCAAGAGATTCCCTTCAGTGTCACAATTAATCAACCAACACTATGTGTTGGTATGTGACACAAATAAGGAATACAATGCATCCAGGCGCATTGAAAGGCTCTGACAATCATCAACTCTGCACCACGCTATGGATTTCCCACTAAAATATTTCAGGTAATAAAATTTAAATCCTCGCCTGTGCATATCTGTGCTGCAGGGATACAGTCACTTTCTCCTGACTGCAGAAGCTGGGCATCAATCTGTGCTCCACGACAAGTTCCCATTAATACCAACGATGCAGTCTTTTTAATGCACAAATGAGAAGGACTGTTTTTAAATGATGGGATTGTTCACCATGGGGGTTCAGTTCATGCGCTACAAAAGGGACTAAAGTGAAGCCATGAGTATAAGTAATAAAACCATTTTGTCTTCTTATTCTAAACAAAATAGGGCATTTGCAGGATGGATAGGCCGTTGGTGCAGGCAATTTGATGCACAGAGGTGATTCAAACTGCGGATGAAGAGACACTAAGGAATTTACAGATGTGCTGTAAATTAGATGAAAGGATGGAAATATCTCAGTAGTACAGGTGCTACTAATTGAGGAATTACAGTAATAATTAGGACAATTGTGTATATATATATATATATATATATATATATATATATATATATATATATATATATATATGACGATGAGCACCAAATGTTAGCATCTATTAGAGGTTTTAGGTGCTTTTGGCTGACCTACTTCAGTGGTGCTCGTCTCTTACGTCGCGCGATCCCTTTGATTTATTGAAGCCGCGTGACGGAGCAGGTCGTCGTTTTATCCACCGCCATGTTCCCGCTGAGTCTGCCGATCTGACGCCCCGCTGCCCGGGCGTGCTGTCCCTGTTCTCTCTCGGTTTCAGGTGGTGACATTTGGAGGAGCCAGGCCGGAATCTTCGGGTCTTTTTTTTTTTTTTTTTCGGTCTCGGTATTACTGCACCGTCTGCTGCTGTAGCACAGAAACAAGGCCGCAGCAAGCAGCGAGTCTGTTTACCGGAGGGGTTTTCAAAATAAAATGATGTTGCGCAGCAGTGCAGGGGCCTTTTGGAGTAGGGAGAGGTCTGTCCTCTCTCTCCTCTCTCATTCCTTTACAATACGCGTTAGAAGTGTTTTTTTTTAACCCATCCATCCATCATGTTAAACAGAGCTGTACAAAGTAGTTCATAGCATTTTAGACATTTTATATATACATATACTGATAAACCACTGTGTTCTACCATGTTTGCACCTCCATCAAACCTTCAAAGAACAGTAGTGTGATCAATTTTCCCTCCTCTACTGTTCACTGATACTCGTCCGAGCAGAGCTGTCAGGGTCTTGGCTTTCTGTGTGCTTGTGTGAGATCTTTTCTCAGCAGAGAACGTGTTGCTGTTCTGCAGCTGGTCAGATTTTCCCTGATGATCAGCCGTTATAATAGAATCGAGCCAAGGCTAGAGTTTTCCTTGCAAGAGCTTACTCCTGTAAACCTATTTGTGTCTTTTTCTGTGTGTTGGTTCCCACGCCCCAACAACCAACCTTGAATGAAAAGACTTTTTTCCCAGAGTCTTACTTCTTTTAAAACAAAAGCAGTGTTTGACAGTCCAAGAGTCTCCTGACCTTGCAGCTGCATGCTCTGAGATGCTCTGAGACTCTCCCTTTTTGCAGGATAAGGGCTGGAACAAAAATATGATAGTGTTTACTAATCAATTGTGTACAAACATGTTAATATTGTGCTACACACCCACACTGGTGCATGCTTACACCCCAAGGTTATACAAGGGCGATGTCTGCTTGGGAGCAGAAAATAATAAACACTGTGTTTCTGCAAGTAACATAGCCACTCTTTCTCCAGTGTTAGAGGTGTGTGAACGGGTTGGCCAGTCATCATTTACCTTAGACTACATTGCCCTGTTGCAGTTTAAATTCAGAATTCTTTATCTTACTGCAATTTAATGTAATAACTTATGTGAAATTAAAATAGTTAATCGTTCAAATATATTCAAAACATTAAATTACTATTAGCAACATGTTATTTTATTTTGAAGGAAATTACCAATCATTTACATCCGGCTCTTTGTCATTCTCACTAGCTTATTGGTTTTCCCTGCAGCAAGCACAGACTCAATCTCTGCAGAAAAAAGAGACAAGGATGGAGATAAGAGCAAGAGAGGCAAGACTGTCATCGTTCTGCAACTGTATGTGCTTGTATTAAACCCCACATAATTATTATTACTTTGGGTGTGTTTTGCAGCAAAGTGCAGATTAGAAGAAAAAGTTCCAAGATTCAGATTTAAAGGGAGGCATTTTTGAACAATTCTATTCTTTGCTTGAGGTGAAATTAAAAGTATAATACAGAAATGCAACACGGTGAAAAATGTAATATTGAATCAAAGCAGTAAATGCACACACAAAATTATTTGTGTTTGTGTGGAGAAAAACTAAACTATTTCCCTGACCGGGAACCGAACCCGGGTCGCGGCGGTGAGAGCGCCGAATCCTAACCACTAGACCACCAGGGATTGATCCAATAATCAGAAACGGCATTCGAACGAAAACAAGCCATGTAACAGTATCGCCCCCGTACTGGACATTTCTGCCTTTTTATTCAATCCCCTGCCGGGAATCATCGTAGGACCTCGTGGCGCAACGGTAGCGCGTCTGACTCCAGATCAGAAGGTTGCGTGTTCAAATCACGTCGGGGTCAACGTTTTTCGTGTATTTTTCTTCTTTGCTTATTTTACCAAACCCTGAACTTTAAAAACTATGGAAATACTAATTATAAAATGACATCTATCTGTAAAAATCCAAACTTGGTGACACTATTAGCTGTTTCATAGCACTGCTAATCCACCTAATTTGCTTTTACCGCTGTCCTAAATCTCTGCCTGACTAAGTTAGCAATTCACATCTATTAAACCTCCTTTTGAACTCCTTTGCAATTTGGGGTTGTAGTTCTTCAGCTTGTCTATATAATCTATTTCTACTGTAAAGGTAAAAAGGTAAGAGCAAATACCATTTAAGTTGCAATATCCCAAACCAGAGATAATAATTATCAAACCATTCGGGTTCTGACCCCCCCCCCCCAACAAAAAACCCAAAACAAAACAAAAACAACAACAAAAAACAAATAGAACCAACCACAAGAACCATGAGTACCATGCTTATGTACCATTTATTACAAAGTTCTAATATTAAATTCTTGTTTGTAAAATTAAATTTTTTTCTTATTGCTTGTTAATGATTGAGAAAAAGGATGCACTCAATATTTTAGTTGTGTTTTACCTTTGAATGATGTCCACATTAAAGTAATAATTTCAAAAGTTTATAATAAATAAAAACAGAAAAGCTTATAAGCAGACGAGATGGATTAACATGGGTTTCCTTAGTTCAGTTTCTTTTATCCTTAAATGGAAACAAATATTGAAAAAGGGAGTTGGGAGTAAAGGCGAAAAGACTGAGGTTGTTTCTGTGTCACAAAAAGGAGGTCTCATTAACTCATGGAATCTAAAAATATAACCAGGACAGTTAAAATTATAAGGAGACCAGATGTGAAACTCATACATATCATTTTTGGATGTGAAAAACAGAGTGAGAAACTATAGTTTCTCTACAAGTTTGATTCTTAAAATGACTGCTGTTATAAAGTACAATATAAAATGCTAGTGGATAATTTTTTTTCCAGTCAAAAACATTATAAGTGAGTAGTAAACAGGCGATCACCCTTTGACTTTAACCTGCAAGCAGAAACATCTCCTTCCTGATGACCCTGCTGCTAGCTAGAAGAGCCAGAGCGTGACTTATTAAAGCTCATTTTCTTGCGGGTGTTGTCAGTGCAGCGCTCCAGGATGAGCTCAGGACTGGGCCGAGGTGGGATGACCGGAGCTTCCTTCTTCAGTTCGCTCTCGGAGCTGGATTCAGACTCTTCAGGGATGTTATCTGTTTAATGAAAACAGACGACGGAGATCATGTGCTGCCCTTCAGTATGAAACCAGCTGCAAATATCAAATCATGTTTATTTTATTACCCTCGTTCTTCCTCTCCTTTAGTGGCAAATTTGCAGAGTTCCCCAGAGGAGCTGCGCCGGCTTTCTGCTGTAGGTAACGGCGGCTGTTCCTTCGATAGGCATCCTGGCTGAGCTTCTGGCGGGATTTGCTGTGCATGCTTTTGGCATTTCTGATGGTGGACCTGAGAAAGACGGAATATGCTCCAAAGGTTTATCAATACAAACATTTCCCCAGCCACCCTGACATTTAAGCAGTAAATACAACTTTAGGACAGTTATTGCAGTCTGATGACATTATAAGATCATTAAATGTAGAAAAGATTAAAAACACTTCCCTTTACTCTGAAGTGGCACAGGAAAAGCCACAAACAAGTAAAGTATGAACAAATTTTCACCTTCCTGTTTTAATCAGCTCAAGTTTAAAAACACAAATCCATCTTCATACCTGCGCGGTGGAGGTTTCTGTCCACGCAGGTTTGTCCTGCCTGTTTCATTTGCCTGATCGGACTTCTGCAGGAACATGGACGGGTAATGTCCAGTCTCTTCTCCTTTCCTGGCACACGAAAAATAAAAATGAATATAAATATGAGTATACTGTGAATGTGTTGATCTCAAACTAATCTAACAGCTCTTTAAGAAGGACAAAAAAAACATTTTTTTTTACAATTGTATATAAATTATCTGCCCACATGAATGTTACATTCAAGAACAATACAGAGTTTACATTAGGTTGCTCTTAAAGAGTAGCAGTATAATCGTTTGACCTGGAGGCCTCTGCAATGACAATCGTCGGCTGATGATTTGAAGCTCAGAAAGGTTTGACATACAAATCATCAGTAGCATTTTCACTGGGTTACGGATGCAGAAATCATGCAAGAGCAACTGTGTGAAATCAAAACGTTTTCTAATACTATAAGACTGAGGAACTAAAGTAGCAACAGCAACACACAGAAAATGACCTGAAAATAATCAGATCTGGATTGAAAGAGAAATCAACCAATCTTTCAAAACCCAGAAGACCCGTTAACCTAGATCATGTTAAGAGATAAGAAAAAAAGCCTGTGTTAGTTGCCCATGATTTACCTGACGACCCACCACCCATCCAGCAGTTTGTGAATGACCTCCACTGTGTCCCCCACCTCGAGAGAAATCTCATCATCCTGCTCCGCCTGGTATGCTTGGGTGGTGACGTGCACCTCTCCTGCACAGGCGAGGGCACCAATTTCTTTCAGTAAACAAACACATACTTATATCCGTTATGCTGCGGATGGACGGAGATAAGACACCTTCATAGTCTGGTTCGGGCTCCTCTGCCTCCTCAGGTCCATCAAGAGGTTCCAGGTAGGAGGCAGGAACCCATCCACGTTTGGTCTCGCACTGACAGAACCACCAACCTGAAAGCAACAGCAACAACTCAGTTTAAGCAGCAAAATATGAACTATGCAACCATGTAAGAAAATGTCAGTTTAACGACATTTATTCTTGTTTTAATGTTATTAAGAACTTGGTGAAGATTAAATTAGACCGGAGTCATTGCTTGTTTTGTTCTTTTCTTAAGGTTTGGGGGTGTTTTATTCTACTTATTTTCTTGATATGTTATTTCACAAAAAGATTGATGACATAATTAAATACAATTTTAGGTCAACAATTAACAATCAGTATTTAGGAATATTAGTTAGATGCTATAATTCATTTTTCTTCCTTTCAGATTTTTCTCACCATTCTGACTTTTCTCAACAATTTCCACAAGGTCTCCGGTGTGCAGTTTGATCTCATGTTTGGATGTCTTTTCGAAGTCTGCAACCACTCTGTAGGTGTCAAGGATGATGGGCCCAGAAATTTCTGCAAGGTCAAAAACAAAGTTTAAAATTTATCGAACACCATAATCTGACTGATTAGAGAGACCCATGAACATCTTAGGCCATAAACGTTTTTTTTCCATCCTTCAAATATAATTGGGGAAATGACATAACTAAGAGACTATGATCACCAAGAGATTTACTTATTGTGTTTTTCTATTTATTGTGTGGTTGGACATTTCACATTAAAGTAGTCTCAGATCTTTTAGAAATTGCTGAGATAAAAAAAACTATTGCGATAAAAGAAAATCAATGTATTATGTCACCAATATTTTCTTTTTAATCAACACCTACCCGAAGCGACGCCTCTTGCGATCTCCCTGGTCTCCACAAAAGTCTCATTTCTTTTCAGTCTGTAGGGAGAATAGTCGATACTTCATGTCTTTTTCAAAACAAAAACAAGGTATTTGTACTGATGTGTCTGTGTGTGTGTTAGATATACTGACGTGTATGGTGCAGATGGGTTTTCATCCTCGGGTCGGACCTTGAAGAAGTTGGACAGATGGTTGCAGCGGGAGATGTGAGCGGGCAGGTTGAGGAGTGACTGGCAATACTCTGCCAGGGTTGTCTTCCTGTTTTCTCTCGACTTCTGGCTCTCTACCCACCGTGGAGCTGAGGAGGCAAAAATGGGGCTTTAAGCAACACAAGGAATCTGGAGGGTGGTTTATGGAGCAATACTTTTTACATCACAAAGCCCTTCATTAGGATCTGTTATTTGCTTTATTTAAGATTTGACAGGTGTTTGCAAGCATTTGAGTTGGACAGCCACTCAGTTGAAACATGGCTTAATCGATATATGAGATTTTTTTATTTTTTTTATTTAAACAGAGTCTCAAATCTGTTCTTTGCTCACCAACAAATAAATTCAACACAAATTTTAATCCCTGAAACATTGAAGAAAAAAAGCACGTTCTGCACTTATTCCAAAGTCCTGACGTAGAAAGGAGAGGGTAAACCTGCTCCACCTGTCTGCTAGCAGTCCTAACCTGTCCAAAATACGTTGGAAAATGTATAAACTAAAAACATTATACAATGATTATCTTGCGGTTTAATGCTTGGATTACGTTTGTGTGGAAACAGAAACAGCCTTTTTGTCAGCATAACAAGCTTTTGTAAATCCAAACATCCGATGCACCAAATCAAATAAAACACTGGTTGAAACATTGCTCTTTGGCCTACTGCTTTAGGCTGTTTGCAACAGGACTTTTCTTCTACTTCTTCTTTTTCATTCTGCAACGGTACGTTGGGTAACATTTCACAAGCAGCATGTGCAAAGCTTTAGTTCTGTTTATTTGTTCATCAGAAAGCACCTGGAGAGCTTAAACAGGAACACAAAACAAAACAGTAGTGACAATCTGCACGTTCATGGCACAACTAAAAACTGAAACTAAAATACCTGAAACATGCGAAATGCCCACAAAAACTATGAAAAAATAAGCTGGTCTGCATGGTTTTCCAAATATTTATTTGTGGTGATTTCTCTTTTTTGGCTTTGTTTTGCCTGCATTAAAGAAAAACAAAAAACATGTGGAAAAGTCAAAATTTAAATGTAACAATGTGATATCTTGCTTCTATCAAATCCAGCACCACCTGTCTGCTTACTTGCTTCCTTTCTTTTTTTATCAGATGAATGAATTTCTGTTTCTTTTTTGTAAGGTGTAATACGTCTTTAACATGCATCCATTTTCCTGTCACTTTGGTACCAGTACACATTATTTCCTCCACTAAAGGACAATATATTTATTTTGTAATTTATTTTACTGAAGATTTATGAGAGCATAAAAAAATTCCATAAAATAGTTGACTGCAGGGACTGTATGCATTTTAGTGAGAAGAATCACACTTGTTTATGCAAATCATCCAACAGTTTCCTAAAAAGAACATTAATTCATAGTGGGTGTGCTGCTGCATTTGGTTTTGTGGGGCTTTTGACTGTAGTGGCATGCAGTCACAGCCATACAGTTTTTAAAAAAATAGAAGTGAAAAGAACACGTAAATGCTTTTTATAAATTTCAAATTGCCCACCTTTTGCAGAACTATATCCAACGCATTTAAAGGCAGTTATATAAAATATTAAGGAAATAGAATTAAAGATAGGATTGTGAATAAAGCACAGTGAAGATTAAAAAGGGAATGTCCTAAATTCTTTGTAATTTAGTTGTAATACTAAAACAAGATATACACTTTTAATTAGCCTCTAGTGAGATCTATAATGGTGTTTTAAAAGTTGATAATTATAAAACAAAGGTTGGAATACATACAGAGAGGCCAATGTAAAAAAAATGCTATGAGTATGTGACTCATAGCATTATTTGTTAGCATTATTGTCTTCTTCATCAAATAAAGAACAACTATAGGATAATGTTACTGTAAAAATTTGCGTTATTTAAATACAAGTTTACTTAAGTTTGAGAAAGTGACCTTTATATAACATTTGTAGATGAATACTGTTGATTAGGGAGTTAGAGCAGCTTATGGAGGACTGATCCATAGAAGGACACAGAGCAGTTATTGTGGTAATAATGTAATGAACGTTTAAATTATACATAATGCTCTCTTTGGTTTATAATGTAAATTTTCTTAGTTATAAATAAACAGTGACAGATGGTGAAACCTGAATATATATCAAAAATTTGCATACTGAAATTCTAATCTGGGAACTGAAACTGCTTTTAGATAGATTCTACAAATATTTTCTCTCATCAGTGTATGAATTAAGATTTTAGCTGCATCTGATCTAGTTGTGCTTTAGAGAAAAAAAGGAAGTAAATTGAGCCACACATGTTTGTCAATCACAGGTGCTTCCTGGAGGTTGATTGCAGCATATGAAGGGGTTTTACACGGAAACAGTGAACTGAAACACCAAAAAACATCTACAAATAAACTATGCCTTTCTTTTTACCTGGTAATGATGGAATTTTCCTTTCCCTCTTGTCTATTTGCCCGGCCTCGATAGGAAACATCTCTTTCAGGGATTTCTGCAAGGAAAAGCAAGAGGGAGCATTTCAGAAGCCATTGATGTGTTAGATTTGGCCAAGCTTTGTCAGCAAACTGCAGACCAACTAACATGAAAAGTGTGGATCTCCGGATACGTCCTGTAGATCAGCTTCTCTGACTCGTCGCTCCATTTTACCATCAGCCTATAAACCTGGAAAACAATTTAAACTCATGAACACCAGATACTGTTAAAGATCAAATACACCAACTTGGTGTCTATATAGGCTTTAATGTGTCCCTGCATTTTAAAGCTTCTGAAAGCCTTTTTTTTTTGCACAATTTGTGTTTCAAATGTTATATTTACTCACGTAGTGCTGACTTGGAAAGAAGCGTTTCTCGAAGCCGAGCAGTTCCACATGCCTGACGTAGATCTCATCCATGCTGACGTTCAGAAAACTGAAGTCCAACTACAATGAGGAGCTCCAAGCACTTTGCTTAAATAGTCTGTGTCATCAACACACCGCAAAAGATCATTTCCTTTTTGTCAGTGCTTGGACGTGGCATAATTTAATTCCTCAGACAAAAAAAGGAAGGAGCCGCACAGTGGGGTTTTCACCTATTAACTTTAACAAAAATGACATTATATAATGTAATAATTTTGTTTTAAACAATGAGAAACAACAGAATATGGATGATTTTGTGAATGGTTTATTTTTGGACATTATTGACAGATAATTTGATATTTCTAATGATCCATTTGTGAAACACAACCATGTAGGCGCACAGTTATTTTAACGAAAATTAAGATTAAAAAACAATATAATAATGGAAGTTTTGGATAGTGTGAGGAAGCCAAGAACCCAGCGAGAAGCCATAGATGCACAGAGAGAAGTTTCAAACTTAAAAAATTCCAGACTGGTATATAAACCTATGTCGTTTTTGCGGCAAGGCAATTGTACTTTCAGCATTCATGGATGATTTAAAAAAATCGTTGCTGACTTAAAATTACTTACAATGATGAAAATTAAACCTTTAAACACTTTTTTCTTACTTATGATAAATTCTACTGCCATTCTGTGTGTCTTTTTACTTTATTAAAACATTTAAAATAAGTGGATCACGTTTAGACTCATTACTCACATTTAACTATAGCAAGAGTGATAATTATGGCGTGCATGTTACATTAAAGCCCAGAATCCAGTCTCTTTGAATACGTGTATGTCGCATAACACCACACCGTCACTATAATGGGAAGGACAGCCAAAATTTAAATTTGTCTAGATGTTTGTCTACACTGGGAAGTTAAACTTGAGTTTCCATCTTAAAATGTGATAATCAAAATGATCAAAAACAACAATACAGTGGAACATTGCTTCTTTGTGGATTTTTGCCTGGTAAGGATACTTATTCAAGAAATGTTCTCTATTTGTGGATTTGTTTTATATACATTAAAGAAATTACAGCTTGGGGGGCTAAAATGCCAAAACATAAAGCTACTTTGACATAAAGCAACCAATCCAGAAGCACAATTCATTTTGCTGTGTGATGATGGACTTCACTCACAAAGACAGAAAAATTGATGATCATCGCTCTATGCTTCTGCAGTAGTTCCAAGACCATTTTCATTAATATTTGGTTTTTGAACCAATAAAAAAAGAAGTTCTGAGAATTTTTGGAGTCTCAAGTATTTGTGGATTTTAGCCATTAACTAAAAATGGTCCACTGTATATTGACTGTGTGCATTTAATTTTTATATGAATTTTGCTTTTTTAAATAAGCTAGATAAATATGATTAAATATAGTAGACAACCAACAGAGGGATGCTGCAGCTCTTCAGCTGTAGTTGCAGTTCAGTTCCATGGAAATGTTTGTTTTCCTTGCTTTATTCTTTGACTCCCACTTCAGACCAACCTCTCACAGTTAGGTCGAAACTCAACTGAAAAAGGAAAAGAGGTATGAAGAAAATTTCTAAACAAATAATAATAACATCTAGAGAACCACTGTTAAGACTTGTTAAATGGACTTCACGAACAATCAACCACTTAAAAAAACTTAAGAGGACAGATTTAAGGTTTCTACAGAGTACTAAATATATGGTGAAAATTCAGTCAGATTTTTTGACACTCTAGATTAGGAAGCATCTGAGGAAAGTTGCTCGTGTTTCTTCAGGTGACAACAAAGCGCTTAACAAGCTTGGATTTTTCACCACTGCTTTCAGAAAAAATCCCTTCAAACAAAAAGAAGAACCTCAAAAACAATCAGAAAGGCATCACAATGTTAAAATCGTTTGAAGTTACTTTAAATATATCATTCACTTGGTTGCCTGGTGGATTTCCCTCCCTCTTGTCATTTTTGAAGAAGCAGTTAATACATTTCTATCACAGCGTTTTCTCAGTGTGTACAACTTTTAAAGTTTTTGAACGGACCTTGTGATTTCCACAATTTCTGCAACAAAAAGAGGAACAAAGTCATCGCTGAAAGAAAACAAACCCACCCTTTCATTCATCATTTTTTCAACATACATATCTGATCAAAAGGGGGGGTTTTGGAGGATCTTATGCTGCGTTCGTTTAACTTTTCCAAGCCGACTCGGATCTCGGATATGACCTCACGTTTCCACTTCGAGTGTTTTATTAAACTTTCTGCAAAGACGAACGCAGAAAAAGAAAAAGTCATATGAGTAACTGAAATCGTCATTTAAACCAACATAGTGGTCCAAACATAATGAAAATCAATACTTGCAAGTGACACTGGGCGCAAACCTCTCGTTCTCTTCAGAATCATCCGAGAAAGAAAGAAAAACGTCCAAGTTTATCTCGGTCGTCCGAGATGGATGGATAAATGAACGCAGCATTGTAAAGATTTTTTTATTATTTAAAAACTTTTTAAGAAGGCCATTATCTATGCTTTAACTCAACTTTATTTTTAATTATCCAAGACAGCAGGACATGAAAACTTCCCAATAGGTTAACAATATGAGGTTGATTCAGAAACAGATGTCATAATTCCAATTGAAGGTTTTTCTTTTGGGAACAAAGATGATTTCAATCAAGGGTCAGTGATACATCCATAGTCACATTATGATCAGGAGAAACATCGGATGGTTAGCAAAGAACATATGACTCAAAAGTTATCAAGAAAGCCAAAGATGGGTTATTATGTCATAATGTGAATGGGAACCCATGAATCATTTGTGTGAAAATACGTATTGACAAGAACATTTAAAAAAGAAGGACATTGAGGACAATAATATCAAAATGCTGCATACCTTGTTGATGGAACAGATAATTTTACTCAACCTTTATGAACGCCACCTTTCTTGTGGACTTAATGAACATATGAATGAACAAAGACCGTCAATACAAATATACAGTAGACAGCACATTTTTTTAAATCAGGAAAGAAACTGGTTTTGCTAGTATTTATACAGACCTTGCAAAAATTTTTTGTCACGTTACAAACCCAGACTTCAGTTTAATGTATATATGAACACAAAATTTTGTAATGGAAAGAATTTGAATCATGGTGTCACATGGTTGTTGCCGACCGATCATCACATTATCATAACGGGGAATACTAATGAACCCCAACCTACAGTAAATCCAAGGTTGAAATACACAAACGTTCATGTTTGATCTAGGATACATAACAACAAATCAGCAGCAGACAGAAATATTCAACAACATAATCACTAATAGAATAACCCCAAATTATAAAGAAAGCTATTATTACAGTTTAGAGCCATTTATGTCTATGCTAGCGTCTGGTAGTGTTTTCATGTGTTGTTGCTCTACTGTAGAAATGGTTTAGTAACTTCTTCCAAATGCTCTACTTCTCCTGAAGTACCAGCAGGACTGGTGTAATCACCATCACCACTTTTGAATAGCAAACATATGTTTACAGTTTTTCCATAAACTAGATTTCATGCAGTAAGATAATTTAGCCTGTCTCACTAATTTGGCCTTGTACTCATATACATGATAATGATAAGATTATATCCAATTAGCTGGACAAATAAATAATTTAAAAAGTAAATACTAATAATAAAGTGGCTTTTAAGTCAGTGATTTTAACACTCCAGTCCTTATATTAATTTCAAGGCTAAATCTATATAGGCTCCATATGTACAGTGTATACTGAATGCGTGCTGCCTCAAGTTCCTTTAGAGGTCTTTGTTTAAACTTTAAACAAAAAAATGTTGGTACAAATATATGATTAACATTAAAAAAAGATATATTTTTCCTTAAAATAATATTTGCACCAACATTTTGTGTGTGCATGTTTTGTTTTTATAACTTACTTCTTTATTTTAATGGCAGAAAGGGGGGACTGAATAAATCAATCTGTTACTTTTCTGCATTTTGCGGCCTCCTCCTCCAGCGCCTTTCTCTTTTCGTCTCCATCCCTCTCTGTTCCTTTTACCCCGTCGTTGCCCGAGCTGACTTCAACAGACACACGCCACGCCCCTTCCTCCACACCTGTGTGGTTGATACGGACGATTGGGGTGGGTCTCAATTGAAATAAACCAATCATCTTTCCCTCCTCACGTGCTGCTGGCCTGACTGCCTCTATGGCTTGTCCCAGCGTTGGTCTGTCTATCTGATATTCGCACCGCTGGCAGACTTTTCTTATTTTTTTTAACAGAGACGCAGGCCAGCAATATTAGGCCGGCACTTCGGGAATACTCCCGTTTCTCCCTATGGCCAGTCCGGGCCTACTTTAACGTGTCTTACTTTAAAAGCACAGTGTACACAAACCTTGCTTTAAATATTGTAAAACTAGTTTAGAAAAATCTAGTCCAGGTTTGAAGTGTTTATGTTTCGTAAGTTTGGAGCTGGTTCAGTTCTAGTGTGATGCGGACACTAAAACAGTGCTTAAATGATGCCTTTATTTGAGTTTCACAAATCTAAAAACCTGGTTTTAAGTATTCTAAAACTAGTTTAGAATTATGCAGTTCAGCTTTGAAGTGTTTATGTTTTGTAGTTTTTTATCAAGAGAAGAATAAAAGTGCTAAAGGTTGCGAAGAATTCAGCGGAATCGCCATTTCCCAAATCAAAAGCTACAATCAGAAGCCAATTTCTCACCCGAGCTGCTGAACAATGGAGTCAAACGTCCATACTGGCTGCCATCTTGCCACAGTCAGATCGTTCACTCATACAATATACTGCATGTATTTGAAACAGCCCAAACTTGCTCAATTTTCTACCGATTTTCGAACGGTTTAGTTTGTTATAAACATCAGAGGTGTAACGTATACCGTTTGTAAGAAACCAAACTGTGTGTAAATCCGTGACGTTTTCGAAAATATGTAAGTATTTGAATTTGTCCAGACTGAACTGTGGTAAGATGCCCGCCGAGAGGACGTTGGAGTTGGCGCCATGAGACATCTAGCCTTTATTATGTATATTTTTGGGTTGAACAGCCTCAAATTAAAAGGAACCACGGCACCTAAACAATTTTTCTGAGATCAGTATTACTGTTGCAGCTTTTCAATATTAAGTGCTTTTTGAATTAAATATTTTAAGTTTTGAGAAAGCAGTTATTCGTCTGAATATTGTAAAAGAGGCCAACTAAACTTTTTAGATTTGAGTCGTAGTTTCAAAGATTACGAAAGAAATCCATTCACTTCATTTGTGCTACTGTCACTCAGTTTCCGTAGTGTAGTGGTTATCAAAAACTAGAGAATCCTGTTTCGATTCTCGGTTGTAGCAAACCTGTGTTGTCATGTCAGGAATGATTCCTTAATTATGTTTTACATTATAGGTAATATGTCTTACTACATGGAAAGCAAGTCAATAATGCAAATTAACTCCACAATAATGTTTTTGCCGTCCTTTAATTGTACTTTGCATTTGCATGCCCATCTGAATATATCAATTTATTATACAAGTTTTTCTCTCTCTCTCTCTCTCTCTCTCTCTCTCTCTGGTTTTATTTCCCTGTAGTCTCTGGTTTCCCTCGTGTACTTCTTTGTTGTTTATTTCCTCAGTAGTTTAGCTCCTTGTTGCCTCTGGTTCCCGTTGTTGTTGTTTTTATTAGTTTGTTTGTTTATTTATATTGTTTAGTTCTTTCACGCTCCATAGTTCCTGTGTTCAGCTTTAGTTAATCCGTTTGTTTACTTTCTAGTTTTGTTTCCGCGTCAGCCCCAATCAGTTCCGTATCACTTTGTCTCTTTTTATTTAAGTTGAGTTCCGTGTTTATCCTGTTCCATTTCCGCTCGCCTTTGTTCCTGTTTTTTTAATTATTCTCACTATTCCATCTCTGCTCGAGTTATTGATAGCAACACCTGACAAAATGTTGAAATAAATGGGGAAAAAAAATTCCACTTGGACCAGTAACAAATCCCCATACAAAACTGTACATTGTTCATTTTAATTAATAAATATTTACACCAAACACATGGACATGGGAACTGTTTGGACCTTGTTTCAGAAGCCTGTGGGAGACGCCCAGCAGGATGCTCCTCCTTGGCCTTCCTCTTTCCCCGCTCTTCCATAGCTCGTCTTACTTCTGCTGAGCGTCGCTTTGCAGCCTCCAGCTCTCGGGCAAAAAATGCTGTGTCCACAAAGTTAGATAATGACATTCTAGGGTCAGACAGGCCCTCTGCCATGTAGGTCTGGTAAACCTTTTGTGAGCAGTAAAAAAACTTTACCTCTGCAGACTGATAGAAGAAGTGGACAGAGGAGCTGTCACCCTGAAAACGCTCAAGTTTTCACCATTTGCTCAATTTGTGCTTTTGTTAGTGGAGGATCCTGGGTTGTAATTCTAGGTGGGTTCTTAGTCGCAGGTAGAATAGTGACTACTGGAACACCAACAGTCTCACTACCTTCTGTTAGATGATGACGTTTGTGATGGAGGGAGAGAAGATAAAGTTTAGATTCCGAAAAAACCTTTATTAGTGCTCAGTGGGCAAATCATTTCTGCAGCCATTACAATCTGAATTTTTTAAATATCAGGATTTTCCTCACAAAGTTTTATTAAAGTGGTGACAAATACCTTTCGTGGATTTGCTGGATCCCACCTTGAGAACCAAATATAGCCACAGCAGCAGTGCACTCCTGAAAAAAAAAGCAGAGTAAAACTAAGAAATTATTTTTTTTGTTAGAGACAATATTTGCACAATCGGTTTATTTATAATTTATATTTATTTATTTGAGGGTTGTGAGGGAAAGTCGATTGGCAATTAAAGTGTTTTGGGGATTTTCCCGACAGTCAGATATAGCCGGCCAAACGCGGGTCGAAACCGGGCGGAAACATACCTTTGTGTATGTTTCGCTATTTCATTTTGAACTGAACAGGAAAATAACAGTTCTTGTTTTCATTAGCATTTCATTTGATCTCATACCCAAAAATGTTTAGTCATTTTCACGAGTAAAATTAAATGCAATTATTTTATTTATATTAAATACCGAAATTCTTTAGTATAATTTTATTATATTTTAAAAGCAATTAGTGTTACCCCGGATTTAAGTTTTTAAATCATTGTTAATATTTGACGTATGTTTTGCAGAATTTCCACTAGATGGTGCCAAACACCCATCCATTGCACTATAAACAAGCCACCCAAACTTTTTTAATTTAAGCAAGATATCTAAGCAGTGTTTTTTGTGATAACATGTTTTCTTTGAGTTTATAAAGAGATCTACCCTTACAATGAAGTACTATTTTAATTTTTAGATGCAGAAGCCACATAAATGCAAATTTTACTTCAAAATCATCAACCAGTACCTTGTAAAAACCATGCCAATATTAAAATATATGTCCCTATAATAAGTAGTAGGAAAGGACAAAGTTTCAAGTTCACTGTTAAATTTAGAAAGATTATTATTGTTGAAAAGATTTGTGTTAGCTCAAAACTGTGTCGACTTCCCAAAAGTAACAGAAAATCACATAAAAACAACTGTAGCTGCACAAAGGAGTCTGATAGCAAACTAACATCCATCCATTCTGTTAACATATATTTTTGGTACCTATTAATTAACAGTTTATTGGGTGAGAGATTTTTAATGTAATTGAAAAATAATCTGCCAAAAAAATCCAACACTAGAAAGTGGTGGATGAATGAGTCTGCAGAGCAGAGGCGAATTGCTCACCATTTGTTTTCATTGCGTGTCTTGGCAGCAGCGCTCCCTTTTTATTGCATTAATTGTTACTTTAAGCTGTCGCAAAAATTCTTATTGTTACAAAAAAGCATATTTAAGAAAAAATATTCTTTGAAGGGCTCTTTCAAAGTGATGGGGGAGGGGGGTTGTTGGCCGCTGTCGGATTTAATGACTAAGGTTTTTAAAGTACCTGTACTAACATTGGATACAGGAAACACTACAGACATGTTCACTGGGAACCCAAGGACACACAGGACTACAACCTAAAACCTCTAAACTCAATTTAGAGTACCCAGTTAACTTAACGGTTTCTGAACTGTGGGAAGAAGCTGGAGTCCCACAGGAATACACCCACATGAGCCAGGAAGACATCCAAACTCCATGCATAAAGATCTCTGTGAAGGATTTGAACCTGGGACTTTTTGACAATGTCCAATGATATTTTTAACACATAAAGGTCATGGTTCTACATGGTTGATTGTTACTATAATTATTATTATGACAACTTACCTTATATTGAAACAGCATTGGTCTGTATGGAATGCTGCCTCTGTGTCTCATTGCTGAAAACAAAACCCGTTCTCAGATTTCAGTCCTGCTGTGAAGTCAAATATTGAATAGGGCACACCTGTTTGATGAAAATCATGTTCAATTTGAGAACAAAACAAAGCCCAATCTTTCTAGAACGATAGAGGAAGAAGTGGAGACCTGTTTATATATCGAAGTGAGCATCGGGATTTTGTCTGCAAGCTCATTCGACCTCTGAAGGGCTGAATTTTGAATTCCCATTAGCTTCAAATGCAGGTAACTATGAAGCAAGTGAATGCTTCGGAGCCTCTAGGCTTTTTACAAATGTGAATGGGCGGTAGTGACAGACATTGGTCCCGGATCATGTCAGAGTTCTGCTATGAGTCTCTGAAGAGATTATGATTCAGGGGGAAAATGAGTGGGAATTGTGTGTGTTTGTGTCTGTGGGAGACAGTAGCTGCAAAGGTGATGAGTGTGTGTGTCCATATGTCATCGCAGATGATCCACTGGGGGGTGGGTGTGGGGGTAGGAGAGAGTCTGTCTCCGCCTGGGGAGCTGATTCTTGGCAGTTTATAATGTAACACACACACATATAACGGCATGTTGTCAAGAAGGTTAGTCCATGTCATGTCCACAGGTTAAATCTGGGTCATTCACACTTTTGTATCTTCTTGTAGAGAACACCCTAACCTGCTTATCACTGCAATGACACAACTAAGCAGTCATGTTATACCAGCATGGGATTAAATCCTGCAGATGTTGCCTTCAGAAAGATGACTTAATTGTTTGGTTACAAATGCAACACCACAGTGAGTTTTATTTTACCATTTACTACTTTACGGGAGAAAATATGATAACTGACAACACAATATTATCTGTTGTATTTTAAAGATTTATTGGTGTTTTGGTTAACTATTATTAACATCGATTAGAATTAGGATTTTCTGCTTTTTATTTGTGAAATTGTAGTCATTAACCAAACATAAGTGACCAAAAATGTAAGATTTTATTTAAAAAAAATAAACAATGGAAAGACTACATTTTGGAACTAATAAAAAGTATTAGGGTTAGGGTTTCAACACTATCTTGATTGCAGACTCCAAAAAATTATAAGAATATAAGATCATGTAAAAAAAAAAATTAAAAAACTTGTGTGGTAATCTAGTTGCTGCCACCATTGCCTGGCAGCAAGACCTGTATGCAATTTTTACTCTTTGAATATATTCGCTTCCTCTCACTGTCCAAAAACATGCATGTTACTTTTTAAAAGTGTTTCTAAATTGTTATGTATGTGAATTATTTGTTCTGTGTGTTTTTTTTTTTTTGTTTGTTCTGTGAATAACTGGAGAGCTGTTAGGATTGTCTCTCACCCAATGACCACTGTATAAATCCAGCAGCTACACGCTTCTATTCTTTTCAGCTTTTGTGTTTTCTGCTTTAACAACTTTTCTTTCCTCCCATTATGACCTCTGGCTAAGGTCACATCACAGTTTTAAAAATTTTACCTCAAGCATACCTTGTTACGTAGTATTTTGCCAGAAGGGAGGGGAATTATTATACTGTTAATCATTATCTAGCAATAAAAAACAATAAACTTCAATTGATGTTTTAAGTTTACGTATTATTTTATTTTTTGCTCAACTTTTATTATTGGGTCTTTGGTTTCAGCCCCTACCTTATCTGTCTCTGTCACTGGGTCCTTGTGTAAGACACTTTATCCAACTTGCCTGGTGGTAGGGTGGTCTGATTGCATGAATTGTATGGCAATGTTATTTGTTTTAGTCTGCTCCAGGTACTGGAAAATTGATCTTAGCTCATTGGCCTTTTTGCCATCATTTTAAGCTACGCTGCAGGGAAAACAAAGAAAAAGACACAAGGACTTTCATCTGGGATACTCAGTCCAACAACATTTTGTATCTTGCAGGTAGATAATATGGACTTTGACTTTAGAGGAAGACCCAGTGTTCAAAAAAGGGAAGAGCTCATTTTCCTTCCATCATATAAGCTGTTTCTCATGACCCTATCAACAGTAAATATACTTTTTTTATCAGCAACAAAAGGTTTAAACCCACATTTAGGTACTTAAAAACAACTTATAAAGTATTAACTTCATAGAGTAGTGTTTCTATTTAATTTGGAAATATTTCAACCGTTAACTTTCAAAATGAAATCATACCCAACAATCACTCGAAATTCAGCGGGAGAAAAAATTTTGTCCAATTTTTACCTCTCAACATCCTTAGCAAATGTTTCTGTTTTATTTATTTTTTTGTTCTTTGTAATTGCAGAAAAATTAAAAATTGGTAACAAGTCGAGTCAATTCATTTAAAGGTATACACACAGTCCTGGTGAACTCCGCCAATACTGCCCATATACTGCCAATATTTTTACTGTTTTAGGATTTATGGTAATAATTGCTACAAATGCTACTACAAAATGATATTTGATAAAATAAAAATCCGAATTGCACTTCCAGTATTCTTATACTCATTGAATTATTCATTTCAGAACTATGCAAGATGAGAGTAGTCCGTTGAAAGTCTTTTTTTTTTCTTTTTTCGTCAGGGTAGGCTGTTTTAATTACATTCACCACATAAAATAGTAGGAACTTGAAAAGGTTTCATCCAATTAATGACGGGACCCCATTGAGTCATCTACTGATGATCTACTGATCTACTGCAACAAAGCCATACGGCCTGCAATATGAAGTCTGTTAAATTTTCATTCAATTCATTGTTTGTTTGTATTAGTTTTTCAGGAACATATTGAAGAATGTAGTTTAATTGTGTACAACAATAAACATGCTATGAAACAATGTGTCTTTTTTTCAATTACATTTATTTATTGTTACCAAATTGTATAACTCTGTAAGCAGAATATTTTTGTTAAACTGCAGACGTATGGGCCCATTTCCTCCCTAAATCTATGATAACCTTAGCTACTGAACCAAAACGGACTGCAATAACAAAGAACCAGCACAGAGGAGCAGGGGGAAACAAAACTGTGGAAACAACATCAAAAACCCTAATGCATAAACTGAGGACATGGAGTGAGAGAAATCAGCATGGTGAACGCAGAAAGCAGAGGGGAAGAAACACTTACTGGGAACAACTGGAAGACCGGAGGAACAAAGGTAGGAAACGGGAGATAGGGGAACTTTGCAAGTCAATAATTCAGTGAGTAATGAATGAATAAGAAATGTATATACCGTGGGAGAGAGAGATGGAAAGATAGAGAAGACTGACTGCTTAATAGATAACATCTGTGTGTGATGATGTGGGAATAAGACTAAAGAAAAGAGAGAGAGCAAGACACAAACACACAAACAGGAGGACCTGGAGAATACAGAAAGAGAAACAAAAACAACTTGATAAACAGAGAAGACAACACGTATGATAAAAACTAACAAGAAAGACATAAGGAAAATGATAACTACAACAAGAGGGAATAAATCCTAATTAAAGCAAATCTAAAAACACAGACAATGACAAATCCAAATAGCAGCTTTCAAATCCAGGATGGCCTGGTACAAACGGACAAGCTCAAACAGTAAAACTGGTTGGAATATCTGGACAGTAAACATGGTCACACTGTCTATTGGTCCAAATTAGCCACACTTACACCTGGATAATAGTTTCTTTATAAGGAACAAAGTTGATCAAAACTTGCTCAATTTATTAGACTATTTGTTTTATAGAATTGTATTTATACAGAAAAGGAAGTAAATAAAAAGTATTTTTAGAAAAATATATTTATTTCGTAATTGTATAAAACAAAGTTAATATATGTAGCAAAACAATACATACAGTCAAGATGAAAAATATTGTAACCCCTAGCTAATGTAATGATTTTATCCTATTTTATCTATCAATGGAGCCCCCTGCAGATCCAAGCTGAGACTCTGGCTGTGTTAGATTAAGTACAGTGCAGGTTTTATATTCAGTCCTTTGTAGCTTAATTAATTTCAGAGCACAAACCAATCTTCCCCACGCATTGCTGTGTTGTGTTTTATTCTAGAAAAAAGAATACACATTTTTAACAGGTTTCTAGTTAGTTAGAAACCAAGTAGAGAAACCAGATAATATTTTTATGTAGTTCAAAGCCTTAAAGATGCCTTTCAACAGCTACACTTTTACGCTATGGTTTTGATAAACAATACAATAACAAAACAATATAGTTTGATTCTCTAATGTAACCCTTGATTTAATTAGTTTATTAAAGTATTTAATTAAATAATGAACTAAACTGCTCAGGATGCTGGTACTTTGTTACTTATCAGTCCTATAATTTAGGATAAACAATTTTTTTTGGCTCAGATCGCCCACTGTTACATATTCTTGCATGTTTTTTTTCTTTTTTAACAGAGCTGCTTATATTTGTACCAAAAATATAAAGATCTGTCTGCTGTGCAAGTATTGAGGATTCAAGTTAGTTGTATATGTGTAAATACAATTATCTGTAACCATTTATTTTGAATTTAGAAACTTCATGATAAATGTAGTTGTGAGCTGATTAAGAAAGAACTCCCCAAACTGTAGTTCTTGTTGCAGTGGAAGTTTAACTAAAATGTTCAACCTATCTAATTTGTATGTGAATGTCCTGTACCAGACTGAGCACAAATGTGATATATGATCTCTGAAACAAACACACCTGAAGAGATGACGACGATGAGTAAAGAACACACAAAAAAAAGGTTAATACAAGTGAAATAAACAAATACCATAACGCCTTTCCTTAAATAGATTTTAGCATTCCTGGAATTCATTCTACAGAGAGATACACCAATTGCTGTCTGATAATTTTTCTGAATGCCTTGTACAGTTGGTGTTTTGCCAGCAGCAACAGGCTGCATTAACACATGACCTTAATCGACATAGACATGAGTTTGTGCATCCTGTCTTCCATAGGTTAGCTGAAGGCTAATCAGTAAATCCAAGGTGACTGCCCTCTGACTGTTTATCTGGCTCTACAAGGGGAATGGGTACTTACAACACACACGCACAAACACACACACACACACACACACACACACACACACACACACACACACACACACACACACACACACACACATTCATATATATATATATATGTATATATATATATATATATATATATATATATATATTTATTTATATAACTGAACTTTTGTTTGCCAATTGGGCAAGCATACATTAATACATGTAAAGGAATTACAGTTGTGCAGACGCCCTGTGGTGACGCCCCCAATATGGCTGCTTAGGAGAAGCAGCTATGCCAACTTAGCTATTTTCCCCGATTGTTCATAAATACAATCTGGAAGTGTATGTTTACTGGTGTTGAAACTACAACAACAAAAAATATGGTGTTTTACCCACAACGCCTCTCAAAATCAATGCAACAAAAACGCAGAGGAAATGGTGGACTCAACTAAAATGGCAGACTCATCTCACAAGATGCCACAAACATGGTGACTGAACTGCAGGGTATCAAGAATATCGTTGAGACCCGAGGGCTCGAAGTCTCAGGTGTAAAAAGAGTAGTAGAAGTGGGGAACGAAACGATGAAAGCCTTGGCTGCAGAATTACAGAGAGAGTCAAAAATATCAAAGCTGGATGAAGAGGCAAAACGGGCCCCATGGTGTGCGAACTAGAGAGACTGAATCGCATACTAAAGGAGAAAACAGCAGTGCTTGAGGGCTTCTTCCGCCGTCAAAACATAAAAATTTGGGGGGGTGAAAGAAGGAATGGAGGGGTTCGACTGGGATGGCTTTTTCAAAACGCTGCTATCTGTGGCACTGCATATTAATGTCGATGACTGGAATGAAGTTGACAGGATCCACCGGGTCGGCCTCCGACCTGGCGAGAGCGCTAAGCCAAGACACATCATTCTCCGGTTTCTATGGGACCAGGACAAGGCTGCCGTGTAGATAGCGGCACGAAAGAAGAAGCTAGTCACCAGGAACAGCCCAAGGATTTTTTTCTTCAAAGATTATTCTCAAATACGAGGAGAGACAAATTCTCCATAAGCCTAATGTGAAATAAGCCCTAGTTATCTAGCAACAATGACTTTTTCACTGATGGTATGAGTTAAATTCTGCGGCCGATGTATTTCTCACCTGCCATGGGGGCGACGGGAAGACGGGGATCAGCTGAGGAAGGGAGCATGTCATCGGTGATGTATGAAAATGTGGAGTTGTGTCAGGGGTGCACTGAGAATACTAAACTAATCCTGAGTTGTTGTTTTTTCTTCTTACATGGATTTGGACAGAAACTTTACAAACCGAGGACTGAGCAACAGGAGCAGAGTTATTCCCAGATGACAGACTGGTAATGTTACTGATTACTGCAGCTTCATAACACATACGTTTATTGCAATGGCTAAATATTATATTCAAGTTAAGTATAATATTTAGCCATTGTAATTAAGTAACTTAACACACAGGAGAATGGTGAGTTGGCTGGCATCAGAGGTTCAGCTGGGGGGGATCATACAGGAAGGTTTCATTTTGGAAAGTAATTTGTTTGTAGAGTGCAGTTGCAGTGTGTTTCTAAGTTAATTTTTGCTTTTTCAGTGTTCAGCCCTAGTTGTCTCATGCAGATGTAGCTTTAATACCTGTAGTCATGTATTCCTAAAAATATATAACTTCAGAAAAGGGAGAACCAAGACCGTGGGTTTGGTTGTATAATATATTAGGAGAACAATATGGCGCTATCTAAAAGTTGTTACTTGGAATATAGCAGGATGCAATAACTTGTTCAAAAGAAGAAAAAAAACTCACATACCTAAAGCCAAAAAGGCTGATAAAGCCCTCTTTCAAGAAACCCGTCTCAATGATGAGGAAAAAGCACAACTAAGAAGATAATGGGTTGGACAGGAATACCACTGCAGATTCTCGAGGAGAAGAGGAGTGAGTATTTTGACAAGAAAAAACATAGACTGCCAGATACATACACATATCTCACACATGGAAGGTAGATGGCTTATATTGGATGTCACCGTAGAGAGTCAAAGCATGAGTCTTGCTAATATTAACACTCCCAATTCTGTTAACCCGTATTTTTCTCCACAAATCTTTTCATTAATTAGAAATATGGGAAATAAAAATATTGGGAGTGATTTGAATCAAGTGAGGGATTTGAAAATGGATAAAACATATCAACCTACTCAAACCAACACTGCTGGTGTTGTGGCAGTAGACGTTTTGTCGTTTTCTTGATGCTTTCAAATCTTTTCTGAGAGGACATTATTCAAAGAAGTTCCTTTATCAAAAAGTTTGAAAAGCAACACTCAGAGTGACAAGACTGTTATGTGAGGTAAGTTGAATGAACTCAAATATGAACTAAAGGATATACTGAACAGAATAAGCGAATTTTCCCTTTTCTGTACCAGGCAGAAATATTTCGAGCAGGGAGAACGATAAAGTACTGTTATTCCTTCTATTTTTGATAAAGACAACAACCTTATTACGAACAAGGTAGACATAAAAACCACCTTTTGGTAATTCTATCAAGAATTGTATACATCTCAAAGTAGGATAGACAAAAACAAATTAGGAAGTTTTTTTCCTCAATTGAAACTCCTATTCTATCACAGGAGGGGAGAGCACTTTTGGAGGATTGTATCTCTGTAGATGAAATAATTATAGAAAAAAAAACTATTAGAAGCCTCGGGTTAGGAAAAGCCCCTGTAAACGATGAGTTATTAGCAGATTTCTATCAGAAATTCATAGATAATCTTCCCCTTGGTTATTAGTTGTGTATCAAAATGTATTTAAAAAAAATAGGAACTGTATTATATACTGGTTGAAACGTTCAAATCACCATGGTGAGTCCAGTTAGAACTTCAGAGTCACAGTCAAGTGTGTTTGATTAACTTGAATTTGTTTATTCCTTACTTGACAGAACTGTGTGGTTTCTAAACAGACAAAGAATACTAAAACATCTATTTCTAAATTAATTGGAACAAAGTAATTGAAATAATATCACATTAACAATTGTAATGTAATGAACAAAATTGTTCAATATGCGGTTCCTAACAAATGTTACAAATAACATTTGGAACATTTAGTATGCTGGGTCCTGCTAAGTGTCAGCCAAACACAACTATTTTCATGCTATCTGGATAATTCCAACACATATTTCTTAACAAAAAATCTTTCAGTGCAACAATTTTCCAAATATCAAATGAAGTAGCATACTTATATGGGAAGGGATATTAATCATCAACCAGAGACAACAGAAAACATAGATTTTACTCAGACGAGCCAGTCCTCAACACTTAGTTATCCATCCACATGTCAGCAATAAATGGTGATGTTATGATGAACTGAACTTTTACACAATGGGAAACTATAAGAACATGTTTCAAAGACATTTGGAGAAGACAGAAGGAGCACATTATCTGGTTGAGGGAAAACTGTACTGTGTGAACAGTGAGCATGGTAACGTTGAGCATTATGAAGTTCTTTTGTGGAAGTTAAGATAGCAGAGGATGGTTCCATCAATCCATTGACCTCAGGGTTATGGGCCCAGCACCCTTCCGCTTCGCCACCCGCCACCTATAGTGGACTCGTACCAAGAATACCAGTGGCTTGAACATTAGGCCAGTGGGGCAACCATTATCAAAAATGTTTGTTACACCCAAAAATGGCGACACAAGCAGGAGTCAACACAAAGCTGTATCCATGACTTCTCAAATATTTGCAGGGTGGACACTTAAAGGTTTTATATGAGACAAATTCAAAAACCTTTTCACATGTAGAAGTGTCAACACAAAAAAGCCAGTTTTGCAGATCAACAAATTTTGTCCAACCAAACGATAGGAATAAAAAGCACTGTTGAGGCAAACACAGGTGAAGCAACATATTTGTCTTTGTAAAACACCCTATTTTGCGTAAATTGTCAAATGAAGTCAAATATTTATGTGATAGGATTTGATATTTGAACTCAAAAGTAATTTAGTTTAGAACTGAGATGATACACTTCACATGGACAGTCATATAGTACATTGTAACTA
>JAVLVB010000754.1:152122-182820 GCA_032876305.1 Orestias chungarensis | reverse complement strand
GCGGCATGTCTATGGACGTAATAATGGATGCTTCCATCTGCAGATCAATTTTTGAGCAATGGACCCAGACTGTGTTGTCTTGCGATCATAAGTTGAAAGAAGGTAAGAACAGAGAAAACAAAATCCAGCAAAAATTGGTTCGGCTATTGTTAACATCCAGATCTAACGCATCTGACATAAATTAGTGTTCAGACTGCTAAAGCTTTGACAACTATCTGATAGGCATCTGATTTATGGTGCATTCGTTTATCCATCCGACTCGGATGTTTTTCTTTCTTTCTCGGACGATTCCGAAGAGACCAAGGAAAATTTTCCCACTTGGTTTGCGGCCAGTGTCACTTGCAAGTATTGATTTTCATTATGTTTGGACCACTACGTTGGTTTAAATGACAATTTCAGTTACTCTTATGACTTTTTTTTTTCTGCGTCCGTGTTTGCGGGGAAAACTTTGTTTGTGTTTGTTTTAAACTGGTGTTGTTAAAGGATTGTTAGCAGAAGATAAACAATGAAATGAAGTGAATATCGAATGGGGAATAAACAAAACTCATGTTTTTCATGTCTTCCGAGTCAGACGTCGGAAAGTAAAAAAAAACGCTTGAGGTGGATACGTGACGTCATATCCGAGATCCCAGTCGGCTCGGAAAGGTTAAACGAACGCAGCATTAGTCGCATATATGGAAGTGACACAAATTAACTGATTTGTCTGGGCTAAAAATTGGGCCTTTATAGACTGACATGAAAACATTGTTTATGGGTCACATATGGACAAAACATTAAAAAAAAATCTTATTAGGGTCATATCTGCATACCATGTGAAAATTCCCTTAGATATCCAACCCTAGAAAGTAATGGTTCTGGTCGTGAACACAGATCACTTGTCTTGTCTTTTTTTTTTGTTCAATTCTTCCTCGTCAGCTCTCGTCACTAGAAGTAGTGCCCAATGAAGCTGCTTAGTTGGACCAGCTTTACCAGAAGGGAGATGTGGCAAATAGGGTTCCTGTGCCCCGTCAAGGACATACCAGTAGATAGACAAGAACAAAAGAAGATGTAGAGGATGGAACAGCAGGACAATCCAGCAACAAAGCAGCTAACCCATCCTTTGAGCGAGAAGGAGCACTGCCAGAGGCCTGCAGAACACCTATGTGCACGTTGTTGCATGAAAACGGGATAACAGCCTGACCATGCATGCAACGCAACAGTGCAGAATGATTATGATTTTCAAGAGAACACCAAGAACTGTGGATCGTGCCTGGCGCAGTATTATACAGAGCCCATGTGATGACATGCGAATATGGTGGAGAATGTTCGCCTGATGACAACAACCTCCAGCCTGACATGTAGTGGGTTAGTAATGGAGTTACCATTTCTCAGTGTCAGCAGCTGACCATGCTATGAACTAAGCTGTCGGTGCTAAATCGAAGACCGCCATAAGGTAACAAAAAGTGTTTGAGAATCTTACAAATATGTTTTAAAATTCATACCTTTTTATTATATCGCAATAAATATTGGTGGATAAAAAATATATATAAATAAATAAAATAAACAAACACGATGTCGTTTTTCCTTTCATTTTACATGAAGGTGGGAAAAAAAAGTTTTCCTACTAATTTGCTTCCTTACTAAATTTTTTTGCTGCCCATGTTGGATCAGGCAGACAAATGAAACAAAATACTTCAGTTGGACTCTCATCTTAACTGCAGCAGCTATGCATGAAGTCTAAACCACAACGATACGAACCGCTGGAAACAACAAAGCATCCAGTCTGCATTACCTGAAGCACCACTGACACAGAATATCATGGAAAAGACCCCTTTAGTGCAGCTGAGTTTCAGGTCTGTCATACAGGTGTTATATATATAGGCCTGTATGGTAAAATGATTATTTTTTTCTGCATCAGATTATTTTTTAATACCGCTATACTACGGAATAGCCTGGGAATTATTTCAATACTGCGCACAAACATCACAGCTCAAGCAAGAATGGCTGCAGCAGAAGTTGCAGGAGTGAAGCCCACATCACTAAATACATTCTGCTTAGAAACCTTCTATAGACATTTGTAATATTAACGTGTTTTTTTTAATCTGACCTCCATTAGAATTCCATGCTTTTTTGCCACATTAATAATAAAAACAGACTGCTTTATTACGTTTTATTGAAACAAGTTGAGTCGAAAAGTTTCAAAGTCACAGTATCTCTAGATGCCGTCTGCTTTTGGTTGTGTGCATTAACAATGAAGCATATTTACATCCAAAGCCTTTAAACAAGCGGATAAACGCATGTGTGAGCGCATATGAGTTTTTTGTAGAAATGCATTCGATATTGATGGTAAGGTGCACCATTTTATACATTATCATAACTAATACATTAGAATAAACTGTAAGCTCCCCAAGTTTGTGTTAGGGAGGCAAAGACATTCATATTTAGTTTTTGTTGGCATTAAATGATGCACATATACGCAACCTTTTTAGTATTAAACACCTGTGCGTCTAAACGATAAATATGTTGGATAATAGATGGTTTGATAGATTATCAAAAAACTCAAAAATCAAAAATGCTACCCTGGTTGTTTTATATGTGGACCTCCTGAAAAATGCTAAACCTATATACCAATATTCAGTACTCAACACAGAGTTCAATCTTCTTCAACCCTAACATAAATCACACAAGTCTGAAACTCATACAAACAAACCGGGAAAAATTTAATAAGGTGGAACTAAAAAAATAATACTAAAGCAACAGACTTTAAGCATTATTATTGTAATTATTGAGATTATGTACTATACTATATTTTGAAGGGGTTGTTTGCTCCCTTGTGTCTGGATATGGAATAAACATAAATCCTTTACACAGTAAAATTTGCCATTTACAGCCACTCAAGTATTTTCATAAAGAGAAAAATGTGGGCAAGAATGCTGTGGAAATAAGTAAAAACTGTTGAATACCGTAAAACTAATATTTTTAGAAAAAATGTGGTTTGCAAATTTTGCCATTCCACCCAGCTCTAGGGTATTACTGCTGAAAGTAGTAGAAATATCACTGACTGCTCATGTCAGGGAGACTGAGAAAATATATTCATATCTTGCATTGCTGCTAGCTGAAGTGACAGGGTAACGCTAATTTAAATCCCCTGTATTAAAAGGACTCATATTTTGTCTTATATTTTAACATTAACCCCTACAACCCTGGTGGAATACAATTAAAGGGTTATGTTCTACCTTATAAGGCTTTTCTCAACATGGTTTGAAGTTGAGAATGTTCTAGTTGTGCTCCAACTTAAAGAAGTGTCGCACCACACTGCAGAACCGAATAACAGCCCATACTCATCACTGTTCGGTCATGGAAAATGTCCATGTGGTGCAGCAGAGCAGTGGATTCCTCCAAGTCCTGCTGACTAATTTCCCCAAGAATTGTTTTTGCTAATACATTGTTTTCATGGTGAAAACTCAACTCAGTTCAGGGGAAACTATCCAGTGAATTTGGCATAATTGATTGGCCAAAACAAGAAATGTATCTTTATATTTTGAATTAAATAACCAGCCTACTTACAGCAGTGACATTTAATCTTCTTATCTGACCGATACGTTAAAAAAAAAATAGCATCAGCCAATTACAATGTTAATCACGACATATAACGCAACCGAATTTGAAATATATGATTTAGCATTTATTTTATTTTGAATTCATGTTAAACATTTACTAAGACCTAACTAAACCCAAAAATGGAGAGTTTAGAAGTAACATATGTAAGCAAACAGTTTCAGTGCAGGTATGGCTATCAGAGAAGGGATACTTCATATATCTGTCAATAATATTTGAACCAAACATATTACATTCCAATCAAACCATATATGCACACAGTGCCTGCTGCCACACATTTATTTTTCCCTCTCACAACAAACTCCAATATATTTATGAAATCAAATGTCTGCAGAATAGCCCAACTGGCTCTTTAAATTATAGCTGTTAAAGAAATGCACACAGTGCATGGAAGAAACCCTGGATTAACAGAAACTCTAACGTATGTCATAGCATCTATTCATTCTGATCTGGGTTTTCAGGGCCTGCCAACAAAGATTAAGAGACTCAGACTGGGTTGAATTTCATCTCCACTGGAGCTCTACAGTCAAGCCTGTGCTGCTGACTCCTAAATATTTGCAAAAGTAAACCAGGGAGAAAAACACCTGCATGATGTTTAAGTTAAATGCATTAGTTGCATGTTTAAGACCTGTTATCAGCCGCCTCACCTCCGTCCCGTTCTCTGACGCGGTGCGTGTGGAGAGCTTTTGCTCTGCCGTGACCCGCACTCTCCGTGTGCTTGTTTTCAGGGCTGTCAGACCTCCTGATCATTTTGCAAGGAGGCGTGACGTCTGCGGGGTCGCGGATCTTCTCGTGACGATGTTCCCCTCCTGGGTGGCTTTTGGATGAATATTTGAGAGTCTGGAGGCACAAAGTAAGCAAAAAAAAAATCATAATCGAGACGACTAAACTTGCTCGTGACAACTCTTGTTCCAAATCTTTAAATTGAACCCAGAGCTTACGATATTCCTAGGGCATATTTAAAAACCTGTGATATTTTACATGTCAATATGTTGGTACATAAAATTTCCAGAAACTGAACTAATTGACTGGTGTCTCGTTTTACAAATCTTAGAATACAAATGTCTCACCTGCAATCTGTTCTACGATAATGCCTCTGATGGCTTCGTCATTATAGATTATATTAAAAATACAAACAAAATATCCTTAAAGTATCTGAAACATAAAAAGGTTAATGTCTTGATTTAAACTTTAATGTCAGTAAAAAGTAATTTTTGAGGCAGTTCCACTGATATCAGACACGGACTGGGAAGATTTCACCTTTTATAACTTCTATAATGATACAGCAGCTCAAATTATAATATGGCCAACTTGTTTATTTTGATATTTTAGATTTACGTTACATTAAGGGGAACGATTGCCTAAAATCTATAAAAAAACATCAATTACTTATATAACAGTTTGATAAACAGCATTTCAAATCAGAGACGACAAACTGCAGACTACGTTATCGGGTTTGGGTTGAAAATGTCGATTTAAAAAACATATGGCGATGAGACCTGCGTTAAAATCTCAGCTGACTTTATTCCTAAAATGACAGTCGGGCCCTAATCGGAGCCGTTAGCGAGAAGGCTAATAGCTCGCAGCTAACATTAGCTTTGATGTGCTATAAAAGTCCCTGAAACATCTCCCTTCGACGGACTCGCGTCGTTGTGTTTTATATCAGCTCTTAAACGTTTATTTAATGCATTTTTTATGATTTTATCCCTGTTTTCGGCTTACAAACTTACTACTTTCACTGTTATTTTCCCGCAACGACTGCGGCCCAGGCTTTCTAGAAGCCCGAGCTAGAGTGTCCATTTTAATCGTATTTGCAGCTAGCGGAGCTACGGTGAGCTAAGAAGTACCTGATAGGGCTGAGAATCTCTTCGGTCGCACCTGGAAACAAGAGGAGAAAACCGACAGACAGTCAGAAGCTTTAAAACACACTTTTAAGAGCTTAAAAAGCAATACGTTGAAGTTTTTAAGACACTTATTTTGGTTTCGGGTAAAAAAATGGCGGATTATCAACGCGTAGCTGAAAAAATCCAAATAAGTAACGTAAGAAAAACGGCTGTTTACCCATCGCCGAGTCTCGGTTGTTTCCTTGCATACATTACCATCAATGCCGTGTTAGTGTGTTTAGAGTGGGATGTGAAAGACTTTATAACAGTGCTGTGAGGGACTGATTTCGACGACCTGAGATCGTCTGTCGGTCTCTACCGCTGGTGAGAAGAGCGCCCTCCCTCAGTCCATCTCCCACTCTGACAACACAGCTCAGGCGCTGGGGAACACAGCCACTCAGCTGCGAGCAGGGTTGCCACGTCTGAGATGAGCCCCTCTAATGGGATCACCTTTCAAACGTCCTGAAATTGTGTCTGTAGAAGTTATATGTTCATCGATACAACTAAAGAATACGTTTATTTCTCTATCATCATGACAAATATACAAACATACAATATGAACCATGAACAGGGATTACCAGCACTGCAATCGTCAATTATGAGCAAACCTGGCAACTCCTGACGCCCCCTTTCATGTCAACAAACAGAATACACATTTTTCAAAAGTTTTAATCTGTACATTATATCCTTCATAGTTCTCAATATCTTGTGACTCAGACAAATATGATGTAAGTTGTTTATAAAACGTGGAGAACATTCGGTTTCTGCTTTAAGGAACTAAGCAAGAGTTGAGGTTGTGCACTGCTGACATCTAGCGTAGGATTAGTGTCATTACAGGGATCATTTGTTTATTTTATTATATATCATTATTTTTAATCCTTATTTATTAAAGTGCATGTTGCATTTTTTCGTACAAGTAATAATTTACTTTACTGTATATTGTTGTCATATTAAACACGACAACATGACCATATATAATCTCGCTCCATTTAAAGTACTTAGTTTGTGTTTATTACCATGTATAACTTATTTAGTAAAGTACGAGTTAGTTAAACACTTTTCAACAGCAATATATGTAAATATTGCCTAAAACAAAAATTTCTGCTACTTGTATTGGTAGAAAAATAATAAAATAAAAGCAGACTCCCTGTTAATAGCATTACGTGTTTTGTGTGTGTGGGACTAAAGGCTAAGGTTACATTGTATGAGTCTGTTCTGTCCTTTAAGTTGTTTTGTAAAACCTTGTAAACCAATTTAATGAATATTTTGTATTAATTGTGATCATTATCTGGAGGAAAACATTCTAAACGAGCAAGACTGCGCTTTTATTTTACTATATTCATTTATCAGTTCATTCCGTTCCCAATGAATAGGTTACAAATGGGAGCTGCTTCCCATTGTTCACAGACAATGTATCTCACGTCGTATTCTAGGTTGAGGACAAAAGACACAGTGGGCTCAGCATTTTGGTTCACAAGGCATCATGGACCTATTGAATAAAAAGGAGGGCGCGGGGGGGGGGGATCTAGTGAGCTTGTTCGCACAGTGAGTCCCCCCCCACCCCCCCCCACACACACATCCACTGGACTTCGATAGTGGCAATGTTGATTTTAATTCATTAATTAAAATTAAATAATCATTTATTTCATTACTTCATTCAATTCTGACCACCTGTTGGTTTTCTTTATTTTTTCTGAAGGGAAGAAAATTCATACATTATTCCAAAAAACCAATGGTCACCTGCCATTATTTATTTTCTTATATTATTATTATTATTGTTATGTGTAGAAATAACAGTTTATCTTAAATAATAATTAGTATATGAAAATATGTGAATGTAAACATAGCTCTCACAAGTTCAGATAAAAAAAATAAAATATGTTATCATGAAGATTAATAATAATAGTAATAATAATACATTAATTCTATTACCCTAAAAATAAAGTATTTATCTGTCTGTTAAAACTGAGGGATTAGGTTTTATTTAGAGCTCAATAGTTAGCTTTTAAACACCTGTTGGGTTTTCTCATCATTTGACCTCTAGGGGGGGATATTTTCCCATTATATAACTCGAGTGCGAAAGCTCTTCAAAGAGAGTAAAATTTACTAAATGAAATATAGATATTTAAAGAATTAGAATTTTTTAGAAGAAGTAGTTTAATATGTTTAATATATTAGTATGTTAAATTATAGTATAATGCATGCATTTAAACAAAATAAACATATATAGCTCTGCAAATAATATTAATAATAATACTACTACTAATAATAATAATAGATGTATAATTTTCTATAACCAAGCCTTGACAATGTTGCAAATCATGACAAAGATGCTGATTGACGGAATAAACATCCAACCAAAATCAGAAGGCTCGCTTAAGACCGCCTTAGACGCTGTTTTGACCAATGAACGCTCGAGGTGGGCGGAGTCTGAGAACACCGCACTCAGAGCTGATCTCAGGTCAGCTCTCTGGGTTGTCTTGCCTGCATCCAAATATGCGAACTGCTTCCAAGTCAGCGCGTTAAAGACACACCTTCGCTGCCGGATCACAGTCTGCACCGTCGAGGCGAAACATTTCAAAAGATTTGTGCTGAAGCGTTTAGGATGGAGCGCAGAGAAGCGAAGCGAGACTTCAGGAGCGGGGAGTGAAACCAGGGAACAGCTGGGACACAAGTGAGTAGTTTTCAGGTTTTATTGTTCCTATAAGCAGCTTCAAACTAACATTACATGTAATAAAGTGAAAGCTTGGTGAGGCTCAGTAATGACGCAGTGATTATATTTCACTCTGTGATACATTTAGTCCTAATTTTAAACACAAATCAAAATGTGCGACCAGGATTCCATCATATGTTAAATGTAAGGGCTTCCCGGTGAGTTCCTCCACACCAGGAAGTAAACCGGGATGAGGAACTCGACCCTGCTGGTCCCAGTGCCACCAGTGGGACTCCCAGTACCAGCCAGTACACCCCAGCTGGGCCACATTTAACACAGTAGAAGGTTTGCTGTGTTCCAGGTTCTGCACATCTTCTTCTTCCATTCTTCTCACAGATGTTTTAGTTGCGATCCAACACAACTTATGCAGCCTGCAGTCCTCCTGCTTGATTCAAACAGTTGGATCCACATTAGGAAAATAATTAGCTGACAGTTTGGCTAAAAGGTCTTAAATCAAACCCAAAAACTGAAGATGTAATTGTTAAAAACAAGTAAACATTTGAATAAGATTATAGTCGAACTTTGCATTAAGAAAACACAAAAATTGCAAGATCAGTGGAATAAAGGTGACACTGCGAGATTTTATTGCAGAACGCAGAAGAAAGTTGTAGAATTTAAGAAATGTGTTGGAATAAAGAAAGATGAATATATTATATACAGGATGAGGTTCGGTCACACGGGAGTAAATAGATCACTTAAGATAATTATTGAACATACTACAGGTTGTGTTTATTGTGGATAAATGTAAACAATAAGGCTTATTTTCTTAGTAAATATGAAAGAAAGATACTAACTAGACATTAAAAAAAATAAATTATACGTAATGGAACCGCTTTTAAGGTCAGGTTCCACTGAATATTATAGTTCTATGTAGCATTGGATCCATTCTTAATAAAGTGGTGGTAAAGCAGCTTAAAGCGGTGTGCCGACCGCCGTAAAGAAATACAAGAAGAAGAGGGAACACTCACCTCCGTGTCCTGAGTTGGCCCCCTGTTCTAAATTACAGCTCCTGTGTTAAAAATATTTAAAAAAACGTTAAAAAAATAGCTGCTTCATCGTTCTTGGACCGATTACTGCTGCAATTAAAGGTCTTTAGAACTGTGTCTCTACCAGCTTTGCACGTCCAGACACTAAAGTTTGGCAAGTAGTGAGAACGTGAGCGTCGTTTTGTAATCTTCTTACAGCACAAATACTTTAAACTAAACTGCCTGTATGTTTAGGACTGTTGAAGGTAGTGATTGGAGATGAACATTTGATCACAATATCTTGTAGTCGTTTCATGATAACTGTAAAAGTAAAGCTATACTGGAGAAGCCCAGTTTAGAGACTTTTATTTTACTTAACTAAAAATAATTATTTATGAATCTTTAGAGTAAAAAGCAGACCTCTTAAGTAACGTTTGCATTTGTTCACAGGAAAACATGAGTTTTGGCATCTCATTTGTCACTGCGACATATTGATCGCTGGTCACATATGTGACCGCTGTTATTATTTTGCCGATGCATTCAGTGGAGACAAATTGACATCATAGGGGAGCTTCAAATATTTGCGTTTGTTCAGATAATGCAGAACCCTGCATACAGCTGCCGTTTAGTTGCAGATCCATGGAACAAGGGTACGTATGGTTAGGGTGGAGCCGATGGTACGTTCCACTGCCTGGGGGTGGATGTCATCTCACTAGTATGACTTAATGTTCGGATCAAACCGGGGGTGAAAACTCTACTGAATATACCAGAGCATAAAATCCCGTACTGACGCGTACCAAGTACCAGTTCAGAGTCAGGAGACCGCTCTTTTCATCAAAGGTTTACATTGGTTTGGAAGAAATACACTCATATATGTTGTGGGCAAAATAAAATGTTTACCGGTAGGAAAAGGTTTTGACTATCGCAATGCCTTCTTGTCGGATATGAAGTTCGGATGTGATTGTACTTACAGAGCTAAGGTTCTGTCATGGGTGTTTGAAGGCCTCCAAGCAAAATAATCTGGAATCCTTCAGGGTTTTATGGATCTCCCGCTCACATCTTTTGCACTCACTGGGAGTAACCCTGTATTTTCTAGCTCTTGTCTAAAGAAAGGTGGGAGGCCTTTACTGTGCATTCCAACCTGGCATAGATAGCCTCCCACTTTGATTATAAGTACTTAAGTTAAGTTCATTACTTGGCTCTGTTGGTGCGGGAAACACCCTAGGATAACATGATGATTTTATTAAGCCTTTCACATAATGAATGAGTTGACTGATGGCTCAGGGTGTTGAGCTGCAACAGTTTAGTGCTTAGAAATCAGCTTGGGCTTGTGGCCCGGACAGAACCCGCAGTTGGACGGTGTAGTGCCGTCTGTTGTCTGGAAAGGTGTCTCAGATTTTCGGTTCTGCATATTTTCCATTCCCAGAATTTGGTTCCTGGTTTGGAAAGTCATTCTGTAAGGAAACAGGAGGGGTGGGAAATAGAAAAATGCTTCTGTTGCAAGGATTCAATTCAAGTAAGCAACTAGCTGATGGAGCTGAAATCTTCCTGTCATTGCTGCATGCTGCAGAACTCGGTGCATGGGAATAAAGCTAAGGGTTTTCAATATAGCTCGTCAGCAGGAAGGCTATATTCTCGGGGCTTAAGGGTGGGTGGGATTCAGTGCTATAAAATGCCTAATCCCACCCAGATTTAGATTGGATCACTATCAGTTAACTAAGAATCATGAGAAACTCTTTGTCGGAAAAACGAGGTTAAAACATTAGCCTTCAGCAAGCTTTTGTTCCCAAAACAAGTTTAAACAATAATTATTGCATCAGAACCTCCTAATAAACCCTAATTTGATATTATCAGGTAAGGGCTCGTCTGAACTTTAAAGAACTTTTTATTACTTTGCTTTTTCTTCATCGTTCTTTTTTTGTGACTGAACTGGTTTTAGTTTCTGCAAGCCAACAAACTCTCGACGGTCGTGTACTATGGTAGTTGGGTGCTAGAACAGTTCAGTTACTGTCATCTATGTACACCAAGGTCGTAATAGGTATGCTTTCATAGTCTGAAGAAGGTTTCCGATATATTTTACGACAGTTTAAAGCTCTTCTGATATTATTTGTGTGGAAGTGTTGGTTTAACTGGAGCTTAGAGCTCGATTGCACACTGCTGGTTAGCTGGCTGGTCGGAGGATACTTCCTACACTCTTCCCTCACTGGATTTGTGAGAGTCAGTTTTTCTGTTGATGATTTTTTTTTTTTTTGACAATCATACTCATAAATCCATCAGACTATTTGTTTGGAATCAACATCTTTGGCTGCATTGTTACTAATCTGAGTCACCAGCAGACTTTTGAGCCTTGTGCTGCCCGGCCGGATCACAGATGGAGATTAAAACGACGAGCTTGTAAGGGCCTCTCTAAAGGTCACAGTCGGGGGTGACGGGCACCAGCAGTAGCGATGTTGTGTCGTTCTGCCCCAGCCCACAGCGCTGAGGTGTAGGGTTGCTCCCAGGTTCACCCTAGCCTGCGCAGCGATGCGCCGGAATGAGCCCACCCAGCAGATGCTGGCTATCAGACACCGACTTTGGCTGCCTGGCAAAGTCCAGCTTGTAAACATGAACCTGCTGCGCAGACATGGCTCAAAGTAGGCTGTGTTTTCACCTAGAAAGCAGCGGGACTGAATGAGTTGCTCCAGCATGTATGCAAGTGCTTGTTGCTGGAACACCGGTCATGCTCTGAACCCTTGGAGAGGAGATTAGGCTATAATGTGTTACTGTGTTGGCGCTGACATGAATGCTCCCAAAGTGTGCTATTCTTTCACACTTATTCTTGTTGGACAAAGTTTCAGAATGCTTTTTCAGGCATGCACGGTTAAGATGTGCAACGGAGCGGTGACAGGCTAGAGTTTTACATTACCAAAGCGCTTCACTGGTTCTTAATTTCAGCCAGGAATCTGAACAACTGCGTGTTTATTCAGAGACACAGAAAGGTCTAACCCAGCATTTAACATGGTTTACCAGGATTTTACCTACTTTTTTTTGTTTAAGACTATAAATATGCCTCCAATTTTTCAGTGGCTCATGAATGCTAATTAGTTTTCATTGCTAACATGAAGCCTATTTGTCAGATGCTGGATAATTAATGACTGTTTTCAGATCATGGATTCTGGATGGTTCCCTGTATGGCAACGGCGTAAATAATTCAACAAACTCAAATATTTCAACAAACCATGTTTCTTGCTCACTCCAGTAAGTAACATCGTCTGATTAGTATGTTGGTATACATGAATAAAGTAGAGAAGAAGGTTTGAAAATATTCCAAGTATTTCTTTCTAGCCTTTTTACTATGAGCGGCATTGTTTAAGGATAAATTGTTAAGAATGAACACTTCAACTATGACCTTAACTCTTTTATTTGAACTGATAAAAAAAAAAAAGATTGTGTAAGAATGTAGCCATCAGCAATGCTGGTATCTAGTGAGGTCAGGTACAGAGCATTTCCTCCTCTACCCAGTAAAAAAAACAACAACTCCCCTGAATGTGTTGAAATAAAATCTAAAGATATAATACCCAACAAAAACCGAGCTACAAAAGGGCCAAAACCAACCAAGACACAGTCGGATCATCTATCCGAGTCTAGCGTTGTTGTAGCAGCCTGAACAAAAGTACATGAAATCATGTTTTCTATCTTTTTTTACGCATATCTGCTTTTTCACTGCAATTAAAGGCTCAGTTCTGATCTTTTTACCCAGAAAGAAATACAAATTTTAACACCTCTATGTGTAATAATTTAAACACATATTAGGAGCCTCAATGACTGTGTCGCATTTTATATGACTTAGATCACGGACCCTAAGTAAGTAAGTGACCCGGCTGAAGCTAAAAGCATCGAGTTCTGCTTTACAGATTTTCTTTTTCCTCTAATACAACAATGACCATAAAACTGGAAAACTTGGATCAGATTCAGCAAAAAATGATTTATCCTGGTCACCAACCATCTTGCTACATCTGTAAATCATGAAACATTCCACATAAACAGCAGCTACATGTCTTATTTTTTTCATTTCATAATCTTTGTGCCATACATCTCAGTGGTGAGTAAGCAGTTCTGAACGAAAGGTGCCAGCTGGAGTACTCTTCCAGCCTATGTTGACGTTCAGAGTGCCTCTTGGCTTCGTTGCACCAATCTTTACCCGTGTTTTTTCTTCCCTGCCTTGATCTCTATAAATGACAGCAGTTTGAGCATGTTGCAGGCTGTAATTCATGTGAGGGTAATTTAAGCCTGCTTGTGGTATAATGACCAGTTCGTGCCAGCGCCGTCTGCCTTTTGCATTCTGCTGTGAGCACTGCCAATGACAGGGGTCTAACATTTCCACGTTTCCTACATGTAGTGTTTAAACCTTTTATTTATTATAATATAACAATTCATTTTTCTCTTACTTTGATCAGTGTCTAGTAATTCCATGGCTTCATTTGGCTTTAGCTATTGTTCTGCTTTATGAGAAATTAAAATCTGATTGAGTAAAATTAAAACCGATTTACAGCACTTAAGTAACGTTAGAGAGAATTTTGCTTGTAGCTTCTTGATATATTCATCATATGTTCTTAATAGGCCGATTCCAGCCTATCCAACACAACTGATGTTGGATAGGCTGGTGAACTCCGTGGTGAATAAAGCTGCACAATTTATTACAATTTTATCATTATTAGAATACCAGTGAGCATCTTTGGTGTTTCTGTATTGTGCACATATTATACATATATTACACAAGTGGAGATCGTTCTCCTTAGAGCAGACTTTTGTTTTAGTAAATCCTGCATCTGTGTGGGACCTCCCACTTGTTGCTACGCCTCTCGTCACCACCTCATACCTCCACAGCAGCACAGGCTGCATGTTCATCTGTATTAAACTACCTAACCCGTTTATTTGACTTTCTACTGGTCTATGGAATATGGAAATGCAAATGAGGCTTTTGTTTGGCTGTGACTTTTTGTTTGTTTTGTACAAATCTGTTAATGTGCATCTACCAGCCTGGCACTCATTCAGCCTAACATCACCAGATCAGCCTGTGTCTTTCCCCACGTTGCTCATTGAGTCGAATTAAGGCAATCTCAGAGCAAACTACTAATAAACTAACTGCTCATTTAGCCACTAACTGTGCTCTTTCACCCAATGGAAAATCAAGGTTTAGTAGCCATACTTGTTGACATTACTTGATCTTAGTTTACAAGGAACAGAGTATTTGCTTTGTCCACCCATGTAGATTGTTAGTCTATGTTGAACCAATTTTCCACCTTGTAAACCAAATTTTGTGTATGCTCAAAATTTTTGGAAGCCTAATTTTGCCACAGATATAATTTGGCGTTTTCCTTTCAGTTGAAAGGTCTCCTAAAATGTGAAACAGCTGTAATCTCCCACGTTTCTTTAGGGTGCGACGGACATCTGTGGTGCATTCACCCGTAACTCACCACTAATTGCTAAGCAACCTTATAGTGGTGGTGTTTAAGCTGGGGTCAGATTAAAGTGTTTTTATTTTTAACTGGCTTGGCTTTGTCAAACTTTGATAAAATAAGGCAGATGGCTTCCATGCAGAGATCTGTAGCGACGTGGTTTCAGCCGCTGTAGATTTGAATAGAGTTTGAATACATGTGCAGGGCTGAGTTGATGGCGGGTTTAAAGGTTCACTGGGTCAGACTGTTTGTTTCATGGCTCATTTTTCAATACAGTCAGGATTTACTGCTTTAACATCTCAATCTGTTCTACATAGCAGTCATACAGGTTGACATTCAGAACTGTAGTTGATACTGAAGACTAAATCAAACACCAAGGTAGGATAAATTACATGAGCTTAGGTGAAGTTCCCCAGCTTGCCTATCTCTTTCTCAGTCTACTCATCATTTCCGGGGACATCGGAACTAGAAATGGAAAAACAAAACCTTCATTTCTTTGTCCTTTTTTAAAAGCTGTTCTGTCAGTGGCTGCGTGCTAATCTGATTGACTTCTCATACAGAGAAAGACGAATACAAAGGGAAGTGACCGAGATGGACCGCGGTGAAGGGACTGGGATGACTGACCATTTGGCATTTGTTGAACAGAGGAGTATTGTGTGGCAGGAGGTTATGAGAGAACAGACTGATTTTATTTATTTGTTACAGAATGAGAGTAATGGAACACCCCTCAGATGTTAGGGTTACATGTGGAGAATCGAAGCCTGCTAATATGGCTCTCAAAGCTTCTTTCCTGTTGCTATTTTTTTGATTTGGGTAATTTGGGACTTGATGTTGATATTCTCCTATTGGTACAACGACATCAACAAATTAAATGTTGGTGCCACTTAAACTGACTTGAGATTGTTATATTGACATTGTAGATTGAAAAAAAGTTATTGTGTATCACATATTACATAATATGCAATAATAAATTTCACATAGTGGATAATTGCCTTCACTGACAAGCTACAATCAAACTGAAGATGTTTGAGATTTCTTAAACATGTTCATGGTTTGAAGGAGCTCTGCCTTCTTTTTCCTTGTTAGGATCCACAGCAAGCCTTCACAGCTTTTGTTAGACTCCATAACTTGATGGGACAGAGCTAATAGGCTCCCAAATAAGGGACTAAGATAGTTTTAAGTAACTCATGTAATCGTATAATTTATGTTGGTAAAATGTATTTTGATTTTAAACCAAAATGAAAAAAACTACAAAGATTCCAATCCATCAAGGTTGATTAAACATTAAGCATCCGGCAACATCATTATTAAATACTCATGTACAGGTGATATTAAAAAAAAGTGTTCAGGTCCCTGTAGATAATTGGGGGTTTATAAAATAAAAGAGAGTTAGAAATAATATTAAATCTTCTTCCACCTTTATGGTTTAATAAAGTTTTTTTTGCTATTAATGTAAAACATCTAAAATGTAAAGAAGAAGTAATCTGGCTATGTAACAGGACTTATAGAAAACAAATACCTTTTGTTTCATGAGGAAGTAATGGCTTGAAGCTTGACTGGAAGGGCTTCTGTTCAGTACGGGTTGTGTTCTACGTGTTACAATGATGTTCCAAGGATTAAGCAGCAGGTTTGAAAAACAGAATAATATTCCACCAATTACAACCCCACTAGGGAAATCTCCTAAAACTCTCTGGAGAATGTGTTACAGTGACTTAAATGAAGAAATGAATGTGTCCACTGGTAAATATTGCTAAGCCAGCTTCATGACTACTTTTCTTTTGCGGCAGCTGAGGTTTCTGATACAAAACATTATAGTGCGTAGATCCAAATTTCATTTTCGATCTAAAAAGTGTTTGTTTTTGCCAGGAAGCTAAAGAAAAGAATTCATTTATTTTTCTTATGACCTGCTGAGTGAAAAATGTATCTAAAGGGAGGAAAATGACAAAAGGAGCTGTAGAGTTATAGAATGTCCAAGTAACGGTCCAAAACAAATCTGTCAGAAGAAACGATGAAAAAACGCTTCTGTCAAGAGACAAGAGACAAGAGATGTACTCATGATCTTTTTATAATAAACAGATTTAAAGCTGGTAAAATGGAAAATGAAAGCCAGCTCAAGAATCCACATTTTGCACCAAATAAAAAAAGACTAAAGGCTGTAAATGAATCCTAATGTTTTTATTAAAGTACTAGTTGGAGGATGTACTCATATATCCAACTGGACTGTTTTACCAAATTTTGACAAGATTTACAGTTTTCAACATAAAAAGTGTGTTTATGAATTTACTTGGTCTTGATTTTTAAATTCCAAAAAAATGTTACTGGGACAATGAACATGTTTAAGATCCTCTGTATGGTTTAGAAATTATTTACACAAGTTAACATATCCCTAATATTATGCTGTTGTAATACTTGATATAATCTAAATATTTTATCAAAATTGATTTTGCAATTTCTGCTTTGGTTCTAAAAAACAAAGTCGATGACAAAACCATTTTTTAAATTATTTTTTTAAACAACTCACATTTCTCTTTTTTTTTTAAAATATATGTGCTTCCGTCTGTGACCTTCAGCAGTTTAAGTATTGACATTAATGCAAGTTTCTCGAACCAGCTAAATATTACACCAGTAAGTAAAATGCAGATTTAAAACATGGATTATTATATCCCACAATTATTGTAATCCGTTAGGCCTTTGAGATGTGAATTTTGTGCGCACTGACATTAAGATGAGCATGTGCTGTAGATATTTGGTGCAGCCCGAGTCTGCCATACAAGAACACAGATGTTTGAATGCTGAGATGGAGAACAAGTGGGACAGAAAAGCTTTTGTTCATGCCTGAGTGTATTTGCTGAGTTGGCTGTTCTGTAGTTCCCTCTATTTATTTTCAGTTACATGGGTGGTAACAGTTTGCTAAGTTGTTTGCTATTATTTCAATCACTTCCTCATTTGATTCTTAACTGCTGGTTTTCATGCCTGATGAAAGGATTGAAAACTCCCCGCTGACTAGGGTAACTAAAATTATTAGGAGGAGTGATAAAGAGGCTACATGCCACACAAATGAGGGTTCTCCTTTTCTGTCGCTTGGTGTTTTGATTTCCAAAATAATTCAGTCGTCACCAAGTTTTCGTTTTTGCACCAGGCAGCATTTCTTATCATTGCATTCCCTCTTCGAGTAAAGATGGCAGCCAGGTACTCCTCCACTAATCCCAGGAGTCATGGGGATTTTAAACCTTCTGTTGAGGTCATTTCCAAGAATCATCCTTTGGAATTTTTCAAATATTTATGTTTTTCTTACAGGAATTTCTACTCCCATTTTCACTACAAGCTGTAGGAACCGCAGACTGAAACTAGGTGTTTGAAGGGTTTATGATAAACCTAACGTGATTTTTAGAACTTTTTGGTTGTTTAGCAGCATGGAAAGATTTGCACACTTTTTTCCTGTTATGTGTTAATTCAATCTAAGACGTCTGTAGTGAAGCAACATGATGAATTACATAATTTTAAACCCTGTGTCAACACAATCCCCTGCGATGTTTCACCAACACTGGATGAGCAGGAAGAGCATTAACCAGGGAACCAGCTTTAAAATCATTCTTTATACATGCCTATAGTAAAATATAGAGGTGGCAAGATCATGCTGTGTAGTTGTTTTTTCTTTTATTTCTTCAGCACAGCCAGAACAGCTATTCAGGATATGTTTTTCCCTCATTCTTATTGTTTCCCATTTGTCTCCATGTCTTGGATCCCACTGGAATCAGATTTCAGGGACAAAGCACCCGGCGAGCCAAGCTCTGGTAGTAAGACGCGATGCAGTTTGGCATGAAGTGCTGGGTGCTTGTTGCTGTGAGCGTGTGGAATTTGCTGAAGTGTAGAAATGGGAGTTCTTCAAAGTGAATTGCCAGGCCGGGGACGGTTTAAACCGAGGTCGGCGTGTTTCTCGGACTCTTAAAGGTGGAGACGGGTATTCCTCGGGCTCTCTGAGGCTGTTTATAGACAAATGTGAAAAAGTGAAAATTATTGTTGTTGGCTGGAAGATTTCTCACAGTTTACGGCACCGTGTTGGATGCGACAAACTGGGAAACGTATACCTGAAAGAAACTGATAACAAACCACTTCAATAACAGGAACGCTAAACAGAAGGTCTGCAGAATCACAGACTTTAGTAACTTCCATCGATAACTGATAAATACCAAAGCCTGGTGTTTCAGTGGACTGTGTTGAATTTTCCAGTTTGGGGCATGGCTCTTGATTCTCAATTGAGCCTTTGTTCTCCTGCCCCTCTAGCATTTCATACACCCCCCCTTTCCCAGCAACCTTTTACTATGCCAAGTGAGGTACTGGGAAACGAGGTTACACCCAACCCTGTTTTCAGACAAGGCTCCAATATGTCCACACGTTGCTTTTCACAGTGGAGGAATGCGTTAATTAATAAATCTAACTAAGAGTTGGAAAAGCTAACAGGCTTTCCTGAGTGATCCGCTTACCCTTTAACTCTGCCTCAGGTGTGTTTAACCTGCATTAATACCTCGCAAGAGAAAGCTTCACCTCAACAAAAAAAGAAATCCTCTTAATACCTCTGGTTCTTATTCCCATTTAAAAATTTTGCATCGTCCCAATTACTGCGTGCAAGAATTCGTCCAATGCTGGTTTGGATATCTGTGTTCAGCCCCAAGCAGCAAGTGATTCTGTGCAAATAGAAACTTAATAATGGAAAATGAAGCAATCTCTTGTTTTAGTCCAAAAGAGGGATGATAAATGGCTACATAGTAAACTTACAGTTGATTGGTTTTTATGCTTTACCTCAGTTCTTTTTTTCTCTTTTACTATGTAAAGAGAAAAGAATTGCTGTTCATATTGGATTGAAATACTGCACATGGACATTTAATGATGTGATGTAACGCTGACTGGCTCTTCATGTTTAATCTTGTGTTTAGGATTATCATTAAAAGGTTCTAAATACAGCAGATGCTCAGATTTAGCTGAAATCAAGTCTTACTCTGACTTGCTCTGTCAGCTCTCTGCACACTCAGAGTTGATTACTTATCTGAGAACGTTCAGTCAGATAGGAACTCTTACATCGGCCCTCAATCCCGGCATCAGTTCTAATTCCGCAACTAAACCATTTCTTGACTCTGAGTGGCCTAAAACTTTTAATGAATAAAAACATTGCTCATTATAGGACAAATGTGGAGTTCCTGTTCAGTTATGTTGCTTTGAAGAGCGATCAAATAAAATTAATATTTGCAAAGTTGGTAAAAGTTAACACCAGCAACAAAATGTTAAATGTACAAAATGAGCCACTTGCATGTTTTGGATCAGGTTTTATTTTGGCTATGGCTGCTATTACAGGGTCATTCTGACTGAACAATAACAGCAGAAAGGTTCCTTTTAAGAGGAAGTTGCACTTAAAAATGTTCTTACTTTAGGAAGTTGTAACTAAATGTTCAAAGTGTCCAGGAAAGTCTATCTCCTAGAGGATTGAGTTGCAAGTAAATGCAAGGTCCTTGTGAAGAAAGAAAGAAATAATATGTGTGTGTGAGTTTGCCTGTCATCGGAGGTAGGTATCATTAAATATTTAGACCTCACCCACAGCACCTAATACCAATGACTGATTTAGAGGTTTGTGATTGTTCATGTATAATGGAGCAACATGCAACAATGCTAACGGGTAAAATCGCTGAGGGATCAAAACAATGGGATTTTAGGTCCAGATCCAGGGAACTTCTAAATTTTAGAAGTATAAAACATGGGAGTAAGATTTTAGAATCTAAAGTCTTAATCCCATTATAAATCTATCAAATATGCTGTTGAAACATGGGACAGACTGTTCAGGCAATACTGCTGATTTCTGAGTGGTTTTTGTCATAAAACTTTAAACACAAAATGGATATTTTTAAATTTAGTGTAAAGAAAATTATTCTTACTAATGGTTTCCGCCACAAAAACCGTGGGATTACACAGCAACACTCCCTGTGTTTCTTGTCTTCCATAGTTGGCATGTTAATCTTTGCCTCAAGCAGCTCCTGGGATCTTGGTGTCTTAATCGTGAAATATGATATGATGGAGTGTGAGGTAGGAGGATCTGGGCTTTATCTGCAGTGGGCTCTGCTCTAATCTGGCTAACTACTAAAAGGTAAAGTCGGTTTAGATTTCACCCCCTCCGCTCTGGTAATGAGATACAGACCATAACTTAAAGAAGGAGGCTCAGAAACAACGAACTAACTTGATTTTCCACCATGTTGGGTTTAGACTCCGCTTTAGGCATGGGTCAGACAACTTTCCCATCTTGGAGTCTTGATCTCATTAAAAAGACTACAAATACATGCTTTTATTATATGAGAAAAGTATTAACCTAATTTAGCACCAACATTTTCTAACCATCAAGATTGCCGCAACATTATGATGAAACGTCCTTCTAAAAATGTTCAGATCATAAGCTTATGACTTTTATTTCATGCCATCTATGAGCCCAGAAGATATTTTTCTTCTCTGTATAGCGGTCCTTGCATGATTCCTACGTTATTCTAAAGTGTATCAGGGTTTGTTCTGATCAAATATACTCTTTCCGTTTTAAAAGGAAATGCACAAAACGAAAGGTTCTTTACCTTTAACAACTATACTATATATAGTATAATTGTTACTATATACTGTGTATAGGTTATAATATTTCGTATGTATTACTCATGAAATATTAAAGTAGCTTCAGGGAAACTCCTTCTGAGAGGTTCTTTTGAGATGAGAATGCTCCACCCTTGAAAACAAACCCAGAGATGAGCGTAAATGAGGGCGGTTTTGGCGGTTTTGGCGGTTTTGGCGGTTATGCTGGGCCAGCCGGAGCTTTTCCTGTCTGGACCGTTGTCCTGCACATATTCATGCAAACTGAATCCTCCACGCCTCAGCTGTCTGAACTCTGACATGGCATTGTCATAAAAGTTCAAAGCAGGGGGTTTTGCATTGTATAGTATTCTGTTTCCCGTCATCGTGGCCACTGTGTCCTGAAATGCCACTTCCTAGTTTCTGGTTCCTCCTGACAGTTTATCTCCTGGGTATCTTTTTTCTGCCATGAGAAGTCTGACCAAACGGTTTGTTCCTTTCATTCTTTCTGTCTATGGCGGTTTCCCTTGGACATTGTTGGTATTCATTAATACTTGCAGTTTTCTGGCTGAGGCCACGTTCAGGATGCTTGTTGGGTTTGGATTCCAGAGAAATGGACCCTGTACCCGGAGAAGGCATCTCCCTGGTTGAATTACATCTGCTGTTACGGCTGTGGGGCCTAGTGGGACAAGTTAGGCCCATCCGAGTGGCAGTCAACACATAAAAAGGCAGCAAAACGGTTATGCTGAAAGTTGAATGATATGTGGCTAAAAAATATTGTTTTTAAATTATCTTTTAGAGCAGAGACATTTTTTATCCCTACAATAATACTTTGTATCGACCTTTTGTTGTCTCCTTCACATTATTAGATAATCTCCCATCTGTAGTACCATATGTAGTTTTTTTTCTTCCCAATACCATCAGGTACTATCAAGACTTGATGCTGATGTTTGATGTCCAGTCTTTATTGTGGACTATGACCCAAATTCTGTTTCCTGTGAATCTGACTCAGATTGTTGCTTCAGGGATTTACGAGACTTCTTACACCATTATGCTGCAGTAAGCAAACCTGTAACTCGGGCTCCTAGTTAGGCTTGGATTGCTTCATAGAAACCCAGCTGTAGCTCCTATTTCTCCAGGTTTGAGAAAATATTAATACTGACTAAACTGGTAATTGTCCAGGTTTTCCTAATATGTCTTGTTATTGCAAATTTTACCTCACCAGGATTGACGAAAAAGATTGCCTTCTTTGTCTGTGATTAAACTCAGTATCTTGTTAAAAATATTTATGTCATGTCATTTATCAAAGTCTGCTGAATTACTGCTTTACATTTATTGTCGTAGCGTCCTTATTAGCTTTTCCATGTAGAAACTGAAATTGTTCATACCCCCCCACCCCTCTCTTCGTCCCTGAATAGATTAAATGCTCTTAAGTTGAAAGCATTTGTAAAATGGAAATTTTAAGTCTTCGTACAGAGAAATCGTTGGAACAGATTAGCATTATGATGTTGAAGCAGAGCCATTGCAGAGGTTATTCATCCAAGGCGAAGCTAGTCCACTCCGCTTCTGGTTAGATTTGACGTCAGTTGATTATCATAAAAGCGTCACATAACCTTTTCAAGTAAACTTGAGTTTACCTTAACAACTACAGACAGAAACTCACCATTACAGATTTGTTTGAGGATGAACAGCTCAGGAGAGCTGAGCAGCCATGGTAAGCTAAAAGCTTCATTCCTAAAAAGCCACCTCTCTGAGGATTAGTGAAAGAATGTCCCCATTTTTAGAATGCTTTATGACTTTTGCATCTAATTTGAATGATACCAAATTGTCTGCTTCTAGTGATGGTAATATGTCACTCTGTATATGATGTTATCTAATCGTGACAAAGAAGTTAACCTTTCGGTCAAATTGGTACGAGAACCTTGAGAGCTCAACCAAGAATGCATTTAAGTTGTGGTTATTTTTTTCTTTAATCATGAAATAGGTCATTAAGCTGGATGAGAGGGAAGTAAATGATCAGAGTTGCATGGCCTGTACTTCCTTTTATGACTACTAATTGTTGCTATAATCCAAAGTGAATGATCTTGCTTTTATCCTGAACAGTTTGGTCAGCTTGGGTCGTCACCGTGAACACACACCAATGATCAGTATCTGTTCTTTTTCCGTTCTCCTCATTCTTTCGAGGTCCTTTCACTCTTCGGCCCTATTAATTATGCATCTAATAACGAGCTCACCTTCTCTTCCCGCTGAGAGCTTTTCCTGTAAACACACCCAGTGAGCTGGGACATGTGTGTAAACATGCTGAACAAGTGTCCAGAACTCTCTCCGCCCTGTCAGCCTCTGTTGCATCACGGCTCTCTGATCTGCTTTATCTCATCTGTCCTTCTGTCGGACCAGCTGTCTCCGTCTTTGTCTGTCATGTTCCACTGCTGGCCCTGCCGGTGAACTCCAGGTAGAGTAATGCACCAGCTTACTGTCAGCTGAGGATGAAGGTTATTAAACCACTGGCAGATTCGCGAAGCTTACGTCCGTCGGCCCCCTCCCTACATGCCTCTCAGCATTGTACGTTTTCAAGAAATGCATCATATATTTAATGCTGTGAAAGTGGTTTTAGAATGAATATGTTGTATTCTGTAATAGTTTTGTTCACAGACTTTTTCAGTAAAATCAACAGCAACAAATTAGACACCATCCAACTTGCCTTTCTGTCTTCTCTGTTTTTACTGTAAGATTTGTGTAATCGAAAAACACAACAATTAACCTAGTTTTGGTGAAAGTATTCCATGACCAAGAAAGTATTTTTGCACCCTTTTTTACCTTCAGATCTTGTTAATTAAACTGTAGTTTTCATTAAATTTTTGACTAATTAAAGGGGAGGAGTTGGTATTATGCATTTTTCAGTAACATAGTGTCATTTTATAGCAAAGGCTATGCTACGCTCTGTTGTCATGATAATCGGGGTGGAAATGTTTCACCTTCTAATGGTTCAGTTTTAATTTTCCTGTTGACATATCCTTTCTCACAGTGTGCTTAAGTGTGAATCCCAGCAGATTACTGAATGATTGTTGGCTACTGTCCTTTTAAGAACCTCCTACCTTTTCCGATACTCATCCTTCAGAGCATGTCACCAATACCATCTATTGATTCTGTTTGTTATCGTTTTTGAGAGCGTTGTATCCTGTCGTGGAAATGAGCTACATTATATATGGTTTCTTTGGCAGCTTGGGATATTGTTGCACAGTTCCACCAGGTGTTGGCTGACTGCTTCTGCCGTGAGTCTGGCGGGAACAGCTTGTAGCTTGATGATCAAGCATTAAGGCACAATTTAATGGTTGCCGTGAGAGATTCAAATCCACCTTTTTGGTATCTTTTAAGGAGGGGAAAGTCAAAGATTAAATAAAGTTTGGAACTTTATAGACATTTTGTTTCATTGACACATTTATGACACTCATTTGAGACTTTTTGCATCTGATTTCCTCTGATTACCCCACAGATACGTCTGAAACTTTAACTCCATATGAGTTGGAGTTGAATGAACTTGAGGATGCATATCTGCACAAAATCTGTTACCTGTGCAGTTTAAATACATTAAAGAGCAAACTGACATTTCCAGGCATCTCTTCTATGAAGCACGGTGTTGGCAGCAGCATGGTATTGTAGCTGCACAGCAGCAGAATACAAAAAAAAAAAGAATAGAAGTAAATTCAAAGCTTTTTTTCAAGATAGCGTGACCTAATATGTATGTGTTGTTGAGAGGGAGGGTTGGTGGAATGCGTCAGCAGAGACTGATAGTAATTATTACTCCGCTTCTTAGTTAATGGCTCAGAGAGACACAAAGAGCCACTGTGTCTGCATTGGGAACCAGAGAGGACAAAAGGACACGGACAAAGAGGTGTTAAGAGACGAACGTTACCGAGATGGACAATGTGCAGCCAGTGCAACAAATAAATAAAAATGACTGTTGTTGTTGTGGCCCAGTTTTGTTTATCATCAAGCTTTTGTTTACAGTTTGCACCAATCAGTCCAGATTATGGCTGCTTTCCTTATTTAGCGTAGTAAATTGAGATATAACAGTTTGTTCAGACAAAACAAGGACTGACACTGACTGAAGCTTATACACACATAGTCTACTCCCAACACTGTTTGAAAAGCATCACTGAATCCTAATTGATAGTTTAATATGCATTTAAACTATTTATGTTTAATGTTATCATATTTAGTATGTAAGAGCTCTGAGGTTAACATTATTTATTGTTATATTGCTCCATCTAGTGGTGAAATTGCATTTAAACATCCAGCCTAAATACATTGTTTAAAGTTTAAGCTACATGATATGTTGTTCTAATAGTGACCATTAATCTAATTTCTGAGGTAGATAATTAGGAGCTTTTTGTATGTAAAAGTAAATTATACACAGTTTTCTCCAGTACAATTTAATGAAGCACATTAAAGCGTGAAATAAACTTACAGCAGAAACGTTTAAGGCAAATATAAGTAAGGCGTGGGAGATTAGGTTGCTAAAATTTTGTGTGTCTGATTGGTCTACGCGCTGAAAGTGCTTAATCTCTCTGTGTTTACATGTGAGCAGTTTGTGTAGTGAAAAGGGTGGAGCACCACTCACCTTTAGGGAAGTAGAAAACACAACAGACAAAAAAACCAGAGTTTCAGGTCCGTTCAGGTGAGCTGAGACTCCCAGCCTGGCTGGCTTTTGGGTGAATGGGAGGATTCAGTCTGTGGATTTGTATTTTAGTCCCTCCTGCTGTTGCTAAAGCCGTCTTTTCGGGGGGAAAGTGATCCGGTAAGCCAACTCTCAGGTTTCCTTTCTTTTTTTCTGATTCTTTCTGTGTTTCTATGTTCTCTTGCTTGTTTGATTTTTTTCCGCTATAAGTCTGTTGGACCTTTAATGTCTTTTTTTTTGGCCATTGATTTGTGAATGAAGTTGACATTTTTTTATCATGTATGTAAAAATGGGCATGTAGATGCATGTTTGTTTTTCGTGGTATCTGTTGGAATGAAAAACATTTAAGACACGCAGGTTTGTTTGTCTGTTGTGATTTTGGATCACACTCTTCTACGAGTGAACCACCGAGTGTCTGATGCAGACATGTCTTTTTTCTCGTATGAACGGAGCAGTTCACCTCCGAAGAGCTTCTACACCTACACTGAGACTAAAAAAAGAATTTTTTTAGTCCTGCTTTGGAAAAACGGGTTGACCTTCAGTAAACAATGATGCAAAATCTTGGAAAAGTAATAATTGAGCTTTTCCATACAGTATCTTTTATTTATTTTTTTGTTGAACCTGAAAAATGAAATTTCTATGGATAATATGTAATAGACGGCATCAAAGTAAATAATTATTTTAATTTGGAAGGAAGAATGAGAACATGGGGATAAAAGAGTTAATAAGGTATTTTGTTTGTTTGTTTTTATTTTTTTTGCTATTGAACAGCAATTCACCACAATCTGATTTTCACATTAACCCTCACCAGCTGCCTTATCCGTTCTAGACAAAAATAACCACAGGATGAGCCTGGTTCACTATTGGGATGCTGCGTTTGGGGGACAGTGCAGAGTTTGATCTTCTGTTCTTTTTCTAATTGTTCCCATGTTCCCAATGTTCCTGTGTTCTGCAGGATTATTTTGGGATTTTGTGACTAGTCCCTGGGATTTTCATTTGTTTGTAATTATGATTGATGCCTTGTTCTTATTATACCTAGTCCTGGGTATTTATTCTGAAATTGTGAGGCCAAACAGCAGCTCTGTTTAAAAATTTGAAGCTGTTCTCGATTATTTAGCAAAATACGTTGCTTTTGTTCTGGTGTGAAAAGGAGCGTCAGAATCTGCCCTACAATTGAAAGCTACGTTAAAGTCAAACATTATTGTAGTAAAAAGGATCAGATTTGAAATATCACTATATGTAAGATATTTTATCAACAATAAATCAGAACAAATCAAAAGGGTAATTACTGGACATCAGGACATTTGAAAGTAAAGTTACAAGTCAGTACAGCCGTAGAGCTTCACTATGTACTCTAAGGGTACAAGTAAATCAAAATGGTATTGAGTCAGTTTATTCTTAAGAGGACCATTCATGTTTTAGGGGCTTTGATCTGTATGTAGTGAATGAAGCAGAAAGTAATCTCCAAGCAGTTCTTATCTTTACTTTGCAATTATTATCTATTTAAATCTTGTTTTATCCAAATCATCTATCTATTCTGAACAGATTTTCCAGTTTTATCCCTTTAAAACATACCGGTCTGCTTTTCTTTCCATTCAACAGCTCTGTTCTGTGTTGTGTTCATTTATGTTTTAAAATCATAAAGATTCTGTTTGTCACTTGACAAATCGTGAAAAAAAGTTCTGGAATACATGTATTACGGTGTCTAAATACAGGAAGCTTGGCCAAAACGTTTGGCGTTAGAGGCCTCAGCTTTCTGTCAACCTTCCTTGAGAGCAAGCCAACATTTTAAAGGTACTTTTCTTCCTCAGATTCTCCACATGGTTCTTAGTTGCATGCTTTCTTTCTCTGTTGCCCCTCTATGTGGTTTTTAGTCTACCGCAGTGGTTCCTCCCCGGAGCATCAGTCATTCCAGGGGCCACAGTGTCGTAAACCTATTAATGAGAAGACACACATTCCAGAAATAACCACCTTGTCCCACCGGCGTCCCGCACCTCCTGGTTATTAGGAATCCGTGTGGGGACATCTCGGCAGCGCTGCAGTTGGGAAGGAGGAAAACATTATTCTACGATACGTTTGCCACAGAAGTGAAAAGGGAAAAGTGTTTTGCTGGAATATATTACAGTTTTTCTTCTTTTATAACACGGTTTCCATCATCATATGGTTACTACAAGTTACAATTGTGTTGAGCAGCCGAAGTACAAACTGATTTCACACCCCCGGTCTATTTACATACGAACACCTGAAGCTGAAATCATCAGGGAGAAACGTAAATCAAACTTGGCTTTCCCACAAAGAAACAATGTAATTAATCACTTTAAATCCACAATCTGAGCCATTTTTCATTAAACAGCTGTGTATATCTCTCTTTCCCTTCGTATCTAATAGGGGTGTCCCAATCCAGAATCGATTTCAGCCAAAAAACAAATATCCTATTATATCAGCCTGCATCTAAAATCTCGTATATAAGCGGTCCATTCCAGCATTTAGTCTGTGACACCATATCTATTTAGCAGCTTGTATCCAGCATGCAAAGACAAGTGATCACGACAACAGTGCTTTCTAAGTTTCAAATGATTGTAACTCATTGTTTAATAATAAATGGGTAATTTTTTTCATGTCCCTTGCTGTAAAAAGTATTGTTCTCTGTCTGAGTCATATTATTTAATCCTGCCCTTTGTAACATTTCAACCTACAAAAGTAATGAACGTATATGTGAATCATGGCGATCATGTATGGATTAATATCGGTAACCGGCATTACTGAAGACTGAAATATCTGTATCGTATCAGAAGTGAGAAAGTTAAACAGCTGTGACGCGACATCCGTAGGTCAGATCTCCCATTGTTTTGTTTTTTTGTAAGTTTGTAAGCGTTATGCTCGCATAACTCACTACCACACACCTTTAATTTGAGGAGATGCACATCTTAACGGTGACACATTAGTTTTGTTGCTTCAACATTTAATTATTTTTTTTAAATCCTTCTAGAAAAAAAAAGATTTATTTAGGTATTTTTTCAAGGTGAATTCTTCACAGAATGAATAATACCAGGTGCAACCCTCAGCAATCGCCTCCATCAGTCTGCTATACAAAAACAGTGTCTTCAGCAAGAGGCTTCTCTAGATTTGCCGTAATACTGACCACTACAGGAGATGAGCCCTGCCCACAGTCATCAACATCTATAACAAATGTTTAAAGAAACTTCAGTAAGAGTTACAACAACAGATAATATAACTTGGTGATCCTGCTTCTTATGAGATGTTTACCCCTGCTGTGATCTTTAAGTTACAAACATCATCTGAGTTTTACTTTTGACCCCACCTGCTTATTTGGTATTGGTGTTCTAAAGTAGCTACAATATGTGATTTAAAGCAAAAGGGTTTTCCTACAGAGAATTTTCATTATACAAATGAATGAGTTTTTACCTTAATTGACCTTTTCATAGCAGACTATTTAAGCTAAGTTCTGTCTTTTAGATATTAGGGTTATAGAGGTTTGTTGAAGACTTGTTTTTTATATTTTTCCACAGCTTTTAACATATTAAAAAAACAGTTTCTGAAGCACTGATATGCCTTTGCTGAGATTGTTGTTGCTAAATGCTAAAAAAAAAGAATTGGAGCAGAGAAGAGACCCTGCCGACATACACCTGGCACAACACATGATTCATAGCAGTGCTTTTTTCTAGAAAATGATTTTCCTGACGTTTTAAACAACCGTACGCTGTCCGCTTTCTTTTTGTTTTGTTGCTGCAGAATTTCAGTCTGTTGTTTTTCTTGGACAAAAGATGTTTTTCTTATTTTCCCTCCTGTTGCTGCCAGCTGTGTCGGTCTAGTTTTGGACATCATATGGTGTTCCAGATTTTTTTTATGTGGGGGAATTATGCTTTATTCATGTCGCCTTCAATCGTCCTTTTCATGTTCTTTGTACAACAAATTCCAATTTTATGATGACAGACATGGCCTTGATGGGAAGACAACTGAAAGCTAAATAGCTAACTTGATTTTGCTATTGTTGTCACCCTCCACCTAAAGAAAGTACAGCCCATTAAGAAGAATGGAAAATGTCTAGGGATGCACAATACATCGGTATCAACATCAGTGTTGTCCGATGTTAATGATTTTTAAGGCGTCTGTATCGGTCATTTAAGTAAAACTGAGCCAATATTAGTGGCTGATTTATTTTAATCTTTTTTGCTGTTTTAAAAGTATTGTGATTGGATGCCAGGATTGTGGAGTGTTAAACTGAAGCATAGAGTTGTATGTATGGTCTTTTTTTTTTTCTAGATCTTGATAAGGAAATATGTATGATTTTGGTTATTGGCCACATCATTATTATCGTATACCAGTACCAGCCAGTTTTCGGTGCATTCCTAAAAAACTACTTACACTCAGACTTTTTTGTTATGTACAATAGTACTACTGAACAATGAAAGTTGAAGAAGGACCTCATTTAAATGATGCTGGCAGGAATAATTCTTTTCTCCTGGCACATATTTGTGTGATCACTATTGGGGGGAAAAAATGGTTCTCTGGATTTAACAGGAAATAAACATCAACTGTAGGTCTTAAAACTTGTATTTTCTGTCATATCTGTTTGGAGCACTTGGCATAATTAGCCAAGTGCTGCATATAAGCTGCATATGCTCAGAAAATCCAGGGACACTTCTCCTCCCAGGATCCACAGAGCATGTGGAAGGGCATCAAGTGCATGACAGACTATAAACCTAAAACTGCACAATGCCCCAAAGACCCCTCCCTGCCTGAGGCTCTCAACCAATTCTACGCCCGGTTTGACAACCGTGACACCCTCCCCAGCACCAGAATAACGAT
>JAVLVB010000754.1:140130-152022 GCA_032876305.1 Orestias chungarensis | reverse complement strand
GCACTCCGTATTTGATTGCTGCTATGTCCGAAGTACTATATTGTAGATTCTGGCTCAATATTGTATATTCTGTGGAGTCAAATCACATTTATCGTATAGTTCTTATAATTTATAATGTATTATATATCTGCATTACGATCCTCAATGCTGCTATGTCCGAAGTACCATACTGTAGATTCTGTGTCCATATTGTAGATTTGAAGTAGCTCAAATCCTATTATTACATTACTTAAAATTGCTATCAGGGTGTAAGCTGGACCGGGGGACTAGAATTTCGTCCCACCCCATGTACCACATGTGATGTGATGACAATAAAGATTCCTTGATTCCTTGATTCCTTGATAAAATAATGAGGCTGAAGCTGATCCGCAGACACTGAAGCTGGCAGACAGTTTGACGGCACATCTGCTTGAGCTGTAACCAGAGCAGGTGAGACGGTTTCAGGTTTGATTCGGATTCAGTCATGTGGAAAAGATCATCTCTGCTGTTAATAGTGGGCCAATAAAATCCATCTTCTTGAGCTGACCTTCCTGTCATATCCTCCCGGTCTAAACAGAGCTGAATAACTTTGACCTCTCCTGTATAGATGGGCGTAGCATGAACGCGAACCTATTCCACCCAGTGAAGGCAGGGAATTTAACCAGGACACATGTTTTTTTTCTCTTTTAATTTTCCCTGATGAGGTTCTAATTGTATTTTGGCCGTTTGCGTTAAACGCTCGCCATTTCTCCGACCCGTCCATGGTCAGGATGTAGGGAAACGTGAAAAGAGAGAATAATAAAACTAATTATACATTTTGGAATCGATTGACTCTTTCAGAAAGGTCGTTGAGATCATTTAACTGTCAGTCCTTCACCTCCTGACCCTGTTACTCTCAGAGTAACTTTAACAGCATCCAGCTGAGAATTGAAAAGCTCCATCCATGTTGCTCCTAGGTTTGGATGGACAGGCTTGTTTTGGAAAAGTGAGGAAGAATAACAGTCTCCTAGACCTTAGTGTTTCCATGTTCCATCTATCCATCTACCACCTGAAGCTGTTTTCTCTTTAATTACTGATTGGACCTTTTGTTTCACACATTCAACAAGGTTAAGCAAGAACAGATGAGGTGTGTCAATTAGGACCAGAATGTCCCAAACTAAATGTGGTTTAAAAGAAAAAGGTACCACAAGATGGCAGCAGATCCATTTGTCTGTAAGACTTTACATTTGAAGACGGTGGATCAGCCAGTTCCAGTTATACAAACCTTTGATTGACACCACATGAGTGTGACTTTCCTTCCCTGGTGACCATCCGATCCTCTGTGATTTGAGCAGACACCGTTAGAGCGTGATGAGGGAGGAGAGTGTTTCTTGAAGCCCGTCCATCATGAGCCTTTTGGGTTTTGTTAAAAGTCCCAGGTGTTCCTGAACCTGCACCGTTCTTTCTGACCTTCTGAATGCTCCACCAGAAATGACAAATCCTTGCTCACACTGAAGATTATGTGGTCAAAACCAAGGTGACCAGCTGACTTTAGACGGATGTTAAACTGCTTGACTGTATGTGTCCTCTGTCCTTTGTCCCTTTCCCAGTCTGTCCTTCTAATCACGATGTTTACGACTCTCAGAACACTCAACGGATTTAACATGGGTCAGTTCTCTTGGCAGGAACTCGGTGGCTATCAGGTTGGGTTCCTTTTCAGATTCCTCTGCTGTAATAAAAACTGCCCTTCTCTCCTCTTAACCTGTTTTATTGATGATTACAAATGGCTAAACAGCCGTAAACCCTGGTTTTAAGTTTTCACTCCTGGCTCATGCAAAGCTAAGGCCAATGACTGAGAAATCTGGACCATAACCTGGCACGCAACTGAAGCTGGATCTGGAACTCAGATCTTGTTAGTATTGGAAAACCGATCATCAGCTAGGCGCTGCTTGATTATCCCACCATACTTGGCTCATCCCAGTCCAAAACAACCCACTGACTTGATCACTTGCTCACTTTAACTTGCTGACAGCACAGACATGGTGCTTTATCTGAAAGGGCTCCACCCTAGTACTTCCACATGTCAGATGAATGTTAAGTTGTTTTTCATATCTTAAAGTAAATCAGACTTCCCATCCAGGGGTCTGAGTGGGAGGTTCTGTATTTTTTGACTTCCCAAGGAACATATATTTAAAGACCAAGTCATTAATTGAACCAGTGGACATTAAATGATGCAGTTGTTTGGGATGTTTCTTTTTATATGTTGTGATATGGGGTCAGCTGAAATGTGACTTATCCGTCCTTGGAATGGTTTTTCCCTTTTGAACTTCTTCTTCCAGTGCGGTGAACTCCTAAAACGACCCGCAGGCCTTACAGTTCAGGGCCGTGCATGTGGGAGTAGACATATAATGGACCATTAACCTGCATGCTGCAAAGTACTTAAAATCCGTTTTTCCGTTCCACTTCATCACACTGTGTTTCTGCTGGATGTATGATATAGATGGGCTGAATGACCTGTTTGGGATAGAATGAGAAAGTAGGATAAAAAAGGGAAATGGCATAAGTAGCATGGTCACCAATGATGACGATGAATAAACAGTTTTGTTCCGTAACCAACGTTCTGTAACAGTACGTTGTTTCTGCACTATTAGCAGAGCTTAAGCAAACCAGTAATCTCGAGAAGCGTGTACACAAGGGTCTACCACCTGGCTCTGATTGGGGATTATAATCTATCCCTGGCTCACCAATAAAAACATTTGCTAGATAGAGTTTATTTGTACACATATGTTTGCAGATTTAACTGTACATTATGAAATACTTGACAAGCTGGCACTAAAATCCTGTCTCTTTGCAGGGCTCCATGGCATAAAGATCGTCTTCAGTTCCAGCTGCTCTCCGGGGGTTTCTGTTCAGCTTGCCACTCTGACACTCCGCTGCCATTTTCCACAGCCTGAGGGGAACCAACAAGCTGTCGGTGGGAGACATGCCTGCCCTGGCCACCGGGGCCGGCCACGAGCCAGGTACGGACCTTTCAGCAAGGCGTTCGTTCAATAACGCAGTTTTTTTTTTTTTAAACCACATCCCGGTGCAGTGTTATTAAAAAACATACCGCCAAAGAAACTTTTCTCGACCTGACTGACGGTATGTTGTTACAGACTTCAGTCCAGTAAAAGTAAGAAGCAATCCACTGTAAATTTACAGTTTTAAATTTTAGGCATATTTACTCTAAGCTGGAAAAACTTGAATGCTGAAGACATTCTGTTGGGATGCAAATCTATTAACATCTCATCTTTTGATTCAGATTTTTGAGCCAACAGTTGGATTCAAAATCTATTTTAGAGTTAAAACAATTTGATTAATTGTTTCTGCTTCAATCATAAGGTGTTCAAAGCAGATTCTTATTATTTACTCCACTCTGAATCTCTATAAACTCTAGGTTCCTATTTGCTTTGGTGGAGTCTGACAGCCCGGCAGATTTGTTTTATTTTTAATCAGTTTTAGAACAACATGAATTTGTTCTGATTGGAAGTGAAAGAAAATCACATTCTTATCTATCGATTTTTTTTTTTGCAGCACTCTTATTAACAAAAGAGGTTTATACCCTACATCAAGGTGATCATAATCATCAGGCTACTTTTTCTTTGTAGGGAACATGATCCAAAAATAAAACCCCAGTAATTATCAAAAGTTTCTGGAACAGATGTAGTACTCTGATAAGAGGTTGGCGTTATTATCACAGAACCAATTAAACACTCTGTGTTTAAACAAGGGACATAAGAAACATGTACATTTTTTATGGGGTGTTTTTTGACAGACCTTCCATGGCAGGATCAGTAACCACCACAGAGCTTCTGCTGAAGCCAGATCCCAGCAAGGTTGAGGTCAGTTACTAGTATAAGCCGGGTTTCAACAGCATCTCAAGTTCAAGTCCCAAACTTGCTGCCAGTTTTTAGAGGAGACACTGGTGCAGAATAAAGTCTGCCTCTTATTTAAACACAATGATTTTTATGCAGGACATTGCTCCATCACACGCAGCCAAGTACTCCTCTGTGTGGCGAGCCAGTTATGATGTTACAGATGAAAAACACGACCAATTTCCTTACTAAACTGGAGATTTAAGAGAGTCTGCATTTGCTGCTTCAGAAAGTTGGTGGTCAGCAGATCCCGCTATATTGACTATCTTGTGCAACTATTCAAGGTTTCTTTATAATTCTCTTTTAAACCAATAAAAGAGAAAAAAAGATGGGAATGTATGTATTTTATTTTGTTGCATAATAATTGCCCAAAGTTATGTTTGTGGTTTAATAAAACTTTGGATTAATTTAGAGCGTGGTAATTTATGAGTTTACAAAAAACGAATTAAGATTTGCCTGATAATTTTGCAGGCATTTTATTAATTCCTGAAGATGGATTGCGCTTGTAGGGAATAAACGCCGGTTGCACCCCCACATCTATGGTTAAAGCAACTGAGTGAAATAAATTCAATCAAGTGGGTGGTTAGGATGGTACAGTATGAGTGGAATTACAGTGCATTAGTAAATATTTGCTTAGATATGATGAAAAAAGATTTCCATGATTATAACAAGGACCAGTCCTAAAGCGCAAACATAAACAAGTAAAAACCCTTTCACCTTTGCTGACATCATAGCCCCACAAACTCAAGAAGAGCAAGATAAAAAAATAAGACATCTTCTGATGGATGAAGTTTTTGTAATACTACATATTCTTAACAGGCTTAAGAAAAACTCATCATTGTGGAAATCTCTCCAGGCAAAGTGGAACGCCAGACCATCACTTATGATTACTCTCATTGTGGGCAATTACCGGCATGGACTCGGGTTTCCAAATAAAACCCATAAAGACTCCTCCGGCCCATCTCCTCTCCTTTTCCCTTGATGGTCCCGTGACGCTGTGTTTGCAGAAGAATCTTTGTGAACTTTCTGCATGAGCGGAGAATCACGGATGAAGTCATCAAGTTTTGTGGCATGCATGGTACCGGGACAGTCTGGCCTCGTATCAAAGAATATGCAGAACCCCGGTAGTGTCACGGCTAATATCATATTTTATCTGGGAGTTTCTTAACCCCAGGGCTCAGTCAGTCCACATGTTGCTGTTTTTACTTGGCTTAGCTAGTTCAACTACCATTTGAGGAGATCCCTACCAACAAACTCGCTCTTCCATCTGCTCCTCCAACTGATTATCATTTTGTGGCAGGAAGGTTAGTTTATTAGATCAGTCACAGGCTGACATTGTTTAACCATGTATATAGCGTGTGTGCCTGATAACGAGGCAACGTGGAAGTTCACATAGACATAAAAGTGTATGTGTCATAGACATAAAAGACATAAATGTATATGTGAAATTCAAATAATGGCCCCAGGAACAAAAATGTTCTTTATATCAGTTCTAAATTATTAGAATAATCGGGAAGCAAAACAATGTCACCTGCTTCAAAAAAACGAATCACTGCAGTTATTTTAATAAGTGAATAGTTTGTTTTTTCCCCCCGATAAATCAATCAAAGAACATTTTTAATATCCATTACTATTTTATTACATAATGATAAAAATAGGTGGCCTGGTCGGTTATAAAAAGGAAATGCATCTAATTCACTTTGTTTTAAACTTTGTTTTATGGCATTTTTGAACTTAGCTTCAACTTTGCATCTGAGTTTGATAAAAAACAAATCTAGTGTTGCACTAATGTGCTGAATCATGTTGTGAAATAATAAATTAATATTTGGATTGCAAAGGTTGCTTGATAGTGAAGTTTTGGTTTTTACAGAATTTGATCCAGATTAAACAAAACCTCACCTTGTTTTGCTCTTCCAGCAAATGGTATATTTTAGACTGTGTGCTTCAGGTGACGAATATTCGGTTACTAAATTAGTGGCTGATAATTTCGATTATCAATTCATCACGATAAATCTGATCAATTGTTTAAGCCCTTCTTGACATATTCTACTACATAAATCTACTACATTGCTTGACAAACAGTCATTTATTTTATACCCAGTCACTTGCAACCAGTCTGTGCAAGAAATGTAAGAATTTTATCTTTTCCAATTGATTTCATGATAGACTCAGGTTTGCAATAAAAATGTCTTAATGTCCAAATAAGACTCAAGCAGGTTTTCTTTTTCAAGTTAAGCAATAGTTAATTTCTTGGTAATTATTTTACATTATTGTAACTCAGCTACCAATAAAACTTATTAACACAAAGTAATTACTTTTTAAAAGTAACTTCCCAAACATCAGGATTCAAACAGAGGCCTTCTATTTTGTATCACGTTATTAATGTTTATACAGTAAGATTAGATCTTGGGCCTGAACCTGCTGAGACCATCTTAACTTCTAAGGCACTTCTAAAGACCTCAATGACCTTCTATTAAGCTTGTTAAAGTTTGCAGTGTTATTCCAAGCTGGGCCTGCAGGTCCTATCAGGGTTTACGGCCCCCACACAACACTTAGGGGTGAGGACGGTTCATCCATGCACAGATGTAGAGGAAGAGGCTGGAAGACGACACATGGAAATGTTTGAACAGGACAAAGCTTTTAGCAGACATGCTAATAACCCAGCGGCTAGATGTCGTAATGTTGATGGCTGTATAATGACGCTGAGTAATGAGATGCAGATAATCTGTAAACCACTCTTTCTGACACTGCTATCATACACACATGCTTTACCTCAGTGTTTTTATAACAATGTGGGCATACGTTTCTTTACCGTCTCAAAAAGAAAGAAAAAAAAAACGTAATCCTGGCGAAAAAGAATCCCGAGCATCTGGTCTTGAGTTGGTTGCAGTTGTTGGAGACTTTCAGGAGGTTTGGGGGCTGACTTGGTCGGTGCTGAAGGGGTTGGTGGCTCCTCTGGGAGATTCCAGACATTTATATTGGTTAGTATCCAGTAGGCGGCCTGCTGCCACACTGATACTGTACCAAAATGCAGGAATTTGTTGCCACTGGAACAGCTCCCTGTTTCCAGTTACATCAGAATAGAAATTTCCACATCGTCCCACCAATTAAACAACAGTCAAAGGAACCAGATGGATAAGAAATAAATTCAGGGAGCGCAACCGAGAAGAAAAGACGGAGAGCAATGAGGATGAGTATGCAGAACTCTATTTTATGAGATATGAGGACTTTCTTCTTTCATCATCCTCTTCTAAATGCTGCTGCGTACTAAATCAGTCATTGACTGGGACTGGACATGCTCACGTACATTAAAAAGAATCTTAAAACATCTTCAAACTCTATATTAGACATGCAGCATGAGTACAATTCCTGTATTTGTTTTTTCTCTTTGATTTATTTTAATTGGAAAGCTTAAATACTTTTTATATCAAGGTGAAGGCTGTGGACTGTTAGTTTCTACTAGGGTTCAATTTATTCATTCAGATTTAAATAATTACTCTGTCCTGTGATTTGCTGTACACCTCAGTCTGTCTGATCCTGACACTTTAAACACTCCAGTCTGGTTCTCTTTAAAATGAATTTAATATTTATGTCATAGATGTTTCACATATATGACATCTTAGTAATTTTAAACATGTGTGAAAAGAAGAACAAAATCACTCGATTTTAGGTGTAGTTGGACTCTGAAGATATTTCATGTATAGATGAACACATACAGACAGTATCTTTTTACAAAAACCTTTTTGTGTTTTGTACTTCTATGGTCTCTGTAGGTCTGTATGCGCTGCTGGCAGTCCTGCCATCCCAGCTTTTGCCCCATGTCGGCCGTCCAGAGGACAACACCTTCCTACAGGACATGTTTGGGGATAAAGGTCTGCACTCACTGGTGAAGGTAGGAACAATGAAGGTTTTCAGAGTTCTGCTTCAATTTTGGAGTTTTAAGAGAACAATTTGTCCTCTTAGCAGAACCTAATCAATATGGAGGTTATACCATAATACAGTCATGCAGTTAAAGGTTTGTAGGTGACTCTGTTATTTCGGTTTCAGTGCTCCTGATATGTAATTTTATAAAACTTTAGGGGAGACAATTTTTACAGCCATACTCATAACGTCTACACTTCTATCCGAAATGCTGTATGTCACCTGTTGAATAAAAACCTGAGTGATAGTGACACGTTATATTGGACTTGATCCCTGTTTGTTCTGTTGCTCCTGCTGCTTTGTCAAGACTTAGCAAAACGTCTCAGTGCGACAAAGATCTGGAAGTTTTATAGTCACAGGTTAAAAATAAAAAATCTACAAAATACACAGATGACCACCAAACTGGACAGTTGAATCATTTCACTGTTTGTTTTCTGCATTGTTTTTGGCAGACCCCCTAGTAAGTCCTGTGTCTATTGGAGCAACACAGAACACCTGCTATCTACACCTTTTTTTTCCCAGTAAAACGATCAGGAGAAGGATTCATCAGATATATTACTATTGCCCATCCTTGTACGTCCTACATCCATTCAGGCATTTCTTATCGTGTGAAAAGAATTGGCTTTTAATGAACTTAATTACACGACTTGTATTGTTTTATTCGCATACTGACCTACTGATCAACCTCCAATGGAAACAGGATTTGAACCTCTTTGAACCTCTGAGACGTAAAGTGTCCTGCTGCTCTCTAGATGTTCTCGAACATCCTGAAGACTTCTATTGTATGAATGAAACTCTCCAAAAGAGGTTTTTTTTAGATCTTGAAAATTAGCAATGTTTTTATTCTGCTTGAGGTTATTTTGATGCAAAGCAATGACGTTTACATTTTTTACTTAAAGCACTTCATGCTAAATATATGACATTTCTGAATAACTATGCATGTGATTGCGTTGGACAATAATTAAAAAGCAATTTGACTTCTTACAAAAAAAAACTATGCACCAGTTTTTACGTGTAAAGATCTTCTCAGTTGGTTGCTATTGATGATTAAATGTTACAAATTCTTATGTTAGTTACTGATCCTGTCAGTGAGAACAAAGTCCAAAGCAAGGATATAATGAGGACGTGTGAAATGCAAAAAAAGTTTGGTTTGAAGCTTTATTTGAACCTTAAACATTTAAATGATTAATTTGGAGATTTATTCTGTGGAAAATCATTAAGGAAGCTGCAGGTTTACTAAAAATATTTAGTAAGTCAAAAAACTAATCGAGCACGTACTGTAGATATCTAATCATAGAGTTGTGTTTTGTTTATACCGAGGATAGATTTTCCCAGCGGTACAGTCATATTCTCAATTTTGTTCTGTGTTGAATATCCAAGCTGCTTTTAGTATATTTTGTTAGCATTATTTGGCAGAGTTGGAGACTGTTTTGATCCAGACGGTATAGTTTCCTCTGCTTTCTACTCGGTGCTGAGATGTAAAGCAGGCGTCAGCTAACCCACCCAGCGTCAAGACATCCAGACTGTAAAGCACACCACAAATATGAGCATCTCACCTTACAGCAGAGAGCTGCTTTCAGAACCAATATGCAGGAGAACCCGGCTAACATCAGCAGAGCACTGTTAATAAAACCTTAACTGTCCTCTTCCTCTAAAGCTCCACCACCAAATCTCTAAATGTTCCAGCTGAAGCTGAACAGTGCAGAGAAATCACATCTTGTCAATCTATTAGACGTCCCATCATGGAAACACTCAGGACCCACCTAGTTCTTAACAGCTTCTCACTGACGGCTCAGTGTGTCTGCAGGTAAAGAACAAGAGGAACTGATGGAGATGGAGAGACCTGAGAGAAGAGAGCATCCAGTCCTAGATGAAGACTTGTCTCTGGACAAACTCTCATCATACAGATGGGAAAATCTCTCAGAACTTAATCAGATTATTTCACCCAGATGAAATGTTGACTTCCTTCTAGCATTTCTAAGCAGGGAGGCTCATCACTTCACCTCATTTTCCAAAGTTTTCATCAGTACAGTAACGGATTGAACATGAAATGTGAGCTCTGCTGGGGATAATAGCATAGCTAAAACAACACAGACCTTTTTGATGAAAGCTGGTCACCAAGGGGAACCTTCTTGAAAATTCCTGCTCACTCATTGCTCTGCTGCCAAATTTTCACTTAAGAAAAATCCACAGGAAATCAGTTTCCACCTTCCTCAGGTGGGACCTTCTCCTCTGACCAAGTTTCTGTCAGCGAGCCTTTAGGCTGCCACTGAAATCCCTCATTCTGTGGTCAGTTAGTTTGCGATGAATTCCTCTCGTGTTAGCTGCTAATAGGCTTGGCTCCTGCTTCGTTGTTCCTCAGCGTTATTGATGTGGGCTCTCAAGTTTGTTCTTCACAAAGTGCTACAGACCTTTAATGATGGGTTACCTTATTTTTGGACTCAAGTGGAAAGTTGAGACGGTTCTCAGGGAATGAGCTCATTTTCAGATACTTTGACCTGTAGATGTTGGGTACGAGGTGGATTACTCGTCCTCCCAGATTTATGACGCACCATCCCTGTAATCATTTAAAGCCAACCAGAATGTAAAATCTACTATTATGAATTTATATAGTGTTTCTAATCATTTTTTTTACTCATGGACAGTCACACACTCTGATTTATAGTGGTTTAGCTCAAAACCTCTGAGTTATTAATTTGTACAACAATAAAGCTGCTGTGTATTTACCATCCAAAATGCCTCTAAAGCGATGTATACGGGTTTTAATCCCTTAGATCACATTAACAACCTGGCTTAAACGAGCCATACTGAATTTTTAAGCTAAGCCGTCACATGTATCGTAAATGTAACTAGTTTATAGTTCTTGAAGTAGAAATACAGAAAACAGTTTGGATTTTTTGCTCAGAATTAATAAAAAGAATAAGATTATAGACACAAGTCTTTCCTTCCATAAGTTTATATTTGATAGGTTAAAAAATATCTAGTTTGTGGCCCATATGCAGAAAAACTCAGGAAAACATGAATAATCAGATAAATCATGCTTATTGGCAAGAAAAAGAGCAAAGTGTGACAAAAGGAAATGGGAATTCTGTAAAGGAGTTCAGAGTGAGAACTGGGGTAAAGGTGAATTATTGTAAGAACCACAGATTACTTTCTTACTTTGGATATGGAGGTAAACCTCAGGGAGAGGTGAGTGAATTCTGGAGTTGTTTGGTTTGTAGGTGAAACAAAGTATCGTCCTTCGCCCGTGAGCAAGGGAGGCTTGTGATGATAGCGGATGCAAGTAAGATAATTGAAAAAGGTCATGCTGAGGGGAGGATGGTAAGTTGTTGAGGAAGAGGAGAGTTACACCAGTCGTGGTACAGAAATTCATGAAACAATGATTAAGTCAGAATGTAGGGGACGATTGGATTTCTGAGGAACAGTGGCTCAGGAAGGAACTTGCTGGAGAAAACATTTGGAGGAGAAGCAAACCATATAGTGACTTTGGACCCACAGTGAAAGAATATAAGAAGCCTAGCAGCAACCTAAGAGAACGCCCTCTGGTGGAAGACATGCAGAAAAAAGCACTAACCCCAGCCACAACCCTATTTCCTATGTTTTCCTGCAATTACAGCAGTTTGGATACTCTAAATACTAAATTATTTCAAAAGGAACTACAGAAAATCTGCTTATATGTAATAAATAAGTAGAAGGAGCAAAAGAAGAGAGCAAAATGGCCTGCAAATGTTCTTACACAGCAAAATGCTCCTAAAACGGTTGACAGGTTTAGGCCAATGCCAAAACCTTAGTTAACCGTCATAAGCTACTCCACCAAGCTTAGCAGTGTGCCCTGAAGATCTGTGAAGCAGACGTGCACCGACTCCTAAAAAAAAACAAAGAGTCTGGAAGGCACCAGGCCCAGATTGAGTGTCACCCTCCCGCCTGAGGAACTGCGCAGAACAGCTTGATCCTGTCTTCACCAAGATCTTCAATAAATCACTGGAGCTATGTGTCGTTCCTGGCGTTCTTCAAGCGCTCCACAATAATTCCCATCCCCAAAAAGCCAACCATCTCAGTACTGAATGACTACAGACCTGCTGAACTGACCTCTGTGGTC
>JAVLVB010000754.1:104082-140030 GCA_032876305.1 Orestias chungarensis | reverse complement strand
GTGTGTGTGGGGGTGTGTGTGTGTGTGTGTGTGTGTGTGTGTGTGTGTGTGTGTGTGTGTGTGTGTGTGTGTGTGTGTGTGTGTGTGTGTGTGTGTGTGGGAGGACAGCTAGGTTGGGGTGTGTTTGTTATTTTTGTAATGTCAGCACTTTGAGCTACTGTAACCAAAGACAAATTCCTTGTATATGTGAGCATACTTGGCCAATAAAGTCTGATTCTGAATTGGTGCTGACCACTTCTTACAATCCTAAACCAGAGTTTTAATAGTATAGACGCACTAACGCTCACGGCCTGCATTATGGGCTGTGTGAATGATAGAATTAGCTGAAACATTGTTAGAGAAGAATTCCCTTAGAATAGATGTAAATGTACACCAGGTAGAAGCAGTGATGAGCGGACATGCTGAAGGGGGGTGGCGGAAAAGGTCAGAGCTTTTAAAGAGACTGAGGCTAATTTCCAGGTACCTTTAAGCAGTTTTTGATAAATACCAGTTTTTCATAGCAATTAAAAGTAAAATTGTTACTTGATTGGGTTATAAAATGGCTCGACAGGTTGTTTTTGGACAGGACTTTTTGTTTGTATGCTTCTACCAACAGCATTGCTGCCTCACTTTGAGGACAGACGGTGTTCTGCTTAAAGTTCAGGAACGACTTAAAAACACATGAATGCGTAATGGACATACATTTGGAAAGTGTCCTGAATGGTAAATAAAGCGTTTGTTCACAGAGGAGAAATTCCACAGTGAGTCAGTAAGTGGAGGTGGTGGAGGACCAAGTACCTAAGCAGATGTTCCTCGAACTGTGGTATGTTGGAGCGCCGAATTCACTGGCTGCCCCATTTGCTCATTTCACCAGTTTCCTTCCAAAGACGAGGACAGATGAAGGAATCGGAGCTGCTCCATTTCTGGTCACCTGCAGTAGAAGAAGACAGAGGAGTCCAAGCGCAGGGTAGCAGAGATGCTCGGTGCAATGAAAACTGTTGGAGTGGCCCTTTATTGGCAGCGTAAACAGACGAACTGAATAACACAGGGCTATGGTTGTTTTTATTTTACTAGAAAGTCAGAATATGACATAAGCTTGTTCTTGAAATGTTTTGGAGTTGAGGACTGTCTTGAAGAAGTCTGTTATTTTGTCTTTGCTATGTTCCTCTCTCAACCTTTACTAATATCTAAAGTAATTGTGCTCTTAAACTTTTGTGCAGCAGCTGCCCTGATAAAAACTGTTTTTTCTTCATCTGGTTTGGTTGTTTGTTTGGAAGTGAGCAAGCGAAGGTAGAACCTGTAGATAGTCTTTTTTATTTTCCTTTATTTATTTCAGAAAGTAAATCTTGATCATGTGACAGAATCTATAGGTTCATAACACACGGAGTGATATCACACGGAAAGGAAACCGCACGGAGTTAAGTAAAACTATAAGAAATTACAAACCAAGAGGTTGTAATTACAGAGTTCAATTATGTAAGATGTTACAATCGTGTAACCAAGCAAGGATTATACCATCAGCTAATTAAGTTAAAATACCTGCAAAGGGTTTCTGAGCCTCTAAACGGGCTCTCAGTCAAGGCAGGATGCAAAATCATGGAGTTGACTTCTTCAACAAGTATAAGCCATAAAAGCTATTTGCTAAAGCAGCTGGTTCTTAACAGAGTACTGTATTAAAATATATTCCTTGGACGTTGATTGGAAGGAAATTGGTGTAGTTGGAAATGGTAAATCAGCAACATGGTTAACCAAAGCCTTGAGAGGATTGTTCAATCACGCCGAAGCTGGAGTCACTTCATTCTAAACATGGATTACAAATGTTGGATTCCTCATGTCGAGTGACTCCTGAAGCAGGGACAATGTAACATGGACCTAATCTGGGAACAATGTTCCACAGTCTGGAAGAAGAAGGAGAGGTACAGAATCAATGTTACTTGTAGTCCCCTGTGAAGTGTCCACATGCAGTGGTGGTTTTTGAGTGTTGTTTCATCTGTTACTGTTGGTTGTCTGTATTTTAAAGTTAACAAGAACCACCAAACCCAGCAAGCAGATGACTTGAAGGCTGCTATCAGCCTGGGCTTCAACCCCAGGCTGATCAGCTCCATGCTGCTCTGCATTAATGTGGGAATAAATGCAAAAGGAGCTCCAACCAGGCATATTCCACAAAGAAGTAAGCCCACTTTTCAGAAGCCTGACATCTATATTAAAAATTCAATATCTGGACACTGACACAGATTTGTTATTGTCTGCAATTTATACTAATCAGAATAAAAAGGAAGGGCTTTAAATGATTGACAAACATCGGGAACATTTTCACAATATTTACATTTTTACATGTTTACCTACTCACATGTGTGAATCTGTTGCTGCTCCACCACCATCACGGAGTTCTCTTTAGGTTCAGCTAGAGGCTCCACGTCTGATTCCAGTCGCCCACCCTGTCCTTATTCTGGTTACAGCTGGGATTATTGAAATTTTGCTGGGCGTAAACTGTTCCTAGTGTGTTTTGTGATGAGAGCTGACAGGGTCCTGCAAGCTGTCATTATAATGGCTCCAGTGCTACATCTAAATCAGAATGCCAGAGAAATGGAGAGCTCAGACGCACTTTGTGTGTAAGCTAATCTGTTTTTGACAGGGTTAGTTTTGGGTTGAAGTGTTTCTGTGAGGACTATAATCAGTATTTACACACAGCTGAATAGTTTAGTCTCCAGTTTTCAATTTTAAGTATCACCTACGAGAAATGGCTTTTTCTCTTAACATTAAACAGCAACCTTGAGTTAATAAGAATAAAAATGCAAGTTTACTTTGGCTGTGGAAATAGTTTGAATGCCTCTCTGGTCCACTAGCTTATAGCATGCTGCTGAAAAACTGGCTGGTATTGGTAGTGGATGCTACCGATGTAAAATGTAAGGCAAAAGTCAGAACCCTTAAAATACTCGGAATTTAATTTAATAGTGCTAAATTTAGAAACTGAAGAAAACACACAAGCTTTCTATTCTTCTTATGAAAAGATCTCCACCTCATCTGATATAAGCAAATGGGCAAGAAAATTGTTTAAAATTCCCTCCACCACATTTGTTCTTCACCAGCTCCTGATAAAATCCAGAGAATATTAGTTAGTAGCTCCGTAGATCTTCACCTCTCAGATAGTGAGAGTAGTAGAGCTTCTTATGTCTCTGTTGAAGAACATGTCTCTGTCTGATGAACTTGGTCCTTTCGGACGATGAATGTTGCAGTGCCGAACCATATTACAGCAGATGAATAAAACTGGTTTCCCTTTTGAAACTCAGAAGAAGTCTGTCTTAAAGAGTTTGACGGAAAAATCTAGAACGTTTGAATGAAATGTTCTCAGGCATAAAAATAAGTGATACAAACAGTCTCCTAGTCAAAGTTGATCAGACAGTGGTTTGTTCAAATTTGCGTCATCTTTCAGACAATTTTCTCTTCAGACCTTTGGTCGAGTTGGTCGGCTCATAACTTTCTTTCCACAATCCGATTTGATAAATACAGCTGCAAAGTAGTTCAGACAATTGAACAATTTAGCTTTCCTTGTTTAGAAAGTGACAGGACAAAGTAATTTAGCTTTGCTTTTATTAAACCTCAACATTTCCACTGCTCACTTTGTAATTTTTTTAGACTTTCAATTAGAGATGGTAGATTAAAAAATGTCAGGTTTGGGGTCTTTTTGTTTAACCTCCACCCCTTCGTTGTTGGACATGTGGTGTTTTGTTTTTCAGATCCACGAACGTCTGCAGCACTATGAGGAGAGTAAACCTGCACCTGTCATGGAACACGCTGCAGTACTAGCCCAAGAAGTAAGCCTTCTCCACTTCTCAATGTTCTTGGTCATGGTGTATTTTTCAGCCATCATGCTTCTCTTTTGAGATGGTGGCTGAGGACTGAATAGCAAGTAGAGAGAGCTACAGTTTAAATTCATTTCAGGGTTGATTTTCAGGTTTCTTGGACTGAATTTAGTTGTTAACATAAAGTGGAGTTTGTACCCCTTTCTGACTATTACTGGATATCTCATGCAGTACTTGTTAACATAAAAATGTTCAACTTGTTAATTCTGTTAAATTCAGATTATTTGAACGGTACCAATACAAAACAGATATCATCTCAAGGAGCTCAAATCTACTAAGAAAAAAATGTAATAAAGGAAATGTAATCATTCAGGCTAAATCAAAGTCAACTTCATACTCGCACAATTATTCTAGGTATGAAACAGCTCAACAAAACATTTTTTTATTCTAGTTCCAATGTTTTGCAATTTGGATAAAAAAGTTGAGTTAGATCTTAAAAATTATTCGGTGCTAATTGTAATAATAACATAATCTTTCTCCTGAAACCAATTATCACAAGTTTTTATAGAATAACCTTATGTTAAGTCATGAATATTTAGTGACCATAGAAGTTTAATTTAATTTGAGTAGACTTTGCTGTGTTACTTCTAGCATGGGTTTTCATCCATTTAATCTAGACGTTGGCAAAATGTTGTCTAAATGGGCTAATGGAAGAGTAACTGTACGGAAAGTACACTTCTGCTTCCTACTCTGGATCTGGGACCTTTGTTCCCTTAAAGAAACTATAATCTCTTCTGGTCAACTTTCCAAAGGTTTTATTACCCACTTGCTGTTACAGAAAAATCCACTGGATGTCCTCAGTGACCTACTCTGTAACACACAGTCAACAGAAATTATGGGTAGAAATGTCTATTGACTTTGAGGGAATGTAATCTGTTCAATAAATCATATAAAGCCTGCCTCTCAGATATCTGACATTTTAGATAAATAATTCAGTTAATTAGTTGTATTAGAAGCCTTTCAAACTAGTTAGCTTAATGCGTTGGTGGTTATAATTCACAGAAGTGAACCCTTTGCCGTTTAGGGTCAGAGAAAAACTATAACCCGACCTGCTGGGATCAAACTGATTTAAAGTGTGTGGAGAGATTTAACAAATGAAATTCAGTCTCAGAGGAAAGTTGCATCATTGTGTCTCCTCCCTACATCACTGCTCAGGTTTTACTGCTCAGGAAAATAGGACAACTGCAAGGGAAGCATTTAAAATTGTTGTCCAACATGTCCATCTGTCCGTGCTGAATTCAAGGACAATAACAGAGACAAGAGACACTGATTTCTTTAATTTTGTTAGGAGCTGCACCTGAATCTCTCCTCTTTCCCTTTTGCAACAGTCTCTGTAGTTTTATTTTTGTTTTTGCGATCACACAGTCTGCCTTCGTTTGTTCCCTGTAAATTTTCCTAACTCACATCTTTTCTTTATTATGATATAACCATATTTTTTCCTGTCTAGCATCACTTTCTTGAGGTGTTACAGTGCAGAACTGGCTCAGAGAACCTCTAACCTGTGTTACTATTTATTAGGCTACTCTCTTCCCCTGAGGGGATAGGGAGCGATGGAAATAATGAGGATTGTTTCCATCGTCTGACCCTCAGCCCCCTGCTCTAACCTCTGCATCACCTCGGGTGCTTTATCCCTGCAGCACAGGAGCCGTTACTCAGAAATATGTTCTCCATCATCTCTCTGTGCTTTACATCTGAACTATGAATCTTCTGCTCTCCCGGATGATGACAACATTGACAGTGAGATGATCAATGTGTCTCTTGATGCTTTAGGTGAAGACCTTCATCATCTAAATGCCAAAAAGAGACAATTCTTTTCTCCTTTTATTTCTGTTCATAACCTAGCCAAACTGGAAATGAATTTATGAACTAAAAATAGTATTCCTTGTTTGTTTTTTCTGTTTTGTTTTTTAAAATAATTTTCCCTGTAAAGAAATACTTGCTACTGAAACATTAGTGTGGAGATTAGATGTCTGCTGCGTTGAGAGGTTTGTATAGCTCCAAAATCTTCCTGCAGCGGGGACACCTTTCTACAACTTGCAAAAGTTCCCGGAGCTCCTATTGTACCTGAGCAAACTAGATATTGTTTTATTATTAGTTGCGATTTCCTGACTGCATAAATATTCCACCAAAAACACATCATGGCTTTTGTTTGAAAATTAAATTTAAAATAAATATTTCTAAGTTTCAAAAGAGATTGGTGACCTCGAACCTGACCTGACTGATTTTACGGTCTGGATGTTGTTTGATTCAACCTTACATTAAATCCAGCGAGGCTTCGGTATTCACTAACAGGCGTTCCAGCCAGTCCCATTTTTTCCTCAGTTCAGGACCATGGAGAGCAGCCCAGAGAGCTGATTAGACCCTGAACCCTGCTGTGAAGAAGACAGCAGACAGAAATGTTATTCAGGACATCCTTCATGGAAAAAAAAAGTTATGATGAAACCTTTTATATAAAGTGACCAAGCCTGACCTGTAACATCACTTTTAAGTTCCACCCTGCAATTGAACCTAGAGATGGTTGAAAAAATATATATATTTTTTTTTTCTTTAAGATTTATGTTACGCTTGTATAGAATATTGTGTCTTAAAAAAGAATTTAAGGGATAATTTTTAATTCTTTTTAGATTTCTGAAGATCTAATAAAATCAGAGAATGAAGATGTAAAAGAACTTTTGAAACTTCTGGAGAACCCCCACGTGAAGGTAAGAATCACTCCTGTTCTTTATTATATTTTTGTATATATAATATTAGTCAGATATAATAAATAAAATAATTTATCTTTTTTTGAAAGAAAAACGGGTAAACAGATCTGGATCTGTTTTTGTGGCTGCATCGTTGATGTGAAAAGCTAACAGTCGGCAGCCTTTTCTCCCTTTCCTCTTCTTGGCTGCAGCCGTTGACCTCATTAACCAGACGAAGACAGCTACAGAATAAATTTACGCACTTTTCTAATCCTTAAAACCAGCCATCCATCAGGTCCTGCAGGTGTCTCAGCCAGACAGAGCTGGCTTTACCGTGGAGGATCAGTGGGAGAGTTGGATGGGCTTCCTGCTCATGACGTTGTCGTCATGATTGTTTGCTCCTGCCAGAAACAACAGCTCACTCTTTGGTTCCTTCCCAGCAGAACAGACACGCACAGCACACACTTGATATTCAGTTAGTCCTTGTCAGACTACAGGGGTGTGAACAGATCAGCCATCCCCAATGAATCAGGCTCAGTCGCGCATTGTTCTAAGTCTGAGCTGCTAATAAAAATACAATTCTTTTGATTAATTTCAAAAAATAAACTGCTGCAAGCATGCACGCTCTGCAGAGACTCCCATTGCAACTTTTCTGAACTTGTCCTGACTTTGCTTTCCTGCCATGATCATCTGCTTTATATATATCAAACCCTAAGAGAATCAAGCGGACAAATAACGACCTCAGGCTTCTGTCACACATGATGTGTTCATCATTTTAACAACACTTGCAGGGAAGGGATCTGGTGTGGCAAAGGTTAATCCATCTCAGCACACTTTTAATCAGAAATCTCAACAGCTGTAATTGATGATCTGGGGAATGATTGAGGCTAAAGATGAGACTGAAGGCCAGTTTAACTCACAATAGTGGTGTAAAAAATTGCCATGATTTCAATACTTTTTAAAAAATATTCTCTTTTTCCCTTTATTTTTATCAACTTAGTCATTTGGTGTTGGTAGATGAATCCAAAAATAAAAGCAAATAAAAATAAAAATATTTAATAATATTTAGTGTAAATTGCATATACATGTTCTTAAATACTTCATGAAGGCATTACCCTTGTTAAGGCTATCCCAATGACGTTTAAAAATAGAGGTCTTTTATTTTAAATGGTATCAGGAAATAAATGTAAACATTTTTGTTTCATATTTTTCTAATTTATAATCTACCTGCGTGTTATTCTGATCTCCTTTTTTTGAAAATTTTCCATTATACATTTAAGGAATAATTTAATTCATTAGTCGTTGCTATGATTTTTTATTTCATTCAGAAAACAAAACCGTTAACCCAAAAGTAAAAAGTTTTTATTTAGCCAGTTTCTGGGACCTGTTTTTCTACTCTTCTTATTATGTCCAATAAACACAAACAGATGAACTGAGAAAGAACTGGATACCTGCAAAGCCAAGATGGTTTTCCTTCTCCTCCTCTTTTCTCCATGGATATTACTCTAGATCTGATTGGCCAGCAAATCCAACAACAGAGAGAGCGAGGCCCAGTGACCCGTAGCAGACCAGTAGGAATGTTTGCCCACAGAGACCTGAAACATCTGGAGCCGAGTTGGTCTCGATGTCAGTGATCAGCCGCCAGAGCACGCTTCGTGAGCTCCTTATTAACATCCAGATGTTGTTGCAACTTCGAAAAAGGTTTTACAGGCAATTAGTTGTTACTCTGTTCTGGGTTGTTAGGTGAGGAGGGGGAGGGAGGATATGACAGATTCAGGTTTAAGGCAGATCCATGGATGAACATTGAAACACAGATATTGCTGTTAGGTCTGTTTGGTACCAGTGGGCGAAAGGTTGAGATTATCTGAAACAAATTAAATTTGAACTTTGCTGAAAACACAAGTTCTCTGATCTAAATCTGGCTACAATTCTTTAGAAAGTTCTATAAGTTTTAAAGCATTTGATTTGAAGTTGTCTTTAGGTGGGATTTTTGTCTGCATTCTGAATCTGAGGTCTGACATTCTGATAGCAGCAGCAGTGGAATATGCAAAGCGCAGCAGAAGATGCTCCCTTAACTCTGAAATTGATGGATATTACTTTGGCAGACAAATTCATCTCGGCATTAGTTTTGCTGTTCTGACCTCAGGCCAGCATGGCACCTGTCTGTCCTGAGATCAGCTTCCGTTACTGACAGTCTAACACCATAAAGAGTCAAAACGCAACATGGATCCAACCTGAGACTAAAAAAGAAGCCAGCTACATCTTCTCTCCAGGTTTAGTCTCACTTTCACCGGAAAATGTTAAGAAACAGGAACGTATTTCAGATCCAATCTACAGCGGCTTTTCCTGAGCCAAACGAGGAAAACAGGAAATGTTCTAGATGGGAGAAGAGCTAACTTCTACCAGTATGCAGACTGTTATATTTTCAACACTTCTCCTGCTGCCCTCTCATCTTCTGTTCTACAGATACAGTACTGCTCTCTTCCATTTCAGACGGATCCCTTTTCCATGAAGTTGTTCAGCCACATAAGCAGTAACAAATGTTTTCTGTTGTTCTAAGAAAATTTAGCAATGGAAGAAAGGCCGATAAAATCTAGAGACAAGTTGTGTTTTTGGGAAAGGTTTATGAAAGATAAAGATAAAGAATTGATTTCATAGAGAGATATTGTTTGGACCCTAGAGATACATGAGCTTTTCTGAGAACCAATGCAAGAAATAAAGAAAAGCAAAAAGTAAAACTGTTCTAAATGTTCTAAAAAAAATGTAAACCTTTCTTTAAGTTTAATGTTTTTTTCTCACTCTTGTTTCATCTGGAACATGATGTGGAAGATGCTCACAAAATCCTTCCAATTAAAAAAGAAAACTGGTTCATCTCAGCATCTAATCAGTATATCTCTTGTTTTAAATTTTTTTTAATTTACTGTATACTCTTCCTGTTCCAGAGCCTTCTGTCCGTCCATGATACAGTTGCTCAGAAGAGATACGACCCCGATTTACCCCCGCTGCCTGAAGAGTCTGATTGGGAAGAGGATTCCGTGAAGGTTATAAGACTGGTCAAGAACAAGGAACCTCTTGTAAGTTACTTCTTAACATCTAGGTTTTCAGCCATGATGTACTGTTCACAGAAGTTTGGTCTTAAGTCGTACCTTGATTAGGATCTAAGGATAAACCAGAGATTCTGTTGATGATGGAATCGCTGGGACCTTTTGGGTCCTTCTAGCCAACCTAGTCAGAGTCAGTGGTGACAGTGAAGAGATAAAGCGAAGTAAAGAGAGAGTAGTAGAGGGGGTATAGAGGTATGGGTAAGAGTTAAAGATATAGGAGAGGATCTTCTGCTCATTCTCATTTTCTCAACACTGCGCATGCGGCACGTCATCTCCAGAATGAGGTCCCGATATCCCGATATCATCTCCTGATATCTGGAGCACACACGTCCTCAGCACATGCAGTCTGTTTACATCTGCGGGACCACAGCCTCTGGCGTCGCATCGGACTTATTACAGAATTGCGAACATGTCTGACACTAGTTCTGTAATGCGCGAATTCAAATCTGAACGCGCATTGTACGGGGGTGGGGACATTAGTGATATACGTCATCGCATAAATTTTATTTCCGCATTGACAGCCAGTTATTTTTCACCACCGGTCGTTTTTGATTGGCTGTAATTTTCAATGGGATTTTCCATTGAAATTTTTCTACTGAACGGATCCTCTCCTATACCTTTAAGATAGGAGATGCTCTTTGAAGAGCATCTCCTATCGAGCATTTGAGTAATGGAAAACATCTTTATGTAACCGGGGTCATTAAGAAGCCTATTTTAAATTTCTTTCTTTTTTTAAGAGCACCATTTGTGTTTTCGTTTATTTATCATTATTGCGATAGTAAAACAAGGTATTGTGATCATCCCTACAATATATGCTGAATTTCTCTGAGGGGGTTCTTATGTCATTGAGAAGAAGAATGGCTTGTAGTTTCATTCCTGATGCTCAAACCTGTAGTTTCCACTTCATCAATAACCCAGGTTCATTTTATCAGACTAACCTCTTCCTTACTTACCTTTGGCTCTCAAACATTCACTCTGTTACATTCACAACTGACCTTTGGAGTGAGCGTGTTGCATCATGATGGACCGGACTCGGCCTCTCGTCCAATCATTGCTAGAGATTGGTAGCAAAAGAAGCAGCAGCTTTTTAAGGCTAAATATGGAGGCTTACCAGTTATTCTGATACTGAGGACTGCAGGAGGGTATTAATTTCAAATCTCTAGAAATCCGTTTGGATCAAAGATGATTAAGACCATATAAATCAGACCATTACCAAACACGTTTTTGATGTTCTAGCTTGCAGGTGTCCAATCTTTAGCCTTAAGGTTGTAGCACACCTAAGCTAAGCCCGGGTGCTTATATGTTGGCAGTTTTAGTCACCCTATACTTGACCTTTGAAAACACTGTAGTTATCACTTTACCCTTATAAGTCTAATTGTCACAGACTTATACAATCCACTTGTTTCCCTGCGCTACATGGCTCCTATTGTTTAATTTTCTCTGCGTCCCTCTACATATTCTGGGTGTTTGTGGGGTCAGATGCTCCCATTTCAAACATTCCTCCTAAAGCTAACTGGCTGTTTAGACTTACAGAAATTGGCTCCCCTAATGACTGGGTTTGCTCGCATGCCATTCCTCTTTTTCTGTCACTGTCACAGTTTTGTCTACATTGTTGAGTTAACTGACCTCATTGTCATTTAGCAGGATAAAAGCTTGACAGCATACTACACACATACACACCCGAACACATCCTCATTGGCCTGTCAGAGAGGCCCTTTGTTGTGTGTTAAGGCACCGTGCGTCTTTGATCTCTACCGGCCCGGTCCTGGACTCAGCCGCCTCTATTTTTGCTCTGTGGTTTTCACTCTGACCACCATCTTGGCAACAGGCCGGCACTCCCAACACCACACCCTGGAGGAAGCGGAACACACCTCGGCCATTTTGGGGTTTCTGCCTTTGCCTACAGCTTTTTCACTGGAGCTGCTGAGCTGAAGGTTGTGTCTTGGAGGAATTTTTGGTTTCTTTGTACCACAGCAGACAATGTTGAAGACACTTACTGTTCCAGGTTTTCCAGAGTGTGGTGATAGATCCTGCTTCCTGAAACCATATTAGTGATCCAGTCATGGTCACTCTTGCAATTGTTAATTTGAAGATTTTCGTCCCAGTTAAAGTGAGAAGATCAGAATCGCAATTATCATGTATGATGTTGTCAGTTTCTAAACCTTTATAAAGCTTATATTAAGTAATAAAGTGTTTAATGTTTAAAGAGGGTTGGTTTTGAGGTTTATAAATTCCTGTAAATCAATTAATTTTATTTTTGAACTTTTTCACCTTGGCTTTTTATCAATTCTGGTTACATGCTGTTTCTGTGTAACTGCTTCTACATTGTAATGATGTACCTTTATGCACAGAACATAAAACCATGAAGTTTTTAAATGTAGGAATTATTCTGCCCTTCTTTTCACATTAACCAAATAAGAATACCTTGAGAGGTTTTACATAACCTGTATAGAAAAACTGCTTTCTCATGTCATGCAGATTAGCATCAGGACTTATTCCCATAGTACAAATTATCTACCTTTGTTTAGTTGAAAATGAAAGAGGCAGGATGACCTCCTGTCAACCTAAGGAGAGTATATCCTGAGGACCAAGATTCAGAACCACTGCAGGTTCCAGGTTCTGTAAAAGCTACTGTTAAATGCAGGAAAATCCGAATCCTGACTCACAATTTGTGTACTAAGTGGACGCACACAGATGGGCCCCACCACAGTCGCTCAAGGTCAACCTCTCTATGATGTGAGAACATTAGAGCCCAGCAGCCTGCTATGGTCGGCTCTGTTCCTCTCATCTGGATCCAGTGAAAGTCCTGGGACTCAGATGGAAGCAGCAGACTTGGAGCCTCGCTGCGTCCGCTTTCCTTTTTCTACACGACTGTCTGCTGTTTCAATGCCACTCGGTCGGTGGCGGCTCTTGTTGCTTTATTCACTTACTCTGCTCAGTTCATCTACAGTGATCCTACCATTCACCCACCGTCCTCCCCAATCTGATCTTGTTTAATCTTAACCTTTGATGTGGTTTGAGTATCTGTTCATTGTGCTAAGTAAATGATCTGGGATGATGGAAGACTACATCCTAACTATATTGTACTTTAGGTTTTGGTGTAATCTGAACTCAGACCATCTGTTTCTTCATCAGATCATCTGAGGTTGTTGACAGAATCAGTGTCTGACTCTGTCCTGCTCCTTCCTCTGTTCTTCCTTTCTACTCTTTGCTCTGTTTGTTGAACACACGATAGGTTTTCCAATCATAGCTGAGTGTCACTGGCTCCAACTAAATGGAAACTGTAGACTGCAGATTCTGTGGCGTCTAGCTGGCACTGCCAGCAGACACATCGTCCTGCTTGGCATCAGCTAGCACCTATCAATCTATACAGCTTAGACTCAGACCACGCAGCCTCCTCAGTCACTAGGTACCAGTGGATCAGCTGGACTTCTCATTAAACAACCACAAATAGCACTGCACGGTCTTGAGTCTGCATATATGAATCTAGACGACATGTTTAACATTATTGTTGTCTGAGTTCCAGCTGCACGATTGATGTCTGTGAATTCTTTGTGTTCAATAATGAGTGGATCGTTTTGACAGAGCTGTGATCAGTTTAATTTGGGACATGGTTTACCGTGGATGACACTGATAGTAATGAACTGTTGGCTACATGACATTCCTCTTCCCTCCAACACATTCAGGACAGTTTGATCTGATTCCAGTTTGTCTGGAAGTCTGCAAAAACACTTTGGTGTAATTTCACTTATTATCTTCCTCCCTTTAACCTTAATGCCATCTACAGTATATTGGGCTCAGTGTGCACTGATGTGGAAACGAAGGAAAGTTTATACAGGAAGTGGAGTCTCACTCTTTCTGCTAAACTTGAACAGAAGCCTCTGATTGAGAGTAAGATTCAGAGGACCTGATAGATGTCCATGTTTAGAAAAAGGAGACTTTTCTGTTGTTAGTTTCCATCTGAATGTTGAAAGAAAAGGTATGACACTAACTGGAAATAAATGAAGCAGCTAATGAGATTCAAGCAGACAGCACACATGTTAGTGCTTTACAGACAGACCCATGTGTTTTAAAGGCAACATGTCCTCCACTTGATGGATTGGTCATGGTGTCTGTGGAGATTGGACTACCACAGAAGATGATGGAGAGATCTGCAGATGTTTTCTGTCTCCTCACCTAATTTCTGTTGATGTGTATGGTTGTGATGTTCTTTCCTCTCTGTTTTCACATTTGTTCTGATCTGCCAGGGTCTATTTTATTTTATTTTTTCAAAACAGCACAGAAATGAACAAGACTAATACTAAGGGCCAGTCTGGATATGTTTTGATTTGTTTATTTTGGGACCGTACATTCATTTGGGTTTATTAAAATAAAACAGTTTGACCAGAAAATAATGATTTTTTTCCCAATGAGAAAACATACATTAACAAAGAATAATCATCCTAACAAAGCATTGTTTTCCTGATTCGTCTCTCTTTGGCCTACCTTGATGGGCTGCTATCCTCATCTACTCGTGGAAGTTATGTAAACAAGACTCCTCCCATCCCTGTGACATCTGTGGAACTGTTCAGAATGGACTGATTGATAACATCTTCAAGGACAGGGCATGCCATTTCACAGACTTACACACACACAAACACATACCCATTCTACAGTTCACCGCACCCCCTGCTGGATGTTTCTCCCGCTTTGTCTTTTTTTGTGCTTTTTTTTTGTGCAGAGGTTTTTTTTTTTTCAACTTCAAGCTGTATCCCGTCAAGAATAAAGTGTGAAAGTTTTTTTTTCCCTCTCACCTCTTCCAAATGTGTCATTTTCCTTCTCACGCAAATGCAGTGCTTATGACGAATATGCCTCAAGAGTCGGATAGAGCATGGCCTCAGTCACCTGTCTCCCCATGTATGTATTGTGATGTTTGTCTGGATGGGTATACTGGAACTGTAATTCCGTTCTTGCTCATGTACCCTCATGTGATGCGAATGACAATAAATAAATCTTGAATCAACTTGACCTACAAAGAATGGAGGAGTGTAAGTTAGGTCAGTTGAGTTGCACCTCAGCTGTGAGACAATTAAAAAAAAATTAATTATTGAATTAAATAAATATTTGATTGCAAGAATTCTGGCTGTTACAGACATGTTAGTTGATCTTTAAGAAGCAAATGTACCCTCCGCTCATTACCTGTGTTAACTGGAAATGTTTAGACTTCTTGCCAGTATAAAAGACCCACTCGGCTCCAGCCTCCCAACCATGGACAAGACTGCCGAGCGCCCAATAGACAACAAAGACAATAATGTAGGCCTGCACAAGGAAAGCCTGCACAGATGAAAGGACCATAGGGTTAGGGTTATTGATAATTAGTGAAATTATTAGAGGATACAAGAAAATCTAGATGACTTTAAAGCTTCGCTTGAAATGGGGATCCACGCAGGATCTTACCAAATGGAGTATTGGTGATCATAAAAAAACTGAAGGATCAGCACAACACTCCATGGGAGGTCCATGATCTGAGAAGCGCTGGGACTACAGCTGTTCTTGAGAGTTCTGCTGTGTTCACAAGGTCCTCCTGCTCAGAGCAAGCTACCAAGCAGTGGTTCTATAAAAAGCGTTTCGCTCCCCTGACGTAGCCTCCAAACCAGAACCCAATGGAATTTCTTTGGGTGAAGCTGAAACTGTGTGTGGCCCCAAAATCTGAAAGATCTGACGATGTCTATAACATCTCTGCTGCCATGTGTGAAAACCTACAAGAAACCTTTGTACCTGGAAACAAAGGTTGCTCTGCCAAATTCTGATTTCCGGCATGTCTTGCTTTACATTATAACACCTAAATCTTTTCTGTTATCACATTACATAATACAAAGATCTTTGCTTGCACCCTTCTGAGGGAATTTTGGAGGACAAAAAAAACATCCTTGTCTAAATAAACATTTTCAGTTGCATAGTTTATTAGTTGTTGGCGTTTTAGAAACAAAACCTGACATCTTCAAAAGTCTTAAAATTGCTTGGAATATAGAGAAGAACATGAAACAATGCCAGGGCATAGATACAATTTTCTTTGTGACAGAACAGTCTCTTTATGTGAGCTCATCCCGGTCTCACACATACATCCAGTTAGAACATATTTGGCTCTGTCCGGCTTCAAGCGAGGAGATGGCATTTCCACTCACCCTGCATGAATCAGAGTAGTTCACACTTTGAGTCATGGCAGCAGTCTGGAGACAGACAGACGCGCTTGGTGATATAGCCTCAGAGGAAGAAGACTGATGAAGGTACACCTTCCTGGCTGCAATGCATCACCTGGAATTGTTCCTGTTCCCCATAACTATCGTAAAAAGTGTTTGTCCACTTGTTAATTACAACTGTTTCCATAGATTGGAAACTTTTTCAAATTGATTTGTTTTGATATATCTTTGATTTTAATTGATTTTCTGTGAAGTTCCTTGAGACGACATTTGTTGTAAATTGGCGCTATATAAATAAACTGATTCTTGATTCTTGATTCTTGAACTGTTCGGTCCCGACTTGAGTTAGGAAAATAAAAATGGAACCAGGACTTAATTCTGACAGGGAGACTGGGAATGAGAGAAGACTACAGTAGTTGGAGAAGCTATTATTGGTCACAATCCTATCTCATCTACTAAAATCAGTGAGTTGCCATGTCATGGGTCAGCCAACAGGGACCTTTCTGTTACATCACACAAAAACTCATTAGACGGATGATGCATCCATCCATCCATCTCCTGCTGATTCTGTAAATTATGCCATTAATCTTTAATAGTGGCTGTAATACTGAATTTTCTGACCAAACACAGAAACGGAAAAGGGGTTTTATTCCCTCTGAAAGGTTTTGGAGCTATAGCCTTTAACAGAAATATGTAAGATAAGGTAAATATGCAGGACTCTGTGTGTGTTCTCTGTGGGGGGTGAATAGGGTTGTTATGCCGTCACAGTTAGGTAAAGTTAATTTAAACAGTCTAGCACCAGATAAGATTGAAGGTTGTTGAATTTGAACATCCATTCACAAATGGTTTTTCCTGATTTGGACAACTGCTTTGATTGATAACAGTATGTGTGTTTCCTCCACATTAGTATCTAGACCTCTGAACCCAGCAGTCAGCAAGAGTTTACTGTCACTGTTCCACTTGTGCTGTTAAGTGACATCATGTCAAAACAGGTTCATCTCTTCGCCCCGGCCACTCGTGTTTGTTTTGCCTCATCTCTCTCAACTTAGAGAAAAAAAAAAAAGTCCAACGCTCTGGTGTTCAGTGGGGTTCATGACCAATGCTTCGAGTGGTTTTGAGTTAAAAATGGAGCTCTGTTTGTTTTCCTTGGCTTGTTAGGTAATGGTAAAGTGGGTTTAGTTGTGGCTCTAGCTAAGCTAAAGAGATTCTATCAACCATCTTGTGTTTGCCGGTTCTCTTTCTACTTAAAAATGTAAATTTATCCTGCACAATTTAGTTTGAAAAGAATTTGATTGGGGTAAAACTATGAAAACACAATTGAAAATAACCTAGTTTGTTAAATCTTCTTTTAATTCAATTCAACCTGCCATTGCAAAAAGTCTAGCTACATTTGATGAAAAGCAATCCCACATTATACTGCCACCAACAGTTTTCCTGCTGTTGCTTCTGTGCTAAAAATGTTTGCAGTTGTGGACAAAGCAGAACAATTCTACCACAAGCATTTTGGAGATATTTGCATTGTGTTTATATTATGTTTGGCAGAAGGCCTCAGTCAGTGCTCATCAGCATCACTGAGTGTAGCGCTAGGTAACATACTTGTGTGAGTTCAAACTGAGACTGGCCAGATTCTAAAAAATCAGGGCAGTGTTTTTCTTCCATAAAACACTGCCCTGCCTCTTGATTTGCTACCATCCACAGGTCTATAATTTTGTCAGAGAATAGTTAATATAAAATCCCCAAAATATAAGTATAGTGCAAATATGAAAAGAATTATGGCTCCGTACCAAAATTTAGTTAAAAAAAAGAGGAGTAGTCACTTGAGCTGACATGCTACACTTGGTTCTCTCTTGCTGAGACCTCTCTGCTTTCTTTAATCATTCCAACTGTCCTATAAGGTCAGCAAGACATCAACATGTCCTATAGCAGTCTTATACCTGTGTTCCCATGCCAACTCCTACTTACTCTGCTAATTACTCTGGGACTTTTAGAATAAGAAGGACAGGAAGATAAAACCGACAGCAGCAGTGTAGAAAAATTTGGGCTGCTCCCACAGTGGCAGCAGTAGTTTAGGATGGTTGGAGTCAAAAAGCTCTCCTAGTGAACAAAGCAAAGAAGCTCCAAAGCTTTTGGATGTTTTTGTGTCAGAAGTGAAAACATTCTCTGAAAATTATGAGAAGAACAGATGTAAAGTTGCTAGCATGATGAATGGCCAGTCGACAAAATGACAGGGCTATTTTTACTGTTTTTTAATTTCAATGTAAATGTAGTTTTTGTTGCAACTTGACGATTTTATGGGAACTTGAATTTTGGCCTTCTTGGCCAAAAGATGGGACATCACTGAGTTGCACAGGTTAACAAGGAAAAATCACAAAACACTGTTCAATAATAAACTTCCTAGTTCATATTAATACCTCCATATTCTTTCATCTAATTTCTACCATTGTTTTCAGATTATTTTATATAACAACTATAATATAACTGTTGTTTATTTCCTTATGCGTTTATTTCCTACAGGGAGCAACAATCAGACGTGATGAAGCTACAGGAGCCATCGTTGTGGCTCGGATCATGAGAGGAGGAGCAGCAGACAGAAGTGGTGAGTTCCAGTTCTTTCTTGCTCTCCTTTTTGTTCTTCATGCATGTTTGTCTGTCATGGAGGTGGTTTGTCTGTCGGTGGAGGTGTGAAAGTTCTGGATACTGTGCAGCAGACAAAGGATGTGTTCAGGAATGATCTTTGTGCCGTAAATGAAATCCGACCACTCTTTGAAAGTGAACACAGATGCCAACGCTCCGCTGTTTGTCCACATGTTTTAAATTTGTGTGTGTATTCACCGAGTCCAGCCTGTGTGTTGGGTCTGCCAGAGTCGAGCCAAAGGCAAATTTCCACATATGTCCACAATAACATCATGATTCATTTCCAACACCGCTGATCACCATCTCTGTAAATATTAATCTGGTGTTCTGTACACAACCTAAGGCTCTGAACATGCCGAACCTTTACTGAGTACCTCACTTGTATTAGAGGATTAAAATAATAGACATTGGGAGGATTGTAGAAATGTAATTTTGGTGTTTTTATGTGTCAGGGCTAATTCATTCTGGAGATGTACTGCAGGAGGTCAACGGGATTCCTGTGGTGGACAAGCAACCAGAAGAAATCATTCGTATACTGGTATGGCTCGTATCTGTGAATATGTGTCCAAAGGTTTCTCCTCCATTTCAGCTTCTTTTTTCTGGCATAGCAACCAAAAAAGATTTATTTTTTGTGATGACAAAGTTTTTCTTTATTAGCGTCTTTTCTCAGTCTCAATCAGGCTTTAAGACCGCATGCATTTAGCTCCAGTGACTCCACTGGATGAAACTGATTCTGAGTATCTCGAGCCTTCCAGGCTTTAAACGAGTTCAATTATAGGACTGAAGTCTTCTAGAGAAGTAACTTAAGAGAAACAAATAGGCCTTCAATCCTTTGTAATATACTCAAGGATTTAGTTAGACCTATATCATCTTCCATTCATTACCTAACCTATCCCTAATTGAACAACTTTCTAATTTTTAACCTTTAGACACATTGATCTGTAGAGAAAGCAGATTGGAGAAGAGCCTGAAGAGGTGGAGGGAAGATTTGAAGGAATTGAGATGGAGAGCCTTTAGAAGGAAGTCAGAATAAGCGTTTGTGACACTTGTAGGAGACACTTGAGATGAGTTTATGTTTCTTAAAAAGTAAAACCTGCTATGATGTTTGGAGATAGTGACTCAGAAAACAAAAACAAATCATTTAAATTCATCACGGTATACAATCTCATTCAAAAATACATCATGAATACCAAATGGGGAATACAATAAACAAAGCTAGCGTCATGTGTTGCTCTGTGACATCCCCATGTTTATCCTTTATCCACCATGTAGGCCCAGTCACTGGGAGCCATCACTTTTAAACTCATCCCTGGTGTGAAGGAAGACGTGCCCATCAGAGAGCCGAAGGTCAGTAAGTTTGCATCTCCAACACGTGCCAGTTGGTTCCAGTTTGGATCATTGTTTTTAAACGCTCAGCCTTCGCTCTCTGGGTCTGGCTGCTCTGGGAGTGTTACTGAGATGTATGTATGTTATAGTATTAATTGGACAACAAGAAGAGCTTTTAGATAAAAGTGGTAATTAATGCTCGTTGTTTTATCTCATTGCTCCATTGTCCTCCCTCTGTTGTTGTTTTAAAAAAAAAAATTATAGGTGTTTCTGCGAGCTCTGTTTGACTATGATCCCAGTACAGACGCTGCCATCCCATGTAAAGAGGCTGGTCTGGGCTTCAAGAAGGGGTCAGTCCTCCAAATAATGAGCCAAGAAGATGGAACATGGTGGCAAGCCAAACATGTAGGTGATGATAATCCCCGTGCTTGGCTGATCCCATCCAAACAGTTCCAGGAAAGGTAAGGGACAACCTTCAGGCTTCAATCTCCTGATGTTTCAGTCTAGTTTTGCCAAACTAACCTGATCTAATGTGGACAAATAGAAGTCCATGTTAAATATTCAATGACTTTATACTTTTTTTTGTTTTCATCTCCTGCTTTATCTTTGTGTTTCACTTTCCAGGAGACTCGCACTACGGCCGCAGGCTGCAACTCTGCCTTTACAGCGCACCCTAAGCAGGCGACAATGTGAGTATTTATTACCCGACAAACCTAAACATGATTGGTCAAGTTTAAAATGTTCTGTATATCCTCAACTACCAACTTACATCTAACTTACATTCTAGGCTCTGTGATCATAGCAACCATGTAGCTGCACTGCTTTATCCTTCTTATCAGAGAAATTCTTCAGTTTAGATTTCTCTTTGTTATGATTTTCCGAAGGTTTTGTTCCTCTTGCCAGACTTTTTATTATCTGTCCCTGTCTGTCTCTTGTTGAAAAGTTGGACATTTTAATTGAACTTCACTGGAACAACTCCATGAGCCTTAGCCGCATCCTTCTTCTTAACCATCTCAGATATGGTGCAGAGGATATAAATACTCACATAACAATGTTTCATATGAAGGCAAACATGAATCTCTACAGCCTGAGATTCCTTTTGCTGAAATGCACCATTCCCACATTAAATGTTAGAAAAAATGGACCAGAGAAGAGCTTTACACACACCAACACATTGGAAAAGAGAAACCTTGGAATAGTTAAATGAAAGTGTTGAAGGATCAGAGTGTTTCTCAGCCGCTATCTAAATGAACATAATCTGCTTATAGAGTAGACCTCAAGAACCTGGTACTGATATTTGGCTTTTCATTGTTAAAAAGACTAATTCAGGTAGAATGCTAAAACTGAGCCTCTGATGGTAAATAGGATCGTAAACTGTTCAAAATTGTGATGGCAGTCGAATTTAATTAGTAGTATGAACAAAGAAACAAAATCTTATTTCTGCATAATATCGGAACTGGGCATAAAGACCTGCTGTATGAATATGAGGAAAATTAGTTTAACTGGAAATAAGTAGCAACATATTGGCATCCATGCATGCTAACGCTTCTGTGCTCCCAACATATTTAGTCTTTTGCTCTCAGCCACTCATGCAATGCCAAACACATTTGTTAATAATTAACAGAGCAATCGTTTGTTTGGTTTGGTTGACAGAAAGAGAAGGCTGTCCAGAAATCTGCTTAGTTCTTTACTGCCGTGAAGGAATAGGCTGTGAGATTTAGTATAACTTGTGTTCTTGTCATTATAAACATCAGTCTTATGATTATCACTCTGTATGATATATGCAGGAGAAAAAGTTGTTTTTTACTAAAATAAATTAGGGCTTTTTCCATCTTGGTGAAACGAGCAATTTTCATGTGCAGCTTTAGTAGCTTCACCTGACACGATCTGTCTTTCTCAGCACCACATGATCCCCATGAGTCGCTGCCATAAGCAGATCTAATATTAGCAAATTTAAAATATGTCTGTCCCGTCTATGCAAATAATTCATCTTTCTTATGTGATTCCTCTCTCTGCTTCATCTTGCCAATTCTAACCAGATATTAAAGCCACATCAGTACAGATGTTCTCCTCAGTAACGTAAAGCTACCCTCCTTTCTTTCATTAAGCCTTGTCCAAACAAACCCTCAGCTAAACACACTCCTCTTGGAACTGGCTTCATAGGACCAATCTGGTCTCAGAATCATCCCAGAGAACCAGAAGCCAGTTCTTACTGGGAATATATTTCCCTTCAGATTACTACAGACATTTCTGTCTGATTACTTGCTTCCCTCTCTATGTGAGTCCGTACTGTACCGTGACTCTTTTCAAGAAACCTCAGAAATATCCATCAGAGCTCCACTGACCACCGCTAAACTTAGCGTTAGCCTCTTCTGATTTATAGATGTTTTCATTTCCTGCTCATGTTCAACCACACACTGGCATACACGCTGCAGGACGGCCAAAATCAGCTTTGCTGTTCCCTCTGATTCATGAGAATGAGCCAGTTCCTCTCAGAGGAGTTCTGACATTTCTAACTTTCCTCCTTAATCCAAGAGCAGAGGCTGGGGTTAGTGGAACTGCAGCAGCAGAAGGAAGTGTTCAAAATAAAAAAAATATCTCTGTTTCTTCGCACAGTTATTATTTTAATGTTGAAAACTAAAGCTGAGGCTAGAAAACAAGGTGAAGACTACAGAATGGAGCAGATGTGATCCGGGTTCTACACAGAGATGGAAGCAGATAAAGTTTGGCTCCGGGACGGTTCAGGTCGTCCCTATGTGGCCCTGGGGCCATAAACTTCAAGCTAATTACAGGAAACCTTGGAGGGCCCGTAGTTAATGGAGGACAGAGGTGGTGATTGAATAGGGGGTCTTTTCCTCTCGCTCTCCAATCCAGGAGCTCCATCAGCTGGAATAATATTAATGTTGGCGGAGGCTGCAGTGAACAATCAGAGACCATTTACAAAGCACATATGATCAAGTTGAGCTTATCTTACTGAAATCCAGCCAACATTGTATAGATACCATCTGTGTGATTCTTCATGATTTTTGCGTTCATCTAAACAATATGGCTAAACATTTATTTACAGCATGACTGATTATTCCTCTTGGCTGATATGTCTTCAGACCTGATTGCTCCTCTAGCCAGCAGCACATGCTCATGCTGCCTTCATCTCAGCAGCACGCAGGGAACATGTGATATGCCCAAACACTGGTTATTCATTTTTGTGTCGATGTTTGAAAACCTGATCGTTGTGGTCACACTGTCTTTAGCTCATCTGGACATCCATGTTCCTCTCAGATAAACAGTTTTCACTCCAGTGTCTAATGGCGCAATAATGCACCAGTTAATAAACTCTCTACTCAGAGGGGAACAACTGGAATGAACCCAAATGTTTACTTTGACTTCAGGACAAATGGCTTTCTGAACTGGCCTGGATCTAAGTATTGTCAGACAGACCGTGTCCTGCCTGGTCTCCATTCTGTTGGGTTATCACATGATGTTTCATTAGACTAGGAATGCTTGCGTACAAGGAGGCCATTAGACAATGTGAACTATTCCTGTGTTAGATAGGCAGCAGATGAAAGCCTTGCAGAAAATAACAGGTAAGGATTTAAGATACCGTTCGCATGTTGTCCTTGTTGTTTGCTCTTTAAGCTTCCATCATCCTCTCTCTCTCTCTGTAATCAGATCTCTTTCTGTTAGAAATGTGGTTTGGCTGCTGCTTTAACTTAAAGGTGCAACAGAAGGATCATGAGCACTAACATGTGAAACAAGATAAAGGCAGAAACATTTGGTTTAAACTCTCTGGCCCGATGGTTCTGACTCAACACTGCCCACTACTGTGATCAGTCCTGGCTGCTGGCTCAACTCAGCAATCATCTCAGCCATGGTTCGGCTCTTAGCTCGGCCTCATGCTGTGGTGGATGGTCTTTTAGATGTTTGTATTTCCCATTATATTATTAGACTGAATTGGACTGACTGAAAGGCAGGAAACATCTAGAAATTTTTCTTAAAACTCAACAGTCTGATGCAATTCTTTAAATTTTTCATTGTTTTTCTTTTAATGTCATCTTTACATTTCCAAATTATTTATGGTTTTTTATTGTAATGTGTGGATGTTACATCAATTTCTGAGGTTTCTGAATTTAAATGTTTTTTCTTTTTGCAAACTTGTAGTGGACGCTCCACAGGCATATTTCACAGATTGTGTCACGCTAGGTAATGACTTGGACACCTTTAATTTACAAAAGTAGCTGGATAAGATGCATTTTGAAAGTTTTTTTTTTTTAGGGGGGGGGGGGGTTGTTTTTGTTTTTTTATCATGATAATGTGCTAAAAATCTAGATTATCCTTTGCAACAACTTTTGCAGTTTCAGAGTGATGAAGGTGGCAGAAGTGTTGTTTTCCATAACATTTCATTACGAGACATCATATTGTTAAAAGTGAAGGAATTCCTTTGTGGGCCCATCATAACTAATTGTAGGAATCTTCAAATAAATTGGACAGAAAATGTTCTCTAAACCACCATTTACTGCTCATATTCATACTAAGCTAACAGGGAATGGCAGACATCAGTCAGACATTCAGATGAAATAAATACTTACTTAACATACTTAAGTATTTCTTGTAAAAGTTGTCTATCCCACACATGTGAACTATTTTAGTATCTTTTTTTTTTATATTGCTAAAATCACACTAGATGTGAAGAACATGTGCTAACTGATAGACTTTCACTGTAGAGGATTTCTAAAGTTCTTCCTTAGTTTCGATATGACCATTTTGTTTTCCAGGTAAGGTAACTAATTGTGCTAACTTTCCAGAACCTAAGTTAAAAGCAGGTAACATTAATTATAGTTTGGAACCAACATGACTCATTTAAACATTGCTGGGCAGCAGCAAACTTGGAAAGCCACCTTTACTCCTCTGTAGCTTTTGTAGTGTTTGCTAAATAGGATATTTCTAGCAGTTTCCCATGTACCCTAAACAGTTAGCTAAACCTTTTCTAGAAGCCACATGTAGCCAGATGCTATCACTAAGACTGTCCTCTCTGCGCTAGCTTGTATTTGACTCATTTAAACGTGCTAGTTTTTAACATACATGTAAGGTTCCTGGGCCCTCATCAGGTTTAGCTTCAACATTTTCATCCGTTTATCAGCAGCCGCAGATGATGCAGGTTAACCAGATTCCTGTGTGGAAGGATGGGGCTGGTGTTGCTAGTCAATTTTGAAATCCACCATCCCAAACCGTGCAAGCACATTGACCACTGCTCGGTTTAAAGCAAACAGAAATACATAATCACATTTACGAAGTGGGAACTCAATACGATGCTATGTTTTGGTAAAACCCTTGTAAGCCTATTAGGACTAACATTTTATTTCATATACAAGACTATGACCAATGTGTTCTTTGTTCCTTCTTTTCCTTCTCAAAGATGATGTGGAGATAGAGCTCGGTAGGTTTCTTCTCTTTGTCTTACCTCATTGCTCAGCTCGCTTTTCATGAAAGTTACTAACATGCGCTCCTTGCTTTTTGCCTCTCATAGCCACCGAAATTGAAGGTATTACAGGTATTACAACTTTCATATCTCCATCCTATAAGTTTCTAATGTTGTTTTTGTGTTGCTGTCCACAAGCAGTATAAGAATTGATGATCGCTAACACCTTTATACATTTTGTGTTTAACGACATGTCGACCTCTCACCGTGGCTTTCCTTGTGTGTTCTGGTCCTTCGCCTTGTTCTTACTCAACCAATATGAAGAATTTTTCACCTTGTAGAAATGTATTTGATCTAACTTGTCTAAAGCCACGATGTTCACCTCTGAGTTCATTATTCTTATTTGCATTATTCAAACTTAAAACAGACACATACTTTATGGGCACAAAAAATTACAACTCTCAACATAAACGCAGAAACATGTTAATTTTTTTTCCTGCGTGTTTCAATAAATTGGATGGTGGGCAACCCCAGTCCTCGAGGGCCGATGTTTAAACATGTCAAGCCAAATGACTGAATCACCTCCTCTGTACACTGTCAAGATCTCCAGTTTTGCTAATAATCAGATTATTTGACTCTGGTGTGTTGAACCTGAGACACAAATCTAAACCAGGAGAACTGGAACTGCTCAGCCCTGCAATGAATGCATATTTGAACCCTTTCCCTGGGTAATTCAAAAGTCTGTTGCTTTTATGACTTTGTCTCTTTAATCAGATCTTGCTTCTCTCTTTTGGCTTCTTTTTTTCCTTTTCTTATCACCAGAGGAAGCTGATTATAGTAGTGGATTCAATTTAGGTGAGAGATGGTCACCATCTTGTTTTCCAGTTAATCATCTCCTCCGTTGGTGTGATTGTTTTTTCTTGTTGTAATAATTGCGAAAAGTTTACAAAGTGTGTGTTAGAAGAAGTCCGTCCCCTGTACTTTTACTCATACATAAACTCTAAAGTTGGTGACATATGTCCTCCACAGGAAAGTTCTTTCCAGTTAATAACCTCACTTTAATAATCTCACTATACGCAAATTACCTGTAGGTAATCATTAAATTAAAGATTAAAGATTAAATAAGCTTTTTATTTGTCAGGTACATACAGGACATAGTAGGAATTTGTTTTGAACCCATCACCTTCCAATTGGAAGTCAGGCAACTAATGGTAATAAGCATGGTAATAAGCTACTGCACTGGGAAGCTAAAGGTGTAGAATAGTTCTGGATTGATTTGTCCCACAAAACTAAAGGTATACAACCTATAAAGGCCCATCATGTGTTGTTAATAATTTTTTCTGAGGGATATATTTTGTTACCAAGTAACCACCAAATCACATTTTAGAATTTATGCATTACCAACAAAAAGTCATAATATTGGCACATAATTTTATTTAATAAATATAAAGAAAACATGAAATCGCTTGAACATATATTGCAAATTAAACTGGCAGTGAGTATTAAGAGCATTTTTAACTGTACAGATCCAATGTTATCATAACGGCTCATAGTCGGTCAACTTTGGTCCATCATCTTGACCACCTTTAACCTGCAACTATGAATGGGTGAAAGGACTTTTTTAAAATCAGACTATTCTGGACCTCTGCAGGTTCCCTTCCTCATCTTCTTTCTCCAACACTGTGCCCAGGAGTTTTTGTATACCACTACTTTTTTTTATAAACAAATCCATGCACTTTACTGAAAGACAAAGACAGTTTTTAATATGTAGACAAAGCTTTGGTGAGCTATGGTCTAAATTAGAATTCAATTGGATGTAATGACCACAACTATTTCTATTTCTATGTCTAATCAGACTAATGGATATCCCAGTTGACTTTAAAAGATCAGAGCCCTTTTCTGACAGTCATAAGTGGAGAGACTATTTAGATTTGTACAACAGATCAAGGGTCAAGTTGGTGTAACTTGTCTTCCACTACTTAGAGTTTCAATCAGAAGATGGACCAAGTCAGATTTGTGAGCTTCTGTATTTTTTCTTTCTCCATCTCACTGTCACTTTGGGGTCTGTCTGGTTCTCTTTCCTTCCTCTTGACCTAAATTACTTCCTGAACTGTAGTAGTTTTGTAGCATTTCTTAAAAGTTACTAGTTCTTTGAGGCTTAACTGTCCCCAACAGGAGGAGAATAAGAGGAAAAAAAGCTAAAGTTTCTAATAACATGTCCTCTGGGAGAGTACTGCTGCATGCCTCTTTAGCCTGTTGGATGTGGTTGTCGGGTTTAAAGTTGGCTCGTTCTTAAAGGATTGAAACTCTAGAAACTGCAGATGCTTTTGCGATTTTACTGAGGCTGGATGATGAAATAAAGGAGGCGGTGGAAGGTAGCAGACGAGCCATTGTTGTCCTAAGGTTTTAGGCTGTTTTTGAGGATTTCTGTGCTCTACATGTGCTGGAACTAAGAAGCTGCAGACTATGGAATACAATACAATTTTTATTTAGGTCAGGCTTGATATACCATTAGCAGCCAAATAACCAAATTAAAGAAGAAAAAAAGTGTCTGGTTTTTCTTGAGGAATTTTGCAGAATATTTTTTAACATAACTTATTTCTGTATTTTGTTGTTTACAGACTCTTATAATTAACATTTTTAATTGTTGGTTTAAACTCTACTCCTAAAGCCAACCAACTTATTTTGTCAGTGTAACTTCTATTCATTATTTATTTATTTATTTTAGTCTACCAGCAGCTTCTGGGTCATACACCATTACTTTGAGACGAGACATTTCTGAGCCCATAGAGTTGTGGGATAAGGCAGAGGGACGCATTTATTGCTCTTGACACAAATGGGCCTTTAGAAGCCAAAGATGTTAAGCCTTACTCCTCCATGTAAGCCTGTAATAGTTGGGTTGGACACTATTTTCCTAATACTTTCTATGAGGCTTTAGAAAGTACTCCAGATAGCTCAGTTTCAACACTGGAGTGACTGCTTCAGAAACTCATTAAAGGTGTGAAGCATTACATGGGTTAAACCTAGCTAAGTTGCATCTGTCAGAAGGTCAGTTTAGGTACGAGGCCAGAAATGTAGGCTGCTTCTGGAAACAGATGCTGGATACAGCCAGAAGGATCAGAATCTGAACTTGATTTTATTACTGAAACATAATCATTTCTGCAGAGGTCTGTTATAGTTGTGTAGGAGGAACATTTGTAGAACTCATACAGTTTGGCCCGGAAATATTTGGGGAATGACTTCATTTTTTTTTTTTCCGGGAAAAAGGTTGATGGTATGTTTGTTAGTAATTTGAACTTTTTCAAATGCAAGTCCCTTTAGGACAAGTGGGATGTTTCCTAATCTATGAACAAACTGTCTGAAGTTTCAGATTCACTAAGAGAGTTCATTGTTAGCATGCAAAGTTGCTTATATTTATCTGGAGAAATAAAATATACAATCTTTCTTTTTTTAAATGGGTACAAATGGGTCAGAATATTCCCATTGTTTTCTACTAAAAAATATATTGGCTGCTCATCTCAATTTGCAGACAAATCTTTGGTTTCATCCAGAGAACATGATTTAGTTTTGGTTTTAAGTTGTGATCTGAGTTTCACATGCATAGATGGACTTGGGTTTCATTGGCAGTAAGAAGACATTGGTTCTAAAGGTCATGGTGAAGAAAGATCTAAGACAAAATCTTCGATTTACCTCTTCATGTATGTTCCGACCCTCATCTATGGTAATGTGACATGATTGACTTTAGAACCAGCTTCCTTATTGTACAGCGCCCTCTGTTTCTGATTTTAGCCTCTGACATGAGGTGAAGAAGCAAGTGGCAGAGGTCAAAGTAGAACTGTGGTTTCTCTACACTGACCAGCTGATTTACTCCGATGATGTAAACAGAATTATGTCTAAATGTTTCCCTTATGACATCTCTTTGGCAGAATAACTCTTTTCTGAGACAATGTTAGGGTTCCCTGAATAACCTGGACAGTGCTACCCATAACGATCTCTTTATACTTTCTGCTCCTTTGTGTTTCCTATACAGAAATTAGTTAGAAAACTTTTATATCAAGCATAGCATTTCTCCTGCCTACCTCCGATTAGATTAACTCTTCTCTTCCTTTTATTCCACTTTGAGATAATAATGGCTGACACAATGGAAAGCATCCCGCTCCTCCCTGGCTGCCTACCATCTATCCTCCTCATCCTTCCAAGCAGGGCTGTAATCATGGCTGCTAATGCGTCCCACATTTGGTGCCCACCGACTGGACTAAGTGTTGGCGCGTCAAACCGCAGCGCTGAGCCGAGAACATATTGCTCACTTTATCTTCGACTGCCATGTCTGGTTAGCTCTGTAGATGTTCCCAGTCAGAGAACCAGGATTGTTCTGGATGTGTTGGCCAGGCCTTTGGCCCTTGATGCGGGGCCCCTCACAAGTGCACAAGATAAGTTTTGATTGGAGGGAAATTGTCTGTTTGGTTTCTTCCTTTTGTCGTTTACTGTTCGGCATGTGACGACTAAAAGCTCTGATTCAGCTCTTCTTCTTTCAGGGAGCTGCAAGTCTCCAGGCTTTCTGACAGTTTGCCTTAACATTGATTTTTTACTCTTTCTTTCACAGATGTAGACATTTGTTTTCCAGTTCCAGCGTTCTCAGTATATTGGCGTCTGAGTGGGTTTTGTGTTGCTTCAATTTGCAGTGGCCTCCGGCTAAAATGTACACCTCAGCCTACAGGGTTCTACTCAGCTGGGCTGAGGTTAATTAATCCTTTGTTCAGATACTGTATAAAAACTGGACCCACCTCATTGATCCAGTGAGATTGCGGCTTGGTTAACAGAATTGTTAATGTTTGTAATTTGCCTCAAAGCTTCATCAGTGTGCAGCCTGTTTATATTGAGCAGAATGAGGGATCAACTTGAGTGTTTTAGGTTTAAACCTTCAGCCTTTCAACAGAATGTCACTAACACTCCGCCCTGATTGGTTATCGTGATGATGCCAGCATTGTAGGTTTCAGTTCCAGTTTAATGTATTTTTACAGATTTAGAGCAGATGAACGTGGTATGTTTTCCACTGAGAGGTGGAGGTTAATAATCCCCCGATGAGGAGGAGGGGGGGTTGTGGTGCTGAATGAATAGATTAACCACTGGAGAGATGGCAAAGACCATGAAAGCCACAGCTTGGCCAGAGTGGAACAAAGTCTGCCTCAGTTCAGTGTAACACTATATACAGCGCTGGGCCACGTGCCGCTCTCCTGCTCATAAGTAGACTTACTTCTCCAAAAGAAGTGTTACTGTGCTGCCATGACTTACAGCGTGTTTCATCTGGAGCTCAGCGTTGGTCTGCTCCTCCGTCTCTTATTAAGGGACTGTTTGGAAAGAACAGGCAGAGAAGAATGTGACTCTCTGAGATGTTTGTTTGCAGAGCAACACAGCTGTTTGAGGATGTTGTGGAAAATTTTAGACATGTCGTCATTTACAGTGTCCCACTTCGTTCATTCTGCATGATATCTTTGACTTTATGTATTACTGATTAAAATATAATGAAATCAAAACAGTTAAATTAAGTCCCTTTTATTGGCAGAAAAAGAGATTTATTACTTACTTATTCAGGTTTTATTAAAGTCTAATGAATACGAATGTCTGCTTTTAATACTTTACTTTGCATCTGCTTACAGGGGTCAAAAAAAGGAAGACTAGAAGATTTATTTTCACTGCAATCTATATGCATAGAAAGAAACAACAGAAATGACATTAGTGGAGAGGATAAGTGAAGAGTCTGGGTGTGATATCATAGCCAAGGGTCTTCTGCCCATCTTGCACCTGCAGCAAGGATCGCTGCCATTAGAACAATCTTAGCTCCTATTATGCAGCTGTGTGGTTCTGTGTTATTTTGCAGGGAACCCGACACGTTTCACTTTGTTATTCACCAGACCGATTTCAGCGGTATACTTATATGATAGATTTTAAGAAGGTTTTCCGAATCTACTTGTGTTTTTGGTGTGTATAGATGTTGAGCCACTTAACGGAAGCAAATTTCCATCAGCACCAATACATCGAATTTTTTTCCTATCAATTTTTTTTATTCACTTAATATGCTGATAAGAAATTCTCCCATTATTAATTACACATGATCACACTGTGGACATTAAGCCTTCATTAAGGCCAAAAATTAGCAATTAGTTTACTGGAGATATTTAGCTAAAGCAACACAAACTTAGTTTTTCTTTTTGTGCTGCATGGAAAAAGTTCCAGGATTGTCTTGTTTTAACAGTTTTCTTCCTTCCCGTATATCTTTCTTGTACTTTTAAATGTCTCCCCGGTTCACACAGAGTCATTCGTGTAAGAATCCTTTCCACTTTGTTGAGGTGTTGCGCTTCACCATCATCATCCCTATGCAACAAAGTAATCATGGTTCCTACCATCTTGCTTCAAAACTCTGTTTGAAAATACGTATGTTATGTGCCGTTAGCAGCTACTTTGTAAATGATGACGTTCCTTCTGTCTGGGGTTTGATCCTGTCCTGCAGCTGGCTTCAGAAGAAGCTTCCGTCTAAGCAGGAGAGACAAGAAGACCAACAAGTCAATGTACGAGTCCAAGAAGAGCCAAATATACGACATGGCTGACGTGCCCACGTACGAGGAGGTTGCCCCCTACTGCAGGAAGACTGGAGCTAAACACAGGCTGGTGGTCCTAATGGGTAAGTAAAGATCCTTAGTTGATCTGTGACGTCACTGCTCTCCTCACACTCTGCTGCTGCTAGACTTGGCTCTGTAGTGAGAGTTTGAATGAAAATCCTCGGCTCCCAGCAAGGAGACACCTATAGATCATGGAAATTGTGACCTCTGAGACTCCAGAAGCTCCAGATGGATGAGCCCAAGCTTTCCGTAATCCAGGAGAAACATGCGGTCCTTAATTTCACTCTCAGAGGGACAGACGTAGCAGAGTTCCTATCAATCAGTCCGATCAAAAGTTTTCACCTCCACACCTCGCTATGCGACTCCTTTAAAGCTGTCGAGACGATGGATCTGGTAACTGTAGCCTGGAGCAGCAGCTGCTGCTAAAGACTTTCATAACAAGGTGCCGAGGTCCTGAAATGAATTTAGTGGTTTCTCATTCAATGTTTATGGTTGGAAGACAAGTTTTGGCTGTAAATGGTGGAACACTAAGCTGATCCAGGTGCAGCAGTGAAAGTTTAAATCTCTGCCAGGATCGACTGAAGCATCAGCAAGCCATCGGCTTCTCATTTTCCTTTTTAGGTTTCTTATGGGAACAAATATGACAACAATGTCTCAAACAGAAACTCAGCAACATTCCTTATATTTTAACTGGGAGTCTCTTTATTGTTTCCATTAATCAAGGAAGATACTCAAACATCTGTTCCAGCAGCTTGGATATTTCAATAGGTTCTTTAAACATCTAATCTAGAGAACATTCCCTTCTTTTATTTCTCTGTGCTCCCGTGATTGGCCAAGCCTTGATACACAAAGCATAGACTTTATCAGATGCTTGAAATGATCAAACATGATGATTATTTTTGCAACTTAATTTCAAACTGAACGAAGAAGAAAAACAAACATTTTTTTTCATATAAGAAGGTGAAATAGAAAAGCTCCTAGTGCTCCTTTCCAACTTCCTGTTATCTCCCAAAAGTCTTGCTCTCTCCTCCAGTCTAAAATATATCTCAGATTTTGCAGGGATAAAAACCTGGGTTTGTTGCTCAACATGAGTCACTAAAGATCACTGAGTTGCTGTTGAATGCAACCATGATGCATTCATTGACCAGAAAAAGATTGGGTTTTTGATAATAAGCTTGCTGCCAGTCAGCTTTTCAATTTATATCTGATGAGCTTGAGGCTGAAGCTTTATAGATGAGGTTGAAAGTCATCAGGCAGTTGAAAAGTTTTAGTTAACTAAGGTAACAGATTTTACAAGATTATTAAAGACACAAATTCTGAACCAGCCTGTTGCAACGTTAGAGAAGGAAAGTGTTTTATCAGCAGTGGCTTCGGATTTCTAAATTCCTCACTTGTTCCTGTAGCAGGTCTTCCTTTCATATATTTACAAGTGATTCAACATACTGTGCAAAACGTTAGGGGAAAGCTTCAGTTAAACTTCAGCGAGTTTCTTCAGAGAAGTAAAGTCAGAGCTGGAGATAGGACGCGGCCCTCGGTGTCTGACTGGTTCAGCTCAGACCTTCAGCTTTTTCCGTCTTCAGTTCGGCGGCTTTCCTGCTTGGGACTTTTGGATCAAACTTTCTTCCCTTTGAAACCTATTTTTCTAATGTCTGAATGCATTTGTTCATTAAGGTGAAAACTGAGTCCAAAGCAGCCACTAGTGACTGAATGCAGCTAAAGAAATGAAGACTGGATTACAAAGACAAATCAAGATGCCTATCTGGGCTGCTGTTACTTTCAGGACAGACAGCCAATGAAAATCAGTTTTACATACTGTGTGTCAAGTTTAAACAAACTTCTGATGGTTCGAAAGAAATCTGACTTAGATCCATTAACAAAACTTTTATAGCTCTTTATAAAAGCTTCCAGGGTCATCTGCTTCTGATGATAGGAGTTTGGAGGCCAGTTCATTGGGTCGGGCCTCGTTCTGTTCTGGTCCGGTCTGGAAGATCTTAGGCTCTCGAAAATAAAGGTAGCTTCTCTAACGAGAGCAGTAATGGAGTCTGACACTTTTAGTGCTGAAACAAGCCGCAAGCAGAGAGAAACACAGAAACAGTGGAAGCCTAAACAGCAGCAGTTCCCAATCAATCAATCAGTCAGTCAATCAACCAAGGTTTATTTGTCAAATACATGGTCATACAAAGTACAACTGGCAGTGAAACGCATTTTAGAACAACCCATCCAAGAAACAAGAAATGCCTGAGGCTGCAGTCATTAGAAGTTGCTGCTTTTGCTTTGGCCTAGGAAAATAAGTAGCAAACAGTGTGTTGCTCCCTAATCCAGAGGCTCAATGTTCCCCTCAGACTGAAGAGAAACAGGCCTGTGTGCAGGTCTGGGGCTTGTTGCGTGGACTGTCTGCACCTCTGTGATAGGGATCATTAGAGAGCCTCTATTACCACGCTCTGCCACCTTCATGGCCTACAACAACATTGGTCCTGCTCCTTGTTCAAACAGCAGCGCTGCATTCCTCCCAAATTCCTGAAACCGAGTCAAAATGAACTCCTTTCCTGATCTTAATAAATCCGCCCACCACTCTGCTCCACTGTTCCTCAGACTGTTTTTCTCAGAGTGAAAAATTTCTCTCCATCTAAGATTGATCGCTATCTTTGCTTTAGGTTGAGCTTGTTGATCTGAGAACGTAACCACATAGTGTCCATAATGCACCATGTTATTATTCTGCAGAGATCATTTTATTTCACTCTAGAGTCTCCATGCTCGCTAATGAAGCAGCTTTTATCACTTCCAGCCATCCCAATTGGACTCCAACCCATGTGTTACTGTGTGGAGGAGGAGATAAAAAGAATGTGAATGTGTCTGAATGTGAAGCGTTGCAGTGATCAGAGGTTAGACTGAAAGAGCCTCGTTGTCCATGGATATTTATGTGGATCTCCACCAAACCAAAAGACACGTTGAGGAACTCTGAGATAGAAGAATGTTCGGTTGCTTTCTCCTTCCCATCTGCCTTTCTCTCCATCCAATCCTCACCCGGACTGAGGTCGTTATCTGCTAAAAAAATTAGTTTCCAACAGAGTTTGATCTGATTTTAGTGTCTGTCCAGAACATCAGGCATGTAAGGAATGTGAAACTGGATCACCCAGTCTCCGACTGCAGAGGTCCAACACTGCGAGGCTGAGCTACAGTATGCACAGGTCCAAATCAGATTTCTGGTCCAGTTTAGTTAAGATGCCAAATGGTGATGTGGAGCTCTGGTGTCTCAGACAGAGAAAGAGTAGAAAAGAAGACACTGAGGAAGACGTTTCTCTCAACTATTAATTATAATTCGACAGAGGAATAAACCATCGGAACTTCGTAGTTCAGACGTCTTGAATGTAACAAATCTGTTTTCTGAGTTTAAGTCTTTTGGTTCTTCATATGAGCCGCTGTAAAAACTGAAGAGGAGTACTCAGCTTTATGTCATTAATCAACATGTCGTCATCAGTATGTCTGCTCCCACTTATTCTGCTTGTCCAACGCAAATGTATAAAAAAACATCTCAACAGTTTTTTTCTAATTCCAGGTGCGGAGAAAAAGAACCTGAAGAATCTTAAAGGAAACAAACATTTATGAGATGTCTCTCTTTCTGTTTCTGTCCAGGACCCTCAGGTGTCGGCTTAGATGAGCTCAAGAGGAAACTGTTGATCTCTGACCCCCAGCACTTCGGCGTGACCATCCCACGTAAGTTCCCTGCTGCCGTCTCTCTACGGTCGCTTCCAATGGTGCCTGTCAGTTGACAGTTGAAGCTCAAGTCATCAACGCTTTGGCTCCTCATTTCTGAGGGTTAGGGTGAACCCTTGACCTTCATAATAGAGATTTGACCTCCTGGCTGCCTAGTTTCATTCCCTCCACACGCCGACCCCACCGCCCATTTTATAGGGAGGCGTTCGGGGACACAACCAAAGAAACTCTCCCAAACTTGTTCGCCTTCCAGCTGCTAACACCACGGCTTCTGTTCCAACAGCAATGTAGCCACATTACAGGAGACACATTTACTGTAAAGTAGAAAACAATGTCTGCTGCTGCAGCCCTGCAGGTTGGCTGTTTTATGGGGCCATTACTGCCTCATATACAAGGCTTGGCGTGAGCTAGAGTGCTGTTTTTCAGACTTCCAGC
>JAVLVB010000754.1:56124-103982 GCA_032876305.1 Orestias chungarensis | reverse complement strand
GGGGGGGGGGGGGGGGGGGGGGGGTGATCTCAAAGAAAAATACGGATTAGATATAAACTGAACATTTGCTGAACATTTGAGTTTAAAATTACACATCTGGAAAACATCAAGACCTACAGAGAGAATGTGCTATATGTTTAACTGCAAACTAAGGATATATGTTAATAAATTAAATCAAGAGATTATTTCCGTGCTATATATTGTATATTGATGTTAATATTAAAATGAGATGTTTTATTTTTTACTTTCTCAACATGGTTGTGGTCCTCTGAAGAGTCTCCCTTCTCAGTCTATGTCTTTAGTTTCCTCTCCTGTCCACTTGAAGCAGACTGCAGCAGAGGCAGCACCAGGCTGATGTCTTCAGTGTTCGTTACCTCAGCTTAAACAGCAGCTCCTGTCTCTGTAACTCAGTGTGAGCTGTTGATGACAGGGTGGGTCCTGTGCTGGTAACTGATCTCCAGACAGAGGCCCCCGAGGTCTCTGCCTGGGCTTCCTCCTCTGCTCGGGGCCCCTCTCTGAAACAGGCCACGAAGCGGTCTGCCTTTACATTTGTGGCCAACTAATTAAAATGCAAGTAGTGAAGCTCAGAGGGAGGATCTATGGCTTCCTGCTACTCTCACACGAGAAGAAGTCGCCCTGCAGGGTGGATATGCAGAACATTTTTCTGCACAGAAACACACACAGTTACATCCAGGGTTCGGCATGGCGGAAGTCTCTGCTCCTGAGTTCACACAGGGCAGAGGACATCCCAGCATGCAGAGTGAAAGAGTGCAGGGTGGTGGCGCTGTTTGGGGTTTTATATTTAGGACGTCCTGTGGTGGAGGAGGCATGCGAAGAGTTGTGATGTGGGCTGGCTGAGTGGAAATGTCCACTGTGAAATTACAGGCAGCTCAGCGAAGGAGGGACAGGAGGAACTTGTTGGTGTTGCAACAAAACAAACGACACTGTTCTATGGTAAATGATCTAAGATCATCTTTCTACCTTCTGTGGGTGACAACAAAGCTCACATATACTCCAAACGTCGGGCCGAAAATCCAAAATATAAGGTCAGGTTTCATCTCCTTCTCTTATCTGGTCCCAAGTTTCAGCTGTTTTCTCCCTCCTCCATCCAGGTTTGTGGAGTATGGAGAGTACAGAGGGAATTATTATGGAGCAAGTCTGGACTCGGTCCGTTATGTCCTCGCTAAGAACAAAGTGTGCCTACTGGATGTCCAGCCTCCCGTAAGTGACTCTACTGCTTCCACATCTCCTCCATCCTCCCTGACATCAGTTCTTTTTTAACAATTATGTTTTTATTTGTGTTTGTTTATAGGCGATAAAGCTTCTGCGAACAGCCGAGTTCAAGCCCTTGGTCGTGTTTGTAAAACCTCCCACGATCGACAGACTGAGGGAAACAAGAAAGAATGCTAAAATAATCTCAAGCAAAGATGGCAAAGAGTCGGCCAAGCCGTTCATGGTAGGAGACCCGGAAGATTCGGTGTGAGAGGCCGCAACACCAGTTCAATTGTTGTTTGGTGATCCTCTTTGGATGGTCTCACATTGTATCTTTATATTATTTTAGTAAAAGGAAAAAAAAATAGTACCACTGTACTTTATGTTTTGCATAAACATCCCTAGTCATTTAATAAAAGGAACGCTCCACAGATCTACTCTGAAGGAATTTGAAAGGGAAGCTGCTGTTGGACAGATTCTGTTCCCCAGCAGCTGCATCAAAAAGTCTGCGTTAATGCCAAACACCGAGAAACACTGAGCTGATTGTTTTCTGCAGAGCAGCCTGACGGTAGCAGCATCATCTGAGACAGAAGCGGGCATGGCAGCTTTAAAAAAATCAAAAACAACAAATGTTACGTAAAACTAATTCAGTCAACATGAGAGACGAGTAAATCCTGAAATTAGAAGCAGAATAAGAAAAATCAGCTTTGGTTTCTGGTTAGTATTTAACCAGACAGCAGGTGAGTTTTAGTGGAACAGTAAAGCAGGTGTCCTGCTGCGGAATCACTGTGTGTCCTACTTTTAATAGAGAAAACCTGAGGCTGCCACCACAGTGTCGAAAGCTTTTACAGTCCATGAGGAGGATTCTTCTTACTGCTCTGATTTATTTTTTTTGTCTGTGCTGGGGAACAAAGTGCTCAAACAGATCCAAGCTACACCATCGTCTGCAGATTAATAAGTTCTTCTGTCAACAAGAAGCCACATGGCTGAAAGCAGAACGCCTCATAGAGACGTGTGGGCTCCTTCAGAGCTCTGTCTATGAATACAGTTGCACCCCCTACCAACCTAATATATAGACACAGCTTTGATGTTGTTGGGCAGTTACAGCCTAGTTTAGTTCTTTAATTCAAGAATGATTTGATTACGGATCTTAATTAATCTCCATTTCTTGAATGAGCCGGGATGTTTGTGGACAATGTTTCATTTTCCTAGTGGAACATCCAGTGTTTGTGGATCTCTGAAGGAGCTTTAGGTTTCTGAGCTGATATAAAACTATGAAGCTGAGCATCAGGATCAAGTCCCAGCAGATGATCTCTGCAGCGTCACAATCCAGTAGACCTCCACCCTTTCTGGGTCAAAGTTTTTTTTCCGCAGGTTTAGTGAGCTGGGCAGCAAGTTCACACAGCTCAAAATCTGTCCAGTCCCCAAACTGTCATCTCCCATCACTCACAGAATGTAGGCTGACAAAAATGGCTCTTTTTCCGTCTGTAAATTGGAGCTGTGTATTTTCCTCTTTGCCGGTTTGGAGGATATTTCTGAGGATGTTTTGTTTTCCTAGCGGATCGGACATTTGTGTGTATTCAGTGGAGGGAATAATGAAAATTCCTTGAGGTTTCAGTGCAAAATCTTAGGCTGGGTTCAAGTGTGGGAACCAATGACATAACAGGCTCAGCTCATGACTCTTAATGTAGATCTGTGTGTAAAGCAGAGATTTGAGACTTTCTTAATGGAACTAGTTTTTATTCTGTTCAATTGACTCTGCAGGAGGAGGATTTCCAGGAGATGCTGAACAAAGCTGAGGTGATGGAGAGTCAGTACGGCCATCTGTTCGAGAAGGTCATAGTAAATGATGACATCACTAAGGCCTTCGGCGAGCTGCAGTTGGCCCTAAAGCAAGTGGAAACGGAGACTCACTGGGTTCCAGTCAGCTGGACCCATTCCTGAGACCAGCACTGACTGTGAAAAGGGACAAACTTCAACAAACAACACACATTTTTGACTTTATTTTATACAAACAGATTCTGATGCTGTGATAATGATAGGATTGATGTGAGGTGAACCTGAGATGCACCTTACGTTTAACAAAACTGCATTCAGAACCCAACTTTATCTGGATGGTGGTCTCCATATTAGACAGAGGCTGGCAGATTTGCAGCTGAGGACGTCTGTCTTAGTCCGGATCTCAATCTTGGAACTTCACAGAAAACCAGCAAGAACAACCAGGACTCGATCTTTAGTGCGTTTTAAAATGGATGTTGTTGTTTTTTTTAGAACTTTGAGGAAAAACAGGGAAAGAAACATGAAGAAATGTCTTCTGTCCTTTTCTATCATGCTAAGTTGCTTCAGTGACTGTTTGTCCAAACACTACCAGGTACACTCTTAAGAAAGGGCAACAACTTGTTTATTTAAAAGAAATTAATATATTTTCTAGATACCTCCATAACTTTTTTATATACTTTAGATAAAAAGTGTTCTGACATCAAGGGAATCGTGGTCTTAGCTGTAGTCACGCGGAGAAATCTTTTTTCTTTTCTTTTTTCTCTCCAGAGGATTTTGTTTTAAAACTGTTTTTAAGTTCTGGTAATTTCATAAAGGGTCACAGCAGTCCAGCTTTGCCTTCTATAGAACTGGACACAATCATCTTTAACAAGAAACTTTCACTATTGTGTGTTTTATTCGGCCTGAGTTTTAGTTTTATTCACAGAAACATGATTTTTGTGACGATGCCAGCGATGGCTCTACAGCACACTTCCAGGTTCTTGGAGATTTAGCTCCTCCAGGTTTCATGAGCATTATTACTAACTGTTATGTTTAGTGTTTTATTCCACTTTTCTCTCAAGCACCTATCAGTGAGGTACAGTTGCTGCTTTAGCTAAGATGAGGTCAAACACTCACACACAGAAACGTACAAGCTAAGTGATGTTCATAAACATTAGAATTGACTGATATTGATGTTTATTTCCCATAATTATTGGAAATGTAATAAAATACACATACATATAGTTTTTACTTTCCTTTTTTATTGGTCTATTATTATGTGCTGTTGTTAATAGGTTTCGGAACCACTGCTTAGGAATGGTAGACATGAGCTTAAATTTAATTTATAACATTAACCAGAACCTCATAGAACTAAATAAAATCCACATATCAAATAGCTGACTTCAGTAAGTGCCGTTGTGATAAATCAATATTTATGCATATTTACATATTTTGATGCTCTCAGGGAACAAACAGTAGAAAGAAATGTTCAAATAACAACCGAAATAAGTTTTTGGTCCATTTTAAATATTTGCAAACATGATTTATTAAAGGGTAGGTTTATTATGATTAATTACATCACAAATATAATTTTCCTAATAATGATAAACCCTAATAATTACTCATCGCTGCCACATCCATACACTGATTTAGGAGCTATTAGCTAATTAGCTTTGAAGTAAAACTGCTAACCACCCAGGCTAGCTTGATTCCTGCTTATGAACAAGAACGGATAGTTTATCTCTATTCTCTCAATAGCCTGAAGCCATCAGCTGTTCTTTACTTAAGGTTTAGTCTTTATTCTGAGCTATTTTCATGTTACTGGCTGCTTGGCTCACACGAACTAACCAAGAAGAGAAAAGTACATCAAATTTAGGGAGTTTTATTATTATGATGTCAAACAAGTTCATGGCTTATTAAAAAGAAAGTTTATTTTTGTGTATACATGACTCTGAACATGGAGACTCCTAACTTCATGAATTACCACCTTTTTTTCTTTTGATTTTATTGTTTGTCTTATCTAGTCAGTGCTGCCAGAGTTTTGTTCAACTTGTTTTCTTTACAATTTCGACTTTTGATCAGGATTTGTACAGTCTCTAGTACGTAGGTTTTCACTCCTTTTTGTAAATGTTTTATTCAGGCAAGTTGTATGAAATTGTTCTAAATTTCCTATTAAAGAAAAAATTAAATGCATTTTTTAAGGTTGTGTTGATTTCTGCATTGAACAAAACTCCTGGTGAATTACGAGGCGGATCGGAGTTTAAAAGGATTTCTGCGGCTAGGAGATTTGTCCTATTGTGTGTCGCTGGAATCTCTTTCAGAGGAAAATAAATCCCAGCTCATACAATTTATCTTGTAAATGAGAGCGTTAGAGAGCAGTAGGTCATTCAAGAAATACTTTCCTTACTTGCATACAATCCCAACTGAATTTGAAGAACTTCGTTTGCATTCCAACTAATGTTAATTTAATGATCCTGTTGCTTTACGCTGTTGTAGTTTAGCTTCCTGGAGCCTGATTTCCTCAGTCCAACCTGAAATATGAAGTATGCATGTACATATAGAGCCTATCCAGAAACTGAAAATGTTTTGTGTTTCACAAATGAAATGGTCAAAAACTGTAAACCTTTAATTTTTTGTGAACCACTAGATATGAGTAAATAAGTCATGTGAAAGTGAGATGCCCGCTTTTAGATTTCTTTTGTTTTTTCTATCGTGTTTCATTCTACAATTATTTGATCATTAGAAAAAGATATCAGGAGTGAATTGAATAAATAGGTTCTAAAGTAATAAATTTGTTTATTATAAAATAGATTGTTTTCCAACCCAACCTAGACACTTACTAAACCGACCCCAACCCTAATATCAGGCTGGAAGACTTTGATTAAATCTGACTTCACCTAAAAGACCATGAAACCTTCCATTTGTGTTGATGTTAAAAAAAAGCAAAATTGGGATTGACTAAGAAGGGATTTTAGGATCAGGTTTGTTCAGACAATTGTTTTCTGCCAATAAATGAAATCACTTAAACTGCATTTTGTAATTTCCCTGGTTATCTTTGTCTTATATTCAGAATTTTCTAATAAACCAAAACATTTTTGTTAAAACACAGTCAAAAAAGACATTATTAAAAGAGCAAAAACATTTTCACTGCATTCCTATAACCATTCTTTAAAATAGCTATAGGTCAGGTTCTGAGTTATTTTCATGTTTCATTTGAAGCTAAACCTTTGGACATCCACAATGAGTTTAAGGTCCTAAAATGATCAATTTCCAAAACCCTTGATTGGTTCAGGGGAAACAGGCAGTTCATGCAGACATTAGATAGCTTTTCAATTCACAATATACTTGTTTATCTAGTCAGATTAAAGTCAAATCAGTTAGTAAATTTCCATATGAACACAAATAAATTACCTCAGCTGGTCCGTCTTACAACAACAAACTCGTTATTTCCTCCCTTAGCTGCGCCACAAGGTGATGTCACCCTGCGTGTCCTTTCCTAATGTTTTGTGATCCATATAGCAATGTCTGCATGTTTAGCGACCATATAACTTCCCCCTATAAAAAAATAAAAAGAGAAAAACCTGTTTAATGGTGGTCCCGCAACCTAACCTAAAAGGTTCCCTAACCTTGTTGCTTCCATTTTCCAACTCAGGCTGTACAAAGGCTTGTGATAAATGACAAAGTGTTTTTTTTTTTACTTTAAGGAGGAGGAGCTGTGCTTCAATTCCACATAGTTTGTTTAAAAAACGTATTTATGGACACTTCAAAAGTGTTTTTCTGTTTTGATCAGCTTCTTAATAGGTGTCAAATTGGAGCACTGTGTTGCATCAGCCCAAATGTTTGCTACATAAAGATGACATGAACATGTGTTCACAGATCAGGCTGGTTAATGAATAGCCAGGATCTGCCAAATATACCAAGGTACTTAATATGAGTGATGATGCTTCCCTTAAACTACTGAACTTGTAATTTACATGTAATATATTAAATATCAAAGCGCAATATAAGCACAGTAATGGGAATGTTTCATAAATCTTCATTTTTTTGCAATGAAAGGAGGTCGTCTGGTTTTAAATTAGTTAAGATAACAAATCGTTGTTTTCGTCTTTCCTCATGTTTCTATTTCTTCCTTTGAAAAGTGAGCTGCCATGTGAGTAAAGAGCAGCCAATGACTTCCCCAGCCTGGTTAGGAACAGCCACCAAATCAAAGAGCTCAACGTCTGTTTCCCACTACTGGGGACTAGAACCGTTTACCAGAACGCACTAGAAGTCTAAAGATTTATATGGTCTGCTTGAATCTGAGATTTAAGAGATTCATGTTGCTTTGTAGAAAGCTCTGATGAGTCGCTTTCTTTCTTTTTGATGAATTCATGTTCATGTCCATAAATCTTTGCAAAGCCATTGTTTAGGAGAAAACAAAAACAGCCAGAGAAGCAGGGCAGGAGAAGAGGCTGTGGAAAAGCCTAAAAAGCCCGGCCCAGTCTGAGAGACCTGTCATAGCGGTTCATTCAACATTTCCCTGGTGCATTTTAGAAACCATTAAACTGATATATCTACGTCTCCAATCTCGATTTATACTGCAATCATTTTTATTTACGGACCGTATCCTAACCAGAACCCATTCTGAGAAGCTCTGTCTGGAGAATGTGTCTAATTATTCTGCTTTAGCATCAGAAAAACGCATTCTGTGGACTCCTGCTGAGAACTGGGAGCTTTTTGTTCAAGGATCCGTTCTGTCTGAGGCTCCAGCTGCTCTTTCTCTGCTGTTTCTCTGTCCTGCCTTTTGCCCATTCTTTCATGTGGTGACTTAGTCCATTACCTTTACTTTACCATAGAAGCCAACTTTAGAAGCTCAGTTTTCCTCATTCTCTGGTAAATGGCCTTGATCATAAGAGATGACGTTGCTGACAAATGAAGCGGCAGGTCTGGAACATCTACCACCTCAATGTTCTCTAACTAATAAGCCTCAACATTTTATCATGTGTGCAGCGAAAGGTCTTTAAGCAATAAAACTGGACCTGGATTTCTCAGTTAATTGACCTAATCACCAGGACAGATGAGAAGTGAGTGGAGAATAGAGAATGTTCTTTATTCATTAAAAACACGTTTTAACCCTGACGAAATTTGTGGAAATCCTAAAAAATGCTAAATGTACACCTTACATCTCAGACCAGTTGGCCTCTGATATGTCAGACTGCCTTAAATCTACATTTTTGTTTTTTTGAAAATAAGATCTAGGAGGTCAACGATACTCCCAGCTAAAGACATTCTCTATTATATGTGGACTAAATTCTGGCTCCAGGCTGTGTTTTAGAGGACTACACATCTGTCCTGCTGGATTTTCTTCAGTTTCCGCCGTGGTCTTCCTATCAGTGATACTAACCTATGCTGTATTGACACAGATTCAGAGCTGCCATCTTTTAGGTTGAGTTCTCTGGCCTTCAGAACTGTCCTTGTTTCTACAAATCAGTGTCAATGCTCTCATAATCAGAACAGAACATCACATCATTTTCTTAATTTCTTTGTATCTACTACTAAATAATATTCTTCTTATGCTCTGCACTGTAATACAGCTGTACCAATCCTGGTCCTGGGGCTTTTCTGGATATAGTTTTGTTGCGCTTCCCATTCATGCATGGATTTTCTCTGGGTACTCCGCCTTCATTCCACAGTCCAAAAACATAACTGTTAGGTCAATTGGTCTCTCCAAATTGCCCTGAACTGTGAGTGGTTGCATCCATGGTTGGTTATCCCATGTGTTTGAATGTTACCCAGTGAAGGACTGGCGACATGCTCTGGGTGTATCCTGACTCTTAGATAATCACCACTGGAGATAGACACAAGCACCTGCTTTGCAAACCTGAAAGGGTTAGAAGGGTTAGAAGAATAGATAATAGGTGGATGAACATTTATTTTTACATGAAAGGTTTTACCTTTGATATCTCTAATACATACTAATTTAAATACATAAACAGTACGCCTCCATGTTCCAACTAACTACTCTGAAGAAACGTAGCACAAAATCCAGCTGGGGAATGAGTGCCTGAAACAGCTGACCCTGTAGGATGATTGTAAGTGGATTACATGGAGGCAAGGGTTTCTGGTCATTCATGCTGAGTCTGCTAGAGTTTCTGACACATGTTAGCAGCTCCATTGCAGGGACAGAGATCAAGACCTTTTGTCAAAGCTGTTTTGTGTCGGCCCTCAGATGAGTTGACAGTCCTCTGAACAAACAAGTTAAGATACAAATAAATAGGAAAGATAGACAAGAAATAACTACTGACCCAATAAGCATAATCATATTACCTGACAGGACATCCATAGCCATTTATTTTTTACCTTGACAAGATTTTTAGCCTTCAGCTCAGCTTTATTGAATATAATTTATACCAACAAGGTACAGTATACATATAGTATTGAACGTTTTCAAAACAGATGGCCAACAGTAAGTATGAAGACTAGAAGAGGTTTGACATAGGGTATTGCAGTCCAACAAGGACACACAATCAGCAGGCTCTAAATCACTGCACTTTGTGATAACCAGGTGTGGTAAACATGTAGTTAAACATGGATGTTGGAGAAAACTCAGGAGATCAACAGAATACAAACCTAGTCACCACTGGGACTCATTGTTACAGACAAATACCTTCTAACAACCGTAGAGACTTGTATTAACAGAGTCAAGGTCTGACAAGGTTTATGAAAATCAGAGGCATTTTCGCATCCCTAAAGCTAAGCTCATGAATGAATGTCCCCATACATTATTTTTATAAGCTTTCATTGTGGTTTAAGATGGGTAGGTACGAGGAAACTTTAGGATACTATGTGCTAAAATGTGTTTTTAATCAAACTTGTTGTTGTTTAATGGGCCACCGACACAAAGGTATGGGAATTCATCTGTTAATGAAATAAATAAAAAATATGACCAAATAAAAGTTGGCTGTGAAGTCCCTTCTTTATAAATAAAACTAACAAGAAGCAGTGTGCTTGTATAATGGAGCCTGTCCATTTATGAGCTGATGTCATTTCCAGTAAAGAACCACTGGTCCACAGTGGACGCCAGTATGTTATGTGTTGAGCAGAGAGTAGACTCTGCTACCTGGTTCTCTTGAGACCCACTCAATGTCCAGAGAACAGGTCTGTGAAAAGGTCGGTTCCATCCAACATGTTAAACTGACCAATCAGCCTGACTTGTGAAAGAAACCATACGGCAGGACCTGAAGACAAACAAACCATAAAGCAGAACAGCATTGCCAGATAATAACATGTTTATACTCTAGTGGGAGGACTTTTGGACCTTTGAGGTGTCGAGAGCATGAAGCCAGGATGAAATTAGTGAAGAAAGAAGCTTCTAATGTGTAAAAGTGTCAGACAGAAATGTATGGGGACTCATTAGGCAAAGGCAGCAGAACCGAAGGGAATCATCCGAGCTGGCATTCAGAACCTTCATGTCAGGTCTTAGTAGGTGTCGATGGTCAGAAGTGGTTCTGCAGAGGCTGGGGAGCTTTTATGCTTTTGGCCCTAACGAGTGTCGGTCCAGAGGGACTGGTTTATAACCAGTTAGTGGTTGAGGAAGTGGAGCTTTCTGGGAAGGAGAAAATGTTAGCATCTAAAACTCTGACAGTGTTGAACTGTTCAGCAGTAGTAGAGAAATGTCGTCTTAGTTCCAAATTTCCTAAATACCAAAGAGGTCAGATAAATACTCCCTCAGAGCTGCTTTTATCTTTTGGAACATTGAGACTAATTCTAATAGCTATTTCCTGATCAAGTAATAGCTTATTCATTTTTACCTTAGATGACTGCTTTAAATAGGGAAACAAATTCCTCAGACACAATGAACAATTTTTTCACCTTTAGTTTGTTCTGCTAAATATAGAAGCCATATTTCTATATTTCAGTCCTGGAGTCTGCAGCTTCCTGGAAAGAACTTTAATGTTCACTGAACAAACTTCAGTAAATGTTTGCATAATTGCATTTGAGCACACTGGCTATTTTACAGTGGGACGGGTTTTAATGTTTGCCAGTAGATTTAGTTTCCTTGTAAAAAAACCTTCCTGTGCAGTAACGCATACGGCTCCAAGAACATCAGATGGACATGAATTTTTAGATATAATGGTTAGTTGCAAATTTCTCCTTCTGTAGGAGCATCAATGTTTTCATTCATGGATCTCCATTCCACCCTAGCAGCCTGCTGAGGCTGATATTGCTGCATAGCAGCTCACCTACTGTGCCTGCATGTTAGCACACGCCGTTGGGTTAACTGAGGCTCTTAAAGAAAAGGACAACCAGGGGTCAAACATGTGAAGAAAATAAACCATATCTGCCAAAATAAAACCTTCATTCCTAGCTCAGCCATCACATATGTAGATGCTAATAAGAGCTACAAACACATATTTAAATTATTCAAGGCAGAAATCTATGAATATCATATTAGCTCCAGTGAATTCCTAACATGGGTTTTACGTTGCTGTATTTCAAAACCATGAATTTCTTGACTGTCTCTTTTTCTTAATGCTTTAAAGCTAAACACCTCCAGGCCTGAGTTACATATTTAATGAGTACCAATTAGATGAAAACATGATGAAAGAAAAAACTAGCAAGAAATCCCAGCTCTCTTCTTGATCAGCCAACACTAGCTGTAGTGAGGCACAGCGGGGGCAGTATCATGCTAATATCATGCTAATATCCTGCTAATTCAACAAAACGTTCACAGACAAGTGAATCAAATCTTTTGCTAATAAAAAGGAATGTACTGAATCAGCAAAAAAATATATTTTTACTGGAGATGATGCAGATTTTTAAAAGGATCAAAGTTTTAACCTAATAGACCAAACATGATTTTCCAAAGACTGACTAAACAACAACTTAGAGCAGAATAAAATAATTCTGTTGGGCTCAGACAAAATCATGAACAACAGATTTTTTCCCCAACAAGAATCTGCTTTAAACAAAATTTGTCTGTCGGAAAATCTCTTGTCCTCTTCTTGCCTTTCAGAGCGACGTGTACATATTTCAAGCATCAGTATTCCTTTTTATTTTTCTGCTACCTGATTGGACAGCCAACTCTCACTTCTGACTCTAACATGTTGTTCTCTTTGTCATTTGTTCTCCCATTCTCTCCTCCTTCCATCTTTGCCATTTATCATCTTCCACTCGACATCATTATCCATCTCAGTGTTTTCTTTTCATTCACATGTTATTCTCACCAACAGCTCCACCCCTCCTTAGCTCTCCCTCCTGTCCCGTCTGCTCTCCTATCAGCTGCTCCATCATCTCTCTATACATCTCTGAATAACTTCAGAGTTGAAGCAGCAGCTTTCTGCATGAGAGAAGAGGCAGCTGAAGCAAAGGTCAGTGGGTATTCACAGGTCTTTTCAGTTTTATGATTGTTCTTCTATTTTTACAACCTGCAAACCTGAAAGAACCAGCACGGGCATCAGCCAATCTGAGCAGCTGCAAACATCCCAGTTTATGATGATGGCATTTTCTCAAAGATAAGTGCTGTGGTCACATCTTCTCACTCAGCTTTCCTGGAATCGGGTAAAATATATAATAAAGCATCTCAACTATTTAAAAAAAAAGTGCCTTCAAATCATATATGTAGACTTTGACCTTGGTTTCCCCACAAGTTTTATGGCCATAAATCTCACGATACTTCTATATTTGACAAGAGTACATCCCCTCAGTAGCACTGGCAGCAAGGGCTCAAGCCATTTAAATACATACAAAACCCATTATTCTAAAGCCACAATTACAGGTTTGAATCTAAGAAGCCCAAGCAGTGACATGGAAATTTTCACAAAGACTCATTTAGGTCAGATCGTTTGTTCCCATGGAGCCTTCATTAAGTCTCAGTTTTAAATTGAGCTAAATCAACATAATGAAAATTTCAGGAGGTTTGATCATGAAAAGACCTTGACTTTGTTATGGTTGCAGCGGCAGTCCTAGTAATGCTAAAAATTAAGTTTCTTACAGTTCAATGTCAGAGTTCAAAAACAACCTTTTTAGTTTGCTATTTTGAGGCACAGACGAGGTTAAAACAATACAAGAAAGTAAAGATAACAGCAATGATGTTGCTGTAGATCAAACTAATAACAGGTAGAATCCATCCACAAGTTTTCCTTCAACTTCCTTCAACATTCAACAATAACTAAGACAATCATAATCACTGAACGATCTTACTACCATCATATTAAAAGTAGAAGACCAGCTAACCTGTGACTTTGAGTATAACACGAGAACCATAAGGAAGACCGTTAGATGTTAGATAAAGCATCTTTCACCCCTAAGTTTAAAAGATTTAATACTTTTTTTTCTTCTTGCCTAAAACACAGGATTATGGAAAAGGACAGAATGGTTTTAGGGCACATTTCTAGCTGCTCCTTACTACAATTACCAGAGTCACCATCATCTTTTCCTGCTTTAACCACTGAACTAGATTTAACACAGAAACTGGTAAAACAAATGGAATCCTGGAAGTTTAAAAGCTGCGACTGAGAAAATGGCAACAGAGACTCATTCTGACTCTATACAAACCAGAAACGCGACGGTAGTCTGATTTGTGCTGCTTCTCATCATCGCTCTTATTACTCACTCAGTCCTATTGTGTGTGTTTCATTTGAGTTTAAATTGAATGTTGGACAGACTGTGAACTGATGCAGGCTGCAGCGTGTTTCTGTGTCGTCCAGCAGATTTCCATGAAGTTCAATCAGTGCGTGAGCTCATGTGGTGAAGAAATACCATGGAAAGCAGCCTGTGTTTATTATGCTGTATTAAGTTTTAGTCACAGAACATCTAAGAGAAAGCAGGTTCTTCTAAGCAGGCTGCAGATTGTTTCCTTTGGAAAAGTCCCAGTCTGGGAGGTCATTCCATTTAATCTTTAACAAACAGAAATTAGGCCGGCTATTGAGAACTGAGTTAGATAAATTAAGATCCTCGTTTTTCCTGCTTTTGCTTCCATGTTTTCACCAAGCCTCCAATCCATCTTTCTTTATTTTTTCTATACAAATCCGGTCAAATGCACACTGTCTGTTGAATCCAGCATTCCACATCAACTCCAGAAGCCTGTTGCGCATATTCAGAAATTCCAAATTCAGAGAGTTTCCCTTCCCATTCCTAGTAAAATACCTGCAATAGGAGAAAAGCTCATAAATGCACTTCTCTACCCACAACAGCATCAGAAATTATTTGTCTTACTGTTGTAAAGGAGCTGCTACTCAATCCTACTGATACCTAACAATCGTGGAAACAAAGAAGTTCCACCTGCTTTGATTGTGATAATGATTGCCCGATTCCCTGCCGTAAACATTGAACACCTCAGCATTGGTTCTCATCCTTCTCAAACTGAAAACAGTTGTAGAAAATCGGCTTCCTGAATGAAAAACAGCCGAGGTGACTGACCTGCAGAAGAACATCTATGTTCATAATAAAGCTAAGACTTCAAGCCTGTGTTGAACAATCCTGAACTGAGTGAACCTGTGGGTCTAAACAGAGAAAGTGAACACAAACAGAGTATTTTCAGTCCTCAGTGTTTGTCTGCAGGACAGAGCCAAACCAGGATTTAGAGGGGAAACAGCCTCTCAGTTATGGGTTCAGTAGGATGATCTAAAAGGAGAGCATACACAGATTTTATTACAGAGACTATATTTAATTGTTTTACTTACTGTGTTCTGCTGGTCATTTCAGGGGGACCATGTCAAGAAGCTGCTTGCAAGTTCCATCAAATGATATCAGGAAATCCTACAAGGCAATTTCAAGTAACATTTTTAAGTTAGATTTTCAGTCTTAGCGTTGTAGCATGAAGAAAATTCAGAAAAATTTCAACACATCTGTGAGGAAATCTAACAGAAACAATATTGTTTCTGAAAACATGTTAGAGTCAATTGACTGTGTTTTGCTTCAAAACATTTGTGGGTGCAAGAAACCCTCATTGGATTTGGACTATATTAAACTTGTCACTTTTGGAGATCTTAACCTTTTTTACATTGTTAGCTTTTATTTTACTTTATTTTCTTTTTTCTTTGTTTTTATGTGTTCTGTAAAAATACTTGGTAGAAGTTCTAATGTGTAGAATTACCAACCAATGTGATGAGTTTACTATATATCAGGTCATCCAGAGGTGGGAGTTACTAATTCAATTCCTTCACTAACTTGTGTAAGCTTTTTTTTTTGGAGGGGGGGTGGGGATGTTTGTTTACAGTTTTACTGCAAGACCCTTGAGCATGTTTTTACTTGAGTAATATTATTTTGAGGTATTAATATTCTAAAATTACTATGAGTAATGCCACTATAGAACAAATATGTTTTAATGGTGTTGTGGGTAGAACTGGAATTAATACACCTGTTAAAACATATATTAGTGTAAAGAAATACTTTTGTAAAATTATAATTTATTCATATTCTTTATATATATATATATATATATATATATATATATATATATATATATATATATATATATATATATATATATATATATATATATATATATATATATATATATATATATATATATATATATATATATATATATATATATATATATATATATATGTGTAAATATATATATATATATATACATATATATATATATATATACACATATATATATATATATATATGTATATACATATATATGTATACATATATATATGTATATATATATATGAAATGAAAGAGAGCATAGCTGAACACTGGTTCTGGTTCTGGTTCTGTTGTTTACTGTATCCTAGCAACGAAGTTGAGAAACGGCGTGCCGCTTGGTTCCCATGGTGACCGTTGATTATTGTCACCTGCTGAAGACTTAGCAAAGGAAACTCTTTAAAATACGGTAATTTTTGATTGTAATTTAAAGACCAAGTTTTGTCGTGGGGCATAAATAGTTTGTAGCATTAGTTTAGCTTGGACTGCCTCCAGCTGAGGCTCTGCATCGGTTTTGAACAATGACAGTTCAGCTGGAGCTGCTTTTAGCTAGAGCTAGCTAGCTTAGCGAGCCTCAGTAGAGCTCAGAGGAGCACTTTCTATTTAATAGCTCTGTTTTACACGATTCTCAGCCGCTACAGAGACAGTCGTTTAACCTGATTATAGATTGATTAAAAATAAGAGACACTTCAAAATAATATTTTTTCCTACTGTTTGTTTTTTGCCGCTTGGTTGCCATGGTAACCGTTTATTATTGCCAACTGCTGAAGACTCTTTATAAACGGTAATGTTTGATTGGAATTAAAAGATCCAGTATTATTGGGGAGCATAAATAGTTTGTAGCATTAGTTGTGCTTGGACTGCCTCAGAAATCAGCTTCTCAGTTTCAGGAATCAGTTGTTTATGCTAATGCAGAACTGAAGTAAAACAGTCTAAACTTTTTAATTCAATTTAAAAACCATGTCAATCCAACTAGTCTAACTCCAGTTTGGTCTGTTTGTGAATTTCCCAAGAGGCCATGGGGCTGACAGTGACCAGGGCGGCCCAGTGGAGCAGCTCCAGCACGGACAAACTGGAGTCCACTGCACTGAACCACTCCTTGTTGGAAGAAATAGTGAACTTTGTGGAGAAGCTTGGTTCCAAGCACCAACTGGAGGCAGAGCATTTGTTCGAGGAGCCGCTGCAGTGGAACACAACATTAGGGGCTTCTGATTTCCAAGCAGGTTATGACGTCAGGTCGGTCTGATGATGAACCGCCTGCTGCTCTCATTATCTGTCTCAATGAGGGAGGCTGTCAGCACAGTCGTGGGAAACTTTTTCACCTTGGCTGTGCTCAGAGATTTAGGCAACAAGTCATTTGTTTTTCAACCTCAGTGAGACAGAGAATGTTCCTTTTTATATCATCAGATCTTCTTGTTTTCTTTTTTTTTAATGTGTGATTGACCGTGAACCTTCCAGCCTTGTAGTGGAGACAGAAATACACTCCTCTCCTGTATCTGGCACACTGAGTAAATTTTTTAAGCTATTTTAGGTCCTTTCCTGAATTAATTAATTTAGCCTAGCAAAAACACCTTAATGGAGTTTTATAGCCTGTATGTTCGGTCTAAATTTAGATCAAAATTAGATGTTGAACTTGAAATTGAAGGTTCTGTCTTAAGGTATTTCAATATTGTTCAAGTGGAAACCCTTTAAAAAAAAAACTTGACTGCTTTATCTGCTTTCTCCAAAATTTTAGATAATCTGATGTTAAACTGATGCCTCCTGTTTTGTTTTCTTTTGCTTTTATTTCCCATTCAGGGACTCGGCTGTATGGTCTCATGAGAAAGACAGTGAGGGCCAGCCGTTACTGCAGCTTTCTCCACCTACTGTTTATGTTCGCAGCTTCAGCCAGCTCTCCAAATTTCTTCATCTAGCACATGATAGGAAGTTTCAAGAGGTCCAGATGTGTCTAGAAGGTAGTTGTGAAGAAGCTGCAGCATTCCTCCATGACCTCCTATAATGTTATGTTTCTGCTACTGATGCTTGCAGGGCATAAGCAAGTCATTTAGACTTTGGCAGATTTTCACAGATGGGTTTTCACTCTAGAGAATTTCATTTCTACAGTAATACTGAACTTGTGCATTTGAACATGTACAGTCCAATCAAATCCAGGGGCTTTGATGATTTAAAATAATAAACTTTATTGATTTGACTCCAAATCTGATCTGTTCTGTGTTCAGAAAACAGAGACCCCATCATTAAGATTTTTGGTCAGAACTTCCTCTCCAAGTTGGGGCGACCAGATGCTCCTTCAGAGGTTCGGAGGTTCGGAGAAACATCAGAGAAAGACTGCTCAGTGCTGGAGTTGGACGTCAAAGAGAAGCTGTTGCTTTTGCTCCAAAACGCTGATAAACAGATCCTCAATAAGCTTCTTGGAGAAATAACAGAGTGCGTACCTCTCTCTCTCTACTAAGAAACATCTTTATAATCCATCAGAGAACTGCCGCTGTTCTCATTCAGATTGATTTGCTCTGACCTCTGGTTCTGTCTGACAGAAACACAACATGATAATGAATGAATGAATAGCCTTTATTGTCATTATACACATGAACAATGAGATTGCAGGGAACCAAATTAAGAGCAGGAAGCAAACTGGATATCTGATCTGAGTTTGTTTCTCTCCATTTTGCATTCAGAAAAGTCAAGCTGGATCCCACCGCAGTAAAGCAGGAGGTGGAGTTTTTGGAACAGTGCTGCACTGAAGGGAAGAAGATGCTGCTGAAGTCCCTGAGATACACGTCAGGTTTGGTTTTTCATCACGTTTCACTGTAACCAGAAATGCTGGGTTTTTCCTACCCCAAAAACAAGTTCTCAGAAATGGAAGCCATTCTTTCTGTTAGATTCTAGTTTGCAGAGTCATCAGACCCAACAAAGAAGGAGTTCCTTTTGCTCTCCAGAAGCAGCAACATCTTCAAATCCTCTAAACGAAGTTTAAAGTGGGGTTGTGTGAGATGTGAAAATTATGATTCATGATCTAAAGCTTCTGGTTTAAAAACATAAGATTCCAAACCTGTGATGATTTTTCTGTTTCCATCCCTGGTTTTCTTTGGCTTTCCATCCTCCTCCTCACCTCAGCCGGTTTTAAATGAGCCTTTGAGATCTGTTTTATTTTTTTATTTTCTTTCAGATTATGAATTTTCAAACGGTTGTCGAGCTCCACTTTGGAGACAGGCTCTCGGTGAGATTTGTTATCTTGTTGTTGAGGCGTGTGACGCTGAGACCCTGTTCATCACCTGCAGCTCTGCTGGAGTCTTTCTTAATGCGGTAAGACTAGAAGAAGAAGAAGCTCTGACCTGCATCAGTGGCAATCTTTGCTGTTTAACAGAAGACTGACTGTTAGAAGGATCAGACTGATTTTCACTTTATAGGATTTGGTAAAGGGCAGTTATTCTGATGTCAGCAGCAACCAGCTGGATCTTCATGCTAAAAGTTAATATTTTATCAAGAATTTAATTTATCTAGTTCACTGATTGTTGCCCCAGTGTAGTTCTGTTCAAACTAGTAGTAATTATATTGAACTTTAGCCTATTTTAGGTAGGGTTTAAAATATACTGGCTTTTTTTTTTTTAGATTAGTTTCTTCTTTAGTGAAACCTGGCATAACATTTTATGACTAAACATGATAAACAGGGGAAGTAGTCTTTTAAACAGATTTTTTTAACTATCCAAATAAAATAAGCATAAGGTTGTCGACAAATTCTCACCAAACAGGATCTTGTTTGTTCATAATTACTTCCAACTTTCTTAAAAACTGGTCTGTCCAGTTTTCTAGACAAATGTTTTTATATTTAAACAAATAAAACCAGATAAAGGAGAAATGTGTCCAAAAGTCACAGAGAACACAAGATTCCTTCAGAAGCTGAACAGACTTCAGTAATTCAAGAGTTTAGACAACATAAACACACTAAGGTCATTAGACTGTAAAGGTAGTTTTCTAAAGCAGATGCAGGAAAGGTAAAATTGTAGCTGTGCAGCAATCATGAAGAATCCTAAAGTTTTATTCACTAAAATGCTCCAAACTACAATAACTATAACCCAAATCTTCCCAGTTTATCTATTCATATCCTCAGCTTTTAGTAGATTTATCTTGAACCATTGTGTGAAAGCTGCCTAAATGTATTTGAAAATGTTTTTTTGAGGGGAATTTGTTGATGCAGATCCTTTCTGGGTTTATATCTGGGAAATGTTTGGTCAAAGAACATCAACCCATCCACCGACTCCACTGCTCCTCAGAACAACCATCTCAAAATCCTCTTGAATGTTTTACATTTGGTCTGAGGTTTTGTCCAGATAGGCCAAGCCTTTCAACCTTTTTTTTTAACCGACATGTGAGCTTCATTAGAGCTTCATTTTGACTTGAGGCTTTCACTGACTGACATAGATTTATGGTTTTGTTCCAGGTTGAGGTTCTTTTGTTTTGTTAAGACTTTAATGGAAAGAACTCATTTGTGCCAATGTTTTTAGTTTAAATATTAAATGCAAGTAAAGTAAAGTTATCTATGATAGTAATAGTCTATCACTTGATATAGATTATAGTTTTTAAATCTGTCAGAAATGCAAGGATTACCAGATTATCTTTTTTTTTAAATCAAATATCCATTTATTAACCTTTTCTGACTTTTATAGAACTACATTTAGAAACAGATTTTTTCCATTTGAAGATAAAGATAAGTCTTCAGTCTTCAGTTTAGATGCTTTAATCAAAACGGCAAAGCGGCAAGAGAAAGCATTTGACCCATGGTCATTAGTCACAGTCAATCAAGGAAAACTTTGAAAGCTGTTTAATTAGTTGTACATTACTTTATAATACTAATGATCATGTTTTGTTGCATGTTTCTATCACAGGGATTCAAACAGGAAGGGGATGACAGTCACTTTGAGAGAAAAAGTGATTTTTATAAAGATATAGCAACACTTCTAAAGAGCCGATCTCCACATTTTGCAGAGAACATAAGCAAAAAGGTAGAGTCGAAAAGATTTTTCTAAAGTCTCCACACCAACACTTTTTCTTTCAGCTGCTAAATCAAGCATGTTTGGAAGTTAAAATTCCTCACTGTCCTCGAGGAATCAGTCTATGTCTTTCTTCACCAGTGAGCTGCTGTCTGCTTTTCTCTGTGTTGAAACATTTCTGGTCCAGGTTACTCCAGGTTCTTTCTCTTAAGCAACAAATATCTGTCATATTTCAGTAAAAATTAACAGATAACAGATTGAAGTGTGCTGTTTTCTATGAATTATCCAGAAAGTTTTCTCAGCAGAGGAAATAAAGGATTGAGAACATTTAGACTGCTGTAAATGAGAACTTCAGAGGCAAGTTTTTGAGACATTGTTTTTTTGTTTTGTTTTATTCAACAATTGGAATGAAAAGGAGTAAAAGAGATGGGAGTGTCCTGTCAGCAAAAACATCAGAAGGACGACTTTAAAAGATTACAACTTGGTGTGTTTAATTACAGAGGAGCATATAAAGAACTGGGAGTTAAGGTTGAGACAGAGTGAGGAATTTATTTGTTTCCTGTGTTCTGCTGTCGCTGCTCAGGTCATTTCCTTCCAGTACCTGAAAGATCTGAAGCTGCAATGAACCAATGAGCAATGCCAGACTGAACCAGGATATAAAAAGTCATTTTAAAAGAAGCTTTAATATTTTTTGTTAGGAGTTATGGCTCAAGTTTTAACAAGTTAAAAAAGATGCAATAAAAAACTGTTAGAGAATCTTTGATATGCTGACAGTTTAAACTTGATCTCTGCAGGACAAAGTGTTTTGCTAATGATTCCAGTGAAATGTTAAAATATGTAAAATATGTGAGAGATATTTCTAATTCAGTCAATCTTATGGGAATGTTCAGTTCAGGTGCTAATTTAGAAGAGCAGTAAGAATTTAGCATCGCTGCAGCTCAAGCCCCTGATGGCAGAAAGCTCTAATCCAGAGAGCAGCAGCCAAAGATCCCATCAGCTGATCTCCAACATGTCTGCTTGTTCTAAAAGTTTAACCAGCAATTCTTGATAAGATGATCCCAGAAATGAAGATAGAACCTCTGCTAACAAACGATCTTTCAAACATTACACTCACCTAAACTGTTTAAAGCATCTGGAAAAGAGTTTTACTTTATGCTTGGGAGTTTTCCTTCAGTAAACACATGGACTTTGTACGTTTCACATATAAAAGAATTACAGAAAGTCGTTAGTCTAATAAAGTCTGTCTGTTGGTCTGTGGTCGGCTGAATTGACTTGTATTTTTCCAGTAGCGGGTAACTTTGTTTTTAATGATTAATCCATCGCCAACGCTCTGCTCCAGCTGATGGTGATCACAACCTCAACAGCCAATCAGAGCCTGAGCTGTAGCTACAGACGCAGGTGTCAGTGATTAAACTCTGGCTGCTCTCCATTTATTCAGGTTCTGCTGGGTTTTGTCTATAGGCTGTAAAGTTGTTAGGAGCCTCAAATCTTTCAGAACCAGAATCATACCTGAAGGACAGAAACACAAAGGTGTTACTCAGCTTGAGCCGAGCTGGGAGCTTTTAGCTCAGTTATGAGAAACAGTAAATGTTTTCTTGTCATTCAGCTGATTATTAAAGAGGATTTGTGCAGTGGAAAGCTTTAGGGAACGTGTTCTTTTCTTCCAGTTCCTCATAAAGAGCCAGTTCTGATGCAGGCCTCCAGATTGTTCACCAGAGATTTTATGGAACTTCAGTGTTTCTCATTTGCTACTAATAACTGCTCTGTTGTTTTCATTTGCCTTTTCTTGGACTGACATGACAAAACTTGGTTGGACATAAATAATCTGCTTGTCCAACAATGAAAAACAACTAATCTCTGATGTTGCTGGAGACAATGTTCAGGAATCAACGTACCTATTCGAATTTAATAAGCAACATTTGGAGACTTTTCCAGATTTATTATATTTCGGGAAAGAGAATCATTTCCTCTCCCTTCAGCATTTTTCCTTCTCACCATCAGGTTTTTGTAGGACAGGATCGTTCTAAAAAATCAGCTAAGAGGATTCAGCTTGTAAATCAGGTCGATGGAGAGAAGCGAGGCCCTCGGCACAAGTCTGAGGAGCAGCAGGAAAACGACGAATGGGAGAGACTACGGCAAGCTCTGTACAGCAGGAAGAGACCTGAAACTTGTCAGAAATGGAGGGATTTTGATGGGCTTACTGTAAATGGGTAAGTGACCTTAAATATGATCACACTGCCATGAGCAGAGCGAGGCAGTGATGCCTCTGTTGGAGCAGAGGGAAACCAAGCTCTCACCACATCTGCATGCCAGCAGTCACACACAATGCAAAGATGATTGCATGCTTTCTGAATATCGGTGATCTGAGTTAATAAAGACTCGACAGTGTGGAAACCCTGTCTGCCCAATTACAGACACCAAACCGAGGGAAGGTCTTTAAATTAGACGGCTCCCATCTGGTCTCTGATTGATAAATAGATCTAGAAAGAGCTGAGCTGTTGCAGCTGGAGCTTTTGATACGTGGAGGAGAAAAGTGGCTCAAGTTAAAAGGATCTCCGTGGCTGGAAAATATCGACTGAAAGCTTGTCTCAGATTGTTAAATAATATCAGTAATGATAATTAAAAAAAATAGAAGGAGCCATAATGACTGTTATTTTAAAATGTTATAGAGCAGCAGAGCAACAGACGGCAAGGAAGAACTCTGCAGAGAAGAACCTGAGACAAAGACCCAAGAACAAGATGAAAGCTGAATCCTCTGTTTCTTCTTCACCAGGACACACGTCCTCCCAGAGAATGTAAGTGTTCAGGATTATCAGCTCTTTGTCTGAGTCTGAGGAAACGTTTTTCTCCACAGGTGAAAAAGATGCACAGACGAAAGACCTGAATCAAAATGCAGAAAACACGATGTTGGAGTAATATGGATTCAAGAATTTGATCATGATATTTTATAGCAATGATAAAAGTATTGATAAACCAAACACTACTCTTGAAAGAAAGGCAATTTAAAATAAGCTTCTTTATGGAAAACAGGTGTGATTTATTTTATTTTTTTCACTAAACCATACAAACACGTTTTGAATTATGAAAGACACTGGAAAAAATGTAAAAATTAAAATTCAGCCAGTTTATGGAGTCTTCAGAAAAAAATATCCCAATGTAATGTTATGACAATTCCTATTATGATAATAAATATAACATCATAACGATGAAGGATATAATGGTCAAACCCAGCAGTAAACATGATGAAACATGAACATCTACACAAAATGCTTGTATGTGGCATCAGCTTCCCATGTGTTTAGATATGAGGTCACAATAAATGGAGAAATTCAAAGCTCTGGCTCCTTTTTCTGTTTATCTAAAACATAAACCATGGATCTCAAAGAAGGAAACCAGTTTTGGTTCCAGTGACTCTTATAGGCGAGAAAAAAGCTGCAGCCATGATGGACAGCATAAGATGAGCTGCATTCATCACAGTGTTTAATCAAACCAACTGAACAAGTTCATAAAATAATAAAAAACTAAGTACAGAACTGGTCACAAAGAACTTTTCATTTTTTTGTGATTGTCTAATAATCCGTGAAATAATGTTGTTTTCTAATATTGATCCGCCAGATGTAGAAGAAGCTGCTGCTCACTTTTATCTCTGCTTTTAACGCTATAGATTAAATTTTGAACTGTAAAATTATTAACCTTTAAATCGTTTCATATTGATCTGATGTTGAACTTAGTGTTATTTTGTGCATCCGGTTTGGAGCCTGAAAGAATGAGCTGCATGTTGTTTTGTGTTCAGTGAAATTAGTGGTTACTCACACACAGTAAACTGAACATGAACCTATAGAAACGACTTTTCCTCCTGGGCTTCTGGCAGCTCCAGCTGTTCCTCTGTCTCCGTTCTTCAACCTGCCAACATAAACAAACTGCTGGTGGAATCAACAAAGTTGATTCAAACTCCCGTCCCTGATTGCTTTCTTTGTTGCTCATCATTCTCTTCATGCAGTGAAAACTCTGACGTCGGCCGACTCAGTCCCACTCATCATCTCCGACCACAGCAGGATGGCACAGTGCTGGTCGACTTAAAAACCATTCATTCAGTGTTAATCTGCTGCATCCTGAAAAGCACTCAGATGAGCTTCCTTCTCTGATAATACGGTCCCTGGAAATGATATTTGAATGTTTATGGGAAGCGCCGCTCATTTGAACAGGGACCAGATTTCATTGGTCCCAGTTTTCCTGATCCAACCTGCTTTAAAGGAACATCTGCAGTTCTGGTTGCATAAATGGCTCAACAAATCTTTTCTCTCTGAATGATGACAGCTCCAGTTCTCCTATGAAAATATTCTTATCTGTGTTTTCCTGTTGCTTAGATCTTGTGGAAGTTGGAGCTTAAATATGAATGTAGTTAATGTGTGGGATGATCAGAGGCTGTTTATCTATTTAAACTCCCAGAAAGAAGGATGATATTCCACCCCATCCATTTGTTTAAAATGGATTTTCCATCTGACTTCTATATATGTTATCTGCAGACAGAAATGTGCTGATATCCACCGTCTGTGTTCAGGAAAATCTCAGCAGGAACCGTCTTTGAGGAGCGATTGAGCGAGAGCTCCACTGAGAGTGAGGAAGAAGAGGAGCAGCCAGGGCGACGTTCCGAGACCAACGCAGACCTCCCCACTGAATACTGGCAGATCCAGAAACTGGTGAAGTACCTGAAGGTATGAGTACCTCACCAGGAACTCTGTTGGTTCTGTACTCTGGTAGAGTACATCCCAACACATTGAGAGGTTTTCTACCAAACTCAAAACAGTTGAAAGCTGACAGGAAGCAGTAATGACAGAACTGCCCCATCTATATCCGTACCAAAGCTCATCTTCCTAAAGGCTGTCCCAGTTGTTTCTATCAAGACTAACTAAGAGGAACTAGAATGTACACAGATCCTGTTTAAAAATTCTTTCTGAAGTGTTTGGTTTGATCCTATTTGTCCTGACCCAAACCTGTTGGTTGCACTTGTGAGCCAAGCTCCTAGAAAACGCATTTTGTGACAGCCACAGTGCTAACACATTCAGATGAAGATGGCCTGTGGTAGATCTGACAGGATATATGGGGAATGTCATTGTGAAAAAAGCACTAGGGACTAGCTGGGAATACCTTAGAACACCTGACTTCAGATTGGTCCCTGCCTCCTCTACTGATCCCTGTTTATCGATTATCTAGACAGGATCATTTAGGCATATTATATTATAAAGGTATTTTCACACATTTTCCAGCAGTGAAAAGCTTTCATATGTCTGTAATTTATTAACAGTGAAGAATTTGAAGGATGAGTGAATCTTTCAATTCCATTAGGTTGATTTGATTCATTTAACACATTTGGTGCCACGATTTGATTTAAAATCAATCAATTTTAGCTTAAATGTCAGATGTTAATCTTAACCTGTTTATTCATCATTTAAAAAACAACATTATTCCAAATTTTTACCTTCAATTACAATGTTTGTTTGAGTCTATACTCTAGTTTTGTAGTTTCCCCTTTGTTTTTATGTGAACTGCCTGTTTTTTTTTTTTTTGTTTTTTTACAATCTAAAATATTTTTTAAAATAATTTTAAAATAAATATTTGAACATTTTATATCAAGCTTTAAAATCATGGTTCTTGTATAAAGTATTTTTTTTTCAATCAAGTCAGTCAAGAGGAACGCTGAGTAAGAAGTTTAAGCTGTTAAAAATAGAAAATAATGGAAGGAAATTGCATGTCTAAAAGAAGGAATTCACTGATTCCAGAAATAGAGAAAAACGATGTTAATGACATGAAAGAGGCAGAATTCAGATAAAATCAACACACTGTTGACTGTAATTTTAACTGAGCAGCAGGATTGTGCTGACGGCTTTAGGTTTGTATGTTCCTGCTGTAGAAAGATGCTTGTAGCTCCAAGCTTTCTGTGTCTGCAAACCACACAGTGCAGTTATTTATGACCTTTGTACTGAATTTATTTTCTAATATCATTACCATCAGAGGCAGTGAGTCAGCAGGAGCCAAGTTAAATATCTGTTTTATTTTAAGAGATCTTTTCCCCCCACACCACAGACTGCTGCTTGTTCCTTAGGAAGTTGAACACTTTACACAGCGACACATGGATGTTCTGTTTTTGTGTTTTAATGATGTTCATGTGGGAATATTTGCCCAGGGGCCTGAAGTGTTTATTTTTCTACCTGGATGACTACAGATCTGTGCCTCTGTGAGGCTTGTGTTGATTTTCACAACATCCAGAATGCAGACTGAAGTCTACAAACATGAATTCATGTGTTTGTTTTACATAATTCTCACTTCATCCTCTACTTTCTAATGCATCAGTGTTAAAGCATGAATTCCGTTTTACCATCCTTGTTCTAAAGAGTTGCATTAACATAGAGGATACAGCAGATTTTAAAGCTTCTGTCAAATTATTGATGAAAAAAGTGGAGCAAATAAACTGCAACAGTGTTTTAACACCGAGGAACATGGAGGTAAAATTATTTTAATCACAGCTGAGGATTTAATTAAACTAATTAACAAAAACTGATGCAAAGTTATGTCACTGTGTAGCTTTGATCTCATTAAGGCTTCAACCCTCTGCTGGCCAGGAGCAGTACTGCTGCTTTGTTCTTCTCTTTTAGGAGCTTCATGACTGATTGCTGCAATAAAAGTAATCCATAAATCAGCCAGAATCAGCAGTTTTGCTCTTCAGAAGCTCATTTCTGACTCATAATGTTCTTCTGATTGTTTTAAGGTTTTTCTAACACTGCAAATCTTAATCTAAAAATTATGATTGTTATAATTATTATACACTCACTGAAATAATGGCAGCATCGTCTTCTTCTTGTGAACAAAACACTTCTCAACTCCAAGACCTGATTAGATCTTTAATCAACATAAAGTTACTAGGTTTATGATGTGAGGAAAACTGATTCGTTTTTTTTTTGTTAAACAAAAAAAACCATCCAGAATTTCTTTCCTCTGCACAGTTACACCAGCATCCTCTATGATGCCTTCAGGTATCATAGAGGTACCTTCAGGTATCAGGTGTTTTTATTGTCTTCACTCTGGACCTGCAGTATGAACTCAGATTCAACCTATCCGATTAAAACTGCCAACTTTCCTCTCTTCTCTCTGACATTTACATCCACAAAGAACCATCAGTGGCCCGAGTCCATCTGTTATCGATCCAACATTGCCGACACCTCAGCAGATCAGAGTGCCACCATTATAGGGGATGTTCACTCCTTCTAGCAACACGTGCAGAGTAGCTTTACATAAAGGGTCAAAAGGGAATCGCTGGCAGCTCTGCTGACCTCATTCCTGCTCCACATCCTTAGTGGCATGATTTACTGGCCTGGAATCCACAGGAACCAGATTAGAAGAACAGCTTCATTCAGCCACATGGAGGGTTCGGCTGTTGGGCAGCTCAGACAGAGAAACCTGCAGGAAGAGTAAAGCCAACATGTGCAAAGCATTTTCATGACAGAACATTGTGGTTCTGCTTTTATTCCTCAGACTGGTTCTTGTATTTTAACCACAGAGTTTAAATATAAAATAAGGTTTTCTAGGAAAAAAAACTGTTAATCAGAACGAGTTTGTGATTAAAAACTAATAGTACTTCTACCTGATTTTACTGTGATGCTACAGCTGATCATTTATACCTGTTAGTGGGCCCGGCTGTTACTTGACTTGTTTTTAGGTCATTAACTCAGAAATCTGATAACAATCACATTTCTTTTGAATATTCTGACGTTTTCTACTGTATCTCAATTTCTCTGTAAGTGAATTTACTCCTTCAGTACAAACTCCAACTAACCTTGTTTCCTTTGCATTTTCTCAAACATTATGTGCAACAACTTAAGATAATTATATTCAAAGATTCTTACATTCTTTCATTAAACCTTCAATATATCTTTTATACCCTTTGCATGAGGGGATCGAAGCTTTTCAACGTGAATTAAGCTAATTTAATCTTTCTAGCTTGTTAAACAAATATTTAGATTCTAAATAAATTAAAATTTACACTTGCGTGCAAATTTGAAGCAGCTTTAATGAGTTTTATTTATTGTGAAGTTAAATAGAGGTTGGATGTTTTCCAGGCTAAGCATCTGATCCTCCTGAAGGAAAGTCAGAAATCGCCATAAAAGATTTCAGATGGTGTCGATGTTTTAAAGAATGTCGACAATCCTTCAAGACCAAAGCATCTTAAAATGAAAACACATGATCTGTTTTCTGATTTTCCCAGCTATCGCTCCTTAACATCACATTTTGTTCTTGTTTTTACAAGATTTGAAGCTCGCCCAGTGAATCCTTTGAAGAGTTAGAATGGAGGAGAGAAAGGAAGCAGCAGGTCCACTGCTGTTAATGGGTGAATGGTTCACATTTAGGCCATAACTTCATGACATGCAGAACACATGTTCCTGTTCTCCTGCAGTGGCAGAGACCTGCTATGTGAAGGAGATTTGATCAGATATGACTGAGGCTGGGGAAGTAGTTCTGAAAATCCTCATTAGATTACTGGCAAAGTCATTTTGAGGTGAATTTATATGTTTATTCCACAGCTTTGTGTTTATTTTAATTTGTCCTGAAGATCGATGCTCGGTTCTAACTGTGAGGAACACATCTAAAACAGGAAGTCAGGTTCTGGTTCAGCAGCTGCATTTTTAGCGCCATCATACCAGCCTGCAGTAACAAGCAAACAAGTCCAGAGAAAAAAAAACTGAATTAGTGGCGTTTCAAACCAACAGCTTTTCATATCTCATCAACAAACTTGTTTTCAGGCAGCGGACCAGATCGCTACTGTGCTCATTCTCTGCGCCATGATGGAGCTTGACCTGAGCAAGGAGACCTGCCAGCTGGCCATGCAGGACTTAGGTGGACTAGAAATTCTCCTCAACCTGCTGGATACCAAGGACATGAGATGCAAAGTGAGTAGCAGACTGAGGCTGGAACGGGAGCAGACTTTTACAGATTACATGTTTTAGTCCTTCTTCCTTCTCACACATTCTCAGTTTTGGTTATAAATGTTTTTTGATCAGATTGGGTCTCTAAAAATCCTCACAAAGATCAGCCAGAACGTTCAACTCAGACAGACGATTGTTCACATGAAAGGTTTGCAGAGGATGGTGAACAACCTGGACTCACCAGTGAAGGAGCTGCAGGCCTTGGCAGCTGAGAACATCGCAAACGTGGCCAAGTTCTGCAGAGCCAGAAGAATTGTCAGACAGCATGGAGGAATCAGAAAACTGGTGAGTCTCTGCTGAGAAAGATCAAGATTTGGTTACTGAAGCGTTCAGAGTAACATGAGCTCATCAAGAGAAAACAGAATCTTGATTTGCCTGCATTCACTTCATTCTTTCACTGTTGGGTCAAAAACATAAAACGATTCTGTTCCTTTTCTTAATAAGATCTTTCACAATTTGTTTCTTTAGATATTTTATGTTTTTAAGCTTCTATACATTTCTGGTCTGACCTACAACAGTGATGCTCAAAGATGGCTCTAGAAGAACAGAATCCACTTCTGAGCAACAAGTCTCAGAGCCTCTGTGGTACCAGATTGTCTCAGTTTTATTATTAAGGCAGAATCTTATGACAGGTTTTAAAGCAGTGCTTGTTGCCTTCAGGATGGTGTTTCTTTTTCCAAACTCTGAGATTAACCCAGAACAATGGATGGCTGAGGAAGATGGTACTGATACTGGTGGCCGGTACCATCCATCAGTTCTTGTTTAAAGTTTCTGTTTTCCTCCTGTGCTGCACAGTAGATCACTAAATACTCTCCAGGATTGCTAGAAAATAGCAGTCAGTGTTGAAGAAAGCTGCTCTTCCTCCCCTGCATTCCTTCTTGTTGACAGAAGGAACAGTGATGAAAGCCTTCATGCCTTTTATATTTTCCCCAGCTCCAAATCGGATGTCGTGCTCATGTTCGAGTAGCTTACAGAGGCAGATTCATTTCTCAACTACTGGTTAGAACTCTGAATGGAGGCCATAAACTATCACTCCGGGCTTTTCACCCTCAAGAGAAAGTTTTAAACCGTTGTCATCCTCGGACAGCTGCTGGTTATAGTTTTAATTACACCCTTAATCATGAATAAACAACCAATTGCTTCCATCTAAAAGCCTCCATCTTCCCCACGATGTAGCAAGCTAACCTCAGGGTGTTCCTGATATGTCAGCTTCACTTTGCTTTTCTCTCTTGTCAGGTAAAGCTTCTGGACTGCTTCTCCAATTCAGCCGACCTGAGAGCAAACATGGAGGATTTAAAGGTTGCTCGCTGCGGAGCCTCAGCTCTGTGGAGCTGCAGCAGGAGTAGCAAGAACAAGGAGGCCATTCGTAGAGCTGGCGGCATCCCTCTGCTGGGACGCCTGCTCAGGTCCCCAGATGAGAACATGTTGATCCCTGTTGTTGGAACCCTGCAGGAATGTGCCTCACAGGTGAGGAGAGTCTGAGTAGTAAGTTGTTTAGTTTGTTGTATATCTCTTCTATGGAATCAGGAGGGATATTTGCGGCCGACTGGATGATGTTTAATCTGACAACTGTTATCATAAAGTAAAAAAAAAAAAACTAGACCAATTATTATTTAATATTTGTGTTAAATATTAATAGAATGATTATAATGTTACAACATTTCCATTAAATAATGTATTTGTAGATTTATTCATGCTTTGTTGTGTTCTTCTGCTCCTGTAGGAAACCTACAGGGTTGCCATTCAAACTGAGGGGATGATGAAGGACCTGGTGAAAAACCTGAGCAGTAACAACGATGAGCTCCAGATGCTTTGTGCCAGTGCAATCTTTAAGGTGCTTGTGTCTCAGTGCTGAGAAGTTTTGTGAAAAGAGCGATGGTTTTATTTGTTCTACATGCCTGACCTGTGCGTCTCCTAATCAGAGCAGGCAGATTTCTCTCATTCTCCCAGACCTCTTGTTTGCTTCACAGTGTGCCGAGAACCAACAGACCCGGGACCTGGTCCGCAGATACAACGGCTTGCAGCCGCTGGTTTCACTGCTGGCTAAAGCAGACAACAAGCAGCTCCTGGCTGCGGCCACTGGAGCCATTTGGAAATGTTCAGCCAGCATGGAGAACGTAGCTATGTGAGCATGGTCCCTCAGTTCCACTTTTTATTTTAATGAACACACCTGGACTCATGAAGCCACGTGGTAAAACAGTCCATGTTAGACATATGGGGGAAATTTTCTTGTTGTGGTATTTGTGACCACACAAATCTCTTCCTGCTCACCAGAACAGCAATATGACAGATCTCTGTGTAAAAGCCAATTATTAGGAATCACTTTGTGTCATTAAGCTTTACAGCCTTAACTTTCTGAGCTAATGTGGCTAACAGCAATTTCTCAGAATGTGAAGCAACAACAGATCCAGAACAGGAGAGGTTAGCCTGCTGACTGCAGCTTTATCAGCATCTATTAGTTTTATATTCAGCTGTCACTCAGTCAGGACTGCCTGTGTCATTGTTTCCATTCTCTGTTCTTCCCTTGTTTGTCCAGTTAGAAAGATTATTGGTGAAAAATGTCCAGTTTTAGCTCAGATTGTATCAGCTCTGATCTTTAATGTCAGTGTTTGCTTTTAGATTTCAGACTTTCCTCTATTAACTAAGAATCAGGCAGATGTGCAGACTTTATTGTCCTCAGTGATGTCATTTTAAGCCCCGCTAGAACTATACCAGTCAGGATTGCGGAGAAATCAGCTGTGAGACAGTTTTTGCATCACCGAACTGACGCGGCCTTTAATAATTAGTCATGTTGGACAGGGATTTATAGATGTGTCATTTAGCGTAGTTGGACTGGTTCCTGACAGGAGTTTTAGTGTCAGATGAGTTTTTACTCCGTAATTTTTCAGTCTAAAATAAGTATTCCCCTCAGACTGAGTCCTGGCAGCCAAACACATTCCCACTAGTGAGTCCTTGAATGACTGATTTATTTGTTTATTTTCTTCTTCAGTGTGAGTCTAAGAGTGTAACACACATGCAGAAACAGAAACAAGATCATCAATCTGAAACAACTTCTGTTGATTTGACCCAATGAGATCTTGTCTTTTATGAGAACAAATATGAGGCTGAAGGCTTTAGCTGAGGGAAAACGGTTTAAAACACTTTTCTCCATCTTATGTACTATGCTGATCAAAACTTGTGGCATTTTAAAGATAAGAAGAAAATCCGCAGTATCACTCAGAAGGATCTATTCTCAACTACATAAGAACTACATTTAAAGCAACAGTCTGAACAGCCTCTCTGTGAAAGACTTAATGATAAATTAAACCTGTGGGTTAGGATAGAAGGTTGGCTCCAATGTTCTAGACAGAGTTCCCAAATTCAGCTTTTTAAAATTTATTTAGTTAACAAGAAAAACGAAAGCTTGATATTGGCAAACAACCAAATTTCTCAGATTTAGAAGTTGTCTAACTAAAGTTGGGTGTGATGATAAACCAGCTTCACTGGGGATGAGTTTTATGGCAGTGTAACTCACTGGCTGTTATGACGAACTGTCACACTGTTGCTAGGTAAACTAGTTAGCCTACCATTGACAATAACTCTTATTGGAATACCGTAATTATGACAGCACATTCATCAAGTGTAGCCACATTTAACAACAGTTTAGCTAGAAACAGTAAAACCATCGTACTAAATCTAACTTTTCACTGAATGTTAGTGCAGTTTAACAACCCTTCAGATTACAAGCACCACATGTTGTTTGGAATATTGAATCATTGAAAATGTCTTGATCAGAAGCTGAATACGGAGCAGTTAAAGCACTACTGTCAGTGAAAATCAGGCTGCTAATGAAACAGGGTTTCAAGGCTCCACCCTGTTTGTAGAATCAGCCACAGGCTGAGTTGTGAAGTGAAAAGAAAATCCTGTTGGAAGGTTTTAGGCTGCTGTAATAACTGGAGGCAGTGTGGGATTTTCTGTCTTTCATTAAGTTAAGCTCCAGCAAACAGGATTTTGTCTTATATAAGTGACTGATGCTTTACTTGATCTGGACATTATGCAGGTCTTGTAGGTTTGAGGCAAGTAGCAGCAAATGTTCCACTTTTTATGATTAATGAAGAATCTGAATGAGAATGATTGATGTTCTGAAATATAAATCCAATCATAATAGTAATGTTTAAAAAGCACATTGTCACAGGCTTGGGCTTTTTAAAGACCTCCTGCTGATCCAAGGACAAGGTTCTAAATAAAAGCTGAGGACTGAGAACCAGTTGGTGCAGATTTATAGCTGTGTCCAGATGTGGCCTCTTGTGTCTTAGGACAAAGGTGTTACAGACTAACACAAAGACTCTAAAAGGCTTTAACAAAAGGCTTAGGCAAGAACTTTGCAATGGAAACTGGAGACTGCCAAGTCTTGGAGTGTGTTTGCCAGAACAGCAACTTTTGGGTCAAGATTATGCGGTTTGCTTCCAAATCCTGGCTTGCTTCCATCTTACTTCTGCTGCAGCCGACAATGAGCAGTACATGAACTTCCCTTTAAATGACCGTCCCCCTTAGTTGCTTCAGCTCAGTTCTCCACCATGTTACTCAAAGCTCTAATTTTCTGCTGTCAGATCGTACAGACTGATTTGTTTATCATCTTCTTTATAGTCTTATGAAATATTAATTTGATCTGCTCTGAAGGACAGTCAGCAAAGTAGAAATTTATTCATTAACGGTTTAAATTAGTGATGAACTGGTAAAAAACAGACTGGAGATGAACAAGTTGTTCTCACACAAAAGCTGTCTCCTCGAAAATGCTTTGTAAAGGCCTTTATTTCAGCTGGAGCGACTTCAGGCAGCTTTTTGAAACAAAAACAAAATGACCTCAGCTCGGCTTTACTTAACAAAAATAGACACAATGTTGATTTATCACAACAAGCTTTTTCTACAGTATAGTGAGGAGTATTCTCTTTATAGTGAGCGTAAAGTTAACGTTGAGGCTGTGGTTCAATGGACCCTTCCAGAACCAAGTGACCTTACAGACCATGAAGCCAGCAACCGTAACTGGGAATAAAAACGTAACTGCAGATCAGAGGGTTGCTGAGGTTTTTGTGTAACCACAGTATATCCCTTCTGGATGTTGACTATAGTTTAATGCTCTAGGCAAACAAGGCAGAAAACACAGTTAAAAGTGGCAGGAAGAGTTTCAAAGTTTGGCTCTACAAGGTGAAAACGAGGGTCGACTGTGAGGAGCCGTGGGAAAAGTTAGTACTGCTGGAATACAGCAAGATGCTGATGTTGCTGAGAGCAATGTAACCATCACCTTTGACCCAGACACCTGGTGTTGCTGTAGTTCAGTACATTGTCTGGTTCAGGAGGTAAAGATAATCAATGATGTTTAAACTGAGATTAAATGAGGATTACATGAAAGATCAGGAGCTTCAGAAGAAAAGAGTTTGATCAAATATCCATACATTAAAATGAAAGAAACATTGTTGTCTCAACATAATTATTTTTTTACAGCATCAATGTGTTTATTAGTCTGTTTTTATAATATGTAAAATTAATGTTAGCATTCTATGATGTTTAGCTAACTCACTTTGTTTCTGATCTGCTAGCTCCACAGTATTCACTGATCTGAGGTCAGCAAACAATTCTTCTAAATTAGAAATGTTATTGTTTTCAGAGATGTTGGTCTTCTGTCAAGCTGCAGATTCTCTGCCCTTTAGCTTTACCATAAACAAGCTTTTTCAATATTCCAGGACACGAGTGGGTCATCAATACTAAACCTGATCATAAAATTAAGTTGAATCTGGGTTGAAAACTAAATTATCTAATCAGTTAAAGTAACTTCTGATCCATGTTATTTTCTGTAATAAATAAAGTAATCAGGTGAATTCTATTCTAATACAAACTTCTCTTGTTGTTGTTACCCTAAAGCTTCCAGGAGAGCAAAGCTCTGCAGATACTGATTTGTCTGCTGACTGATCAGCCTGAGGAGGTACTGGTGAACGTAGTGGGAGCTCTGGGTCAGTTTGCTCAGATACGAGCTAACAAGACCGCCATCTGCAATAGTGGGGGCATCAAGGCCCTCATTAATCTGCTTAATGGAACTAACAAGGTATGTTACATTAGTTCCTACTTTAATTCCTGGTAAAACTCACTCCTTTGTTGATCCATGCGTCTGCTCTCCTTCATTTAAGGCTCTGCTTATAAATGTAACAAAGGCTGTGGGAGCTTGTGCCACAGATAAGGACAATGCAGCGTAAGTTTTCCTCTTAAAGTTTCTGCTTGTATTTACTGTAGGTTCATGGCGGCCTGTTAAAATGTGATGAGTGGCTCATATAACATAATCAGTGAATTAGTCCAAACATTATTGATGTCATGTGTTTTTCCAAGGAAAGGAAACCAATTGTAGAATCTAAACACTGTCTCATTAACCTGTTATGGGCTGGTGCTCAGAGACATTCCCGTTGTTTTGATTTGGAGCTGTGCAGGTAGGCGTCACTTTCATCCTCAGACCAATGATAGATTTTAAAAGCTTTGTTTATTGTCGTTGCTGTGTTAAATGCGGTTGTGGTTTAATTCTCAGCGTTTTACTATAGCCATGCGGTCACTGAGCTGCTCAGACTAACGTACCAAAAGCTCTGCCGCATCCAAAACTTCAAGGCTGGAAAACCCAGACAGAAAGAGTCCAGAGCCGTGGCTTTCTCTCTCCATTTAACCTCAGCCTGTTTGGCTGAACATTGTGAAGCTTCCATCTGTGCCTCATTGTTTTTACTAACCTGTTCCAGACTGAGAGAGTCGTCTTAATTAGCACTGGTCAGAAATGGAACTGAACATCTGAGTTTATAGTGTTAAGTGTTGTTAGCTACTTCTGCTGTGCTATGACCGTTGCACTGGTGTGGAAACAAACAAACTCTGGGGCTGTATAAAAAATGAAGCCTGTTTAAATAAAGCTGCTGACTGTGGTCAACTTTTCACAAGCAGAGACGTCTATTACATCAGTTTTTCGTGTTCTTCATGTTCTCTGACGGTCTACATTTTTATTGCAGGCCTTCCAGTCTGTTAGTCTCCATCTGTAAACACATTTTTTATTCAAACAGCTGTTCTCTGGATGTTTGGACTGATGGCTCGTTTCCAGACATGTCGAGCAGTAATTGGCAAAACTCACATTATGATGTTGTATTTCTACCCAGAACAGACATAAATGTTTGTCAGATTACTAGATTTAGCTGATATATTGCTAAACGACACATACGGTGATGAAGTATTTAAGATAAATGCTACGGAGGGGATTCAACAAGTTTTTTTTTATCAGGTCACACCTTCTCTTGGTCACCATAGTTATTCCCTCATCATCGTACTAAATCTGATCATCCAGAACTCTGGAGAGCCGGATGATCCCTTTGCAGTTTTCCATCAGATCCTCACGTTTGTTTTCATTCTCCACCACTAGGCAGCGTGTGGTTAATGAAATCACACTTCCTTTCCAATCCATCCTGTGGAAGAACAAGAGTGAATATGTTTTTTTGTTATTGCCTCCAGGTCCGTGGTCTCCCCTCCAATCCATCACTGTCTTCTGCAGCCTCATTGCTGATCTCTTTCCTAGCTGCACCAGGGACACAGCGCTGTTTTGGAGTATGATGTGAAGCTTCACCGTTGTTTTTGGTCCTGGATGGAGGAGGCCCTGCAGACTGAAATCTTATTATGATCCCTCTAGACTGATTTATGTGCAGAGCAAGACAGATGAAGCAGAGGACATCCCTGATGAGCTTTCGCTCCTTGCAGTCACTTAGAAACTGTGATTGGGGAGTGTTTAGGTCATTATGACAGCATTCAGTGTGGACCTTGTTGGTAGAAGCTCACATGGGGAAATGTTATTTCTCCCAGACGATAGTAAACTTCAGTCAGACTTTCTGACATATAGAGACACATATCTCTGATTCTGAATGACTTGGAAAGGAGTCACTGTTTGGCTTAAAGATGAAGTCTGAGGTTTTTCACGTCAGCTGCTTATGATTGCATGAATGAAGCTCTAAATCTAGATATGTGTGAGTCTGACACCAGCGTCACTGGGATTTCTGTGGAGAATGATCGTAGTGAGTTGAGAGAGGGTGAGCTACAGACCCTTCAAAGCACTAGAGTGGGACTGAAGATAAGTTGTTGAAGGTGCTTGGTTGTCCTGATGAAGCCAAATATTTTCCTGATGATTCTCTGTGTTTCTCTCAGAATCATTGACCAGCTTGATGGAGTCCGCCTTGTCTGGTCACTGCTAAAGAACCCCAGTGCAGAAGTTCAGTCCAGCGCTGCTTGGGCTCTTTGCCCTTGCATTGAGAATGCAAAGGTAGAGTAACATTTATTGGAGAAGGAACGAGGTTTGCCTTTTAAACTCTTCTGCAATACACTGTCATAAGTTACTTCAGTATTTTCTATGTTTTGAACTGTTTACTTTGTTTTCATTGTTCTTCTCACTGATGGATTTAATTGTTCTCATGTTGATTTTCCTTATGTCTCTTTTGGTTTACAATTATTAAATCCATCATTCCACTCTCCAGGTGTGGTCCTGTTACCATTTGGGCCATTTTTGATCAAATTATATAAAATATAATTTATACATATTGTCTATAAATTATAAATTTCTGATAAGTTTGTGTTTTTGACAATGCGATTAATTTTAGTCTCAAACCTCCTTTCATCATCATATGTCTCCAGATTTCTGCCTTCAATCTGCTGCTTCTTGGAGGTTAGCAGGGGCAGAGCTCTGTCAGTAGAGGCTTATATGAACCTTGGGCTAATATGAAGCAGAGACCCCTGCTTGGCTCGCTGGGATTGGTGAACTGAGGAACAGACTGGGTGAAAGACTAATATCCTGTGGCATTGCGTCTGATTTCCTGCCTGAAAATCTCGCCTCAACATGCTGGAAGTTACAGAAACGTAGTCCATGCTAGAAGATGCTGGGCCATGAAGCGTCTGTGAAGCTGCTACTTTAATGAAAACACCATGAAACTGCAACCAGTAATAATGCTGACGATATTCTAGTTTTCTCTGTGTTAAACAATAGTTCTGTTTCATTCCTTCCTGACTGTCAGTGCAGTTAACATAGTGGATATGTCTCCTTGCGCTCCGTGCAGTTCGAGTCTTAATGTCAACAAAGTCACACACGTAGCACACCTGTGCGGGAGTCTATAAATAACACGCAGAGGGCTACGTACGGTCTCTTTGATCTTCTTGCTGTCAACCTTGCGTTTAGCTGGTTGATCACTCCCATAAGTCCGTTTTCGGATTTTGCTTTCAGGTTTAAGAAAACACGTTTGTGTGTGTAAACGTCATCCTGCCTGAGACTGATTAGTCGGAGCGCTTTTCGTAGCCCTCTAAGGCTGTGGGTGGCATTTTATCTGTTTGTGTGGCAGACCTGGCCGCTAAGCTGTCGCTGGCGTGTGCCTAACGAGGTGGAGCGGGAGGCTGCGTTACAGGTGAGTGAACACAGATGTTCTGACTCCGTACTGTGTTCGCACATTTCTCGCTTGGATTGTCTGGCTGGCAGCCGTGGTTTTCTGACTGCGTTCTTCAGATCCTTTGAAGTTCTCGCTCAGACTCCTCAGCAGGTGCCCATATTGTTCTGACTGCGTTCGTCAGCCCTGCTGACGTTCTCGCTCATTTTGCCTGGCCGACGCCAGGTTTGTACTGACTGCGTTCACCGGCGCTGCGGGTGTCCGCGCTCAGTTTACCTAGCCAGACCTATGCTGTTCTGACTGCGTTCGTCAGCCCTGCTGGCGTATGGAGAGTGAAGGCATTTCCGTCAGGGCCTCCAATTCTGAGTTTCAGTCCCATGTGGAGCGTGACGAACTGTTTCCAGCTCCCTCTGCCCCTGAGGTGGAGTCTCTGGTTGTTGAGGGGAATTCTGATTCGAGTGATTCCAACCCGAGTTCTGTGAGCTTTGAACCTGGGGGGGAACAGTGCCCACTACGAGCAATTATGTTGGTGGCCCTGGCCAAGGTGGGCTTGGATGAGGAACCTACGGCCCGTGTCACAGAGAATCCCTTATTTCGATGGGCCCCTGCAGCCCCACCGTTTGAGGTTCCACAGTCACCAGCTATTTTGGAGGAGCTCCAGAGCTGCTGGAGGAATCCGGGAGGCTTGGTCCACCATGGCAGGGAAGCACGGATCCTGGCGTCCATGTGCAACCCTGGGACTTATGGGCCTGGACCATACGCCCCCGGTTGATCACTGCATTGCCTCGCTGCTTCTTCTCCCAAACGAGGCGCTTCGGAAGAAGGCCCGCTGTCCAAGCTGCCAGTGTCGAGTAAATGATTACTTTTTTTGCCGTGCTTATGACACTGCGGCTCCTATAGCACGCATCGGCAATTCCCTCTCGGTGCTACTGCTGGCAAAGTCCCAAATGGAGACATTAGGTGACACCAACGATCCGGCCCTGCAGGCTTTTGGACTTATGTCCAGAGAGCTTGGTCGCCTTCTGTCCGCTTTGGTGCTCACCCGACACCAGGTGTGGTTGGCACAGGCCCCGGTCTCTGACGGTTGCAGACAGACCTTGAGAAGCTTACCGGTTGTTCCGGGCCTGTTGTTTGCACCAGAGGCTGAGAGGGCACTGGAGCGCCGTCGGCAGTCCAGTCATTACTCTGGAGATTGGGGCGGGCGCAGGGCTCTGCGTCCACGTAGGAGTGACTTGCGGGCACCACGCAGTCAGTTTGCTCTTCCACAGTCTGGTCGGCAGAGCAGGGCGGTGGAGCGAACCTGGCATCGGACTGGGTCCTCCCCGTGCCCGACCCGTGAGACCGGGGCGGGCACGGGGAGGAACCGGCCCCCCCCCAGAGGCTGGGGTAGGCGGCACCATGCGGCCTGAGGGCTACATGCCGACAGCGGGATGGTATTCTCAACGACAACTGGCCTATTGGACAACCCTGTGCACGGATGCATGGGTCTTACAATGTTCCAAGTGTACAGATTGCAGTTCTGCTGTCGGACTCCTCTCCCATCAGGGGTGATGGTGACCACAGTCACAGATCCTGCACGAGCAGCAGTCTTGCTGCAGGTGATACGGACTCTCCTGGACAAGGGGGCCATAGTGTTGGTCCCTCCACGGCCGCTGGCAGAGGGGTTTTTCTCTACCTTTTTTCTGACCCCAAAGAGGGACGGGTCCTTTCGGCCTTATGCATGCTCCTCACTTGCGACATCCTTCAGTCCATCTGTCCAGGAGAATGGTTTGCATCCATAGACCTTAAGGATGCATACTTCCATGTCCCGATCCACCCGGACCACTAGAAGTATCTGCTGTTCGCCTTTTAGGGCGTGGTGTACGAGTTTGTGGTTCTTCCGTTTGGGCTTTCCCTGGCCCCTCGATTTTCACCAGATGCGTGAAGGCGGTCTTAAGCCCTCTGTGCCTGTCGGGCTTGAAGATTCTGCCGTATCTGGATGACTGACTCATCTGCGCCCCGTCCTCTGGAGATGTGGTCCTGGCCACGTCTCGGGTCCCTGGCGGATGTCAGCGCGCTTGGGATGGAATTGAACCTTCTGAAGAGTTCTCTGATCCCCTCATAGCGCTGAAGCACTTATTTCCCTCTCTATAGTGCAAGATTGTGCTGGTCAGGACGGGACATTACCTCAGCTGTGTACCACGTCAATCACCTGGGCTGGACCAGATCCCTGCGGGGCCTGAAGGAGGCCCAGGGGCTGTGGACTTGGGCTTCCCCTCGCTTTGCTTCGGTAAGAGCGATGCACCTGCAGGGGACGAGGAACTCTCTGGCTGATCACCTGTTCCGCCAGTGCCTTCTTCCGAGAGAATGGAGGCCTCATCCACAGGTGGTTTGACAGGTATGGGATTGGTTTGGCAGGGCTCAGGTCAATCTTTTTGCTTCTCGAAGCAGTACATATTGCCCCCTGTGGTTTTCCCTGGCAGAGGCCGACGCACCACTGGGGATGGATGACCTGGCACACAACTGGCCGGCCGGTCTGCTGTATGCGTTTTCCCTGTTTCCACTGCTTCTGCCCACTCTCCACCCAGTGAGGTCATCTTCCCTGAGGGTTCTCTTGGTGGCGCCCGAGTGGCCCCTGAGGGTTTGGTTTCCATTGCTCCTCAGACTTTTGGACGGGGAGCCGTGGCGTCTCCCGCACAGGGTGGACATGTTGTCCCAGCTGGAGGGGAGGGTTTGGCATCCGTCTCCGGGCAGTTTTCTCCACACGGTGTGGCCCATGAAGGGACTGGGTTGCCCTTGACAGGTCTGGCCCCCTCTGTGCTGCGGATGCTGCAGAATGCCAGGGCGCCTTCTACAGTGTCGACCTATGCCTACTGCTGGCAAAGGTTCTCGGTATGTTGCGGGCGCACCGGGATTTTGCCAGTTTCATGTTCTCTGCAAGAGGTTCTGAGGTACCTGCAGGGTCTGTTAGATGCTGGCCGGGCGGCATCGACTCTGAAAGTACACGTTGCAGCCATATTAGCCAGCCATGACTACATTGATGGCAGAAGAGTGGGGGCTTGTTATTGGGTGTCACAAATTCTCCGTGGTGCCAGATGGCTGCGCCTCCCGGTACGACGTCTGGCAGCGGCATGGGACCTCCCCCTGGTGTTGAGGTGTTGGTGGGCCGCCTTTTAAGCCGCTGGTTTCCGCTTCACTGAGGCTGGTGTCCCTCAAAACAGCTTTTCTCTTGGGTGCTGCCAAGCGGGTTTGTGAGGTCCATGCCCTCGCCGTCTCCCCTGTCTGCCTACATTGGAAGGCTTTGTGGACAAACATTGCTTTTCTACCCAATGTACTGCCCCCGGGCTATGTAAATACTGCCATTGAGCTAGGGGCGTACTGCCCTCCTCCGTTCCAGTCAGAGGAACAGAGGTTGGCACACATGCTGTGCCCGGTCAGGGCCCTACAGCTGTAAATTTTCGTGACAGGCAAAATTCATCAATCTGACCAGCTGTTTGTGTGCTATGGCAGGCGGACCAAGGGTCACGTCCTTTCTAAGCACAGTGTGTCGCATTGGGTTGTTGAGGCCATCGCGCTGGCTTTTGAGTCTGTGGGAACAACTACTCCATCTGGTGTTGTTTGCCATTCGACCAGGACTGTGTCTACGTCCTCGGCGGCAATGAGGGGCGTGCCACTGGGGGATATCTGTGTGGCCGCGTCATGGGCGACCCCATATACGTTTGCCCGCTTCTATCGCCTCAATGTGGGACAGGAGTCCTCACTGGTGTCGGCGGTCCTTCCTCCGGATTCTTGAGAGGTGGTGAGTACTGCGTTCCTGGTGACATTGCTGTCATGAGTCATCCACTCTGTTAATGGCACTGGCACTCAGGAAGGAATGAAACAGAATGTAAGTTACTGTAGTAACTATGGTTCTGTGAAGTCCTTGATGACTGCCAGTCATGTTGGTCACTTGGAACTTCTCAGCTAGAAGATCCCAGGAGACTGCACGTAGCCCTCTGTGTGTTATTTAGACTCCCACACAGTTGTGCTACGTGTCACGTGTGTGACTGTGTTGACATTAAGACTCGACCTGCGCGGAGCGTGAGGAGACATATCCACTCTGTTAACTGCACTGGCAGTCATCCAGGAATTCACAGAACCATAGTTACTACAGTAACTTACTTTATATTTTTTGTTTGGATGTCTGCACTCGAGTTCTGAGGGACCTTCATGAACATCCCAGCAGCTTTGGTGCAAACTTTGTTTAGATCAAATTTCAAACGTTTGAGTTGGCAAATTCTTAATGGATTCATCAAAGAGCTGAGGTATGGATGCATCTACTACATACTCATTACAGACACCAGCAGCGTCTCTGTCTCCAGTTTTTTAAGTGGAACAGATTATACATAGCAGCAGATTCTCCCAATCAAATAAACAAACCTCTCATTTCCACATGATGCGGTGTCAATAATCCTGGTTGCAGAATCACATTGACATGGTTGGTTGATGTTTCCTTTACATTTGAGTTGTGTAAATCCTAGAAGTATTATTGGTTCAGAGAAGAGTCACACACCCATTTTCTGCTCCTCTTGATAGCCATCTCTCCCCAGGTTAACATCAAACAAGGCAGATAATATGTTTTCTATTTTAATTTTATTTTATTTAGAAAGACAGGAAGGAGGGTTTGGCAGCAAAGCTCTCTCCATGTGCAGCCTCATAATGCACAAACCTTAAGAGCTGGGGGATTCTGGGAAGTCTGTGACAGCTGGTGGCTTGAGAGAGCTTCCTCTGTTGCAGGGACTCCCAGCCATCATCGTCATCATCAGTATTCCAAAGGAGAAGCTTCCTGTGTATTGGGGGGTTGGGGTTCCGCCTTTACTGGCCTGCTCTTTGCAAATGCCTCGTTCTCTGGCACGGCTTCGTACACACTAACCTGGTTCTGATCTGAGCTCTGAGCAGCCTGTCTGAGAGGAGAACACTAAAGTACATCCAGTTCTTCCACAGGAGCTAGAAATAGTCTTCTGCTTTAATCTTTGCTGAATTTCATCAAATTCTTAGATTTATAGAAAAAATATCTTTGATTCCTTTGATCAGCAGCAGTGAAACATGGATCAACTTCTGACTTGCAGATCATGTTCAAACAGACTCAGCTGCAGGGGAATTTGTGATTTACCTCCAGTTGTTTATTATAATTGCTCTTTAACAATGTTCAGCCCTGAACATTACAGAGTGGACCACCTTTATGTGTTCCTCTGTAGTCGATATTCTGAGACAGGATTTTAAACAGCAGCCTGGTGGGCCAAACTCTTCCACGCTCGAAACATTTGGTTGGAATCCGTAAGACAGGAAGTCAAAGCTGGCGGCCACAGAGTCCTAACTGGGACAAACGCTGTACATGTCGGTCTGAAGCTCTGAATCTGAAACATTGGGACAATTTAGGATGCAGGAATGAAAGTTAAAAAAATTATACTGTGGGATAGAGATGGACTTATTACCATTCTTCATTCCAATGTTCTACATTTGGTCAGCTTCACATTTCTCTTCATTACTCTCTATCTCTCTCTGAATCGTCTGCTATGTCACACCTTTTCTGAGTAGCAGTTAATGGTGAACTCTTGACTGTAGGATGTCGGGGAAATGGTCCTCTTCCTGATTGGTGGGCTGGAGCTGGTTGTTAATTTACTGAAGTCAACAAACAACGAGGTGCTGACGAGCGTTTGTGCCGTCGTCGCCAAACTAGCCAAGGACAAAGAGATCCTGGGAGTCCTCACTGATCGCGGCGTCGTCCCCCTGTTGGCCAGGCTGACTAATACCGTAAGAACAAATAAACCAGAGTTATTAGTTGAAGTCTGAGATTCTGTCTGGTTTACAGTTTTAATGTATTTTGGAAGATAATGTTGGAAAATAAACTTGTTCCTTTTTTCCTCTCTACAGACTGATAACAAGCTTCGCTGCTTCCTCGCTGAAGCTATCGGCCACTGTTGCATGTGGAGCACCAACAGGGCGTCGTTTGGTGAATTTGGAGCTGTTGGCCCATTGGTTCGATACCTGAAGTCCAAACATGGTCCGGTCCTGCTAAGCACAGTCATGGCGCTGTACCAGCTGTCCAAAGAGCCTCACAACATTGTCAGTATGTATGAGGAAGGAGTCGTCCAGGTCAGTTGGATTTACTTTATTCAGTCAAATTTGACCAGAACTGCCCTAAAGGAAATGTGCTTTGGTCTACTGCCAGCCTTGTTTTAGTGATTTCTGAAAAACTCAGAGTAATAAACTAAACTGAGAGTTTATTCGTAACTATTTTTAAAGCCTTTGAATGATGGAACAGAAACAAAGTGGGTTTTTATTTGACAGCGGATACATGACTCCACTTTCCATCTTGGGAATTGAGAAAACCAAACAGCTCAGTGTGAAAAGTGCCAACCGTACACTGGACATTGGGTGACACTGGAGCACAAGTCAAAGGGCTGTAGCCAGGGGCAACTGTTGCTAAGCAATGTTCCTGGATCTGAGGACAGAATGCAGCAGCGATATATTGCAGAGCAAGAATTGATGGGGAAACGGCTCAGAGCTGAAACATAACTTTGGTTCTGTTTTTGACCCTGTTTGTTTTCTCCACAGCTGGGTCACATCCACCAGTTTTTTCATTTTGCCCGGAAGAAGCCAACTCTGTGTTTTCATGCTCAGCTCCACAGAATCCGTTTGTGTCTCACATTAAAAATATTAATATGAAGCTGGAACTGAATTCTCGTCATGAAGGATCCAATGTCCGTGTTTCTGCATGTTGGGAAAACTTTGCTGTCTGATCCTTTCATTAAATCATGTTTTACAGAAAAACTTCCACATAAAAAATACATCTGTGGCCACAAGTGTGTGAAACCGCCTCCCAGCAACAACTGGCATTAAAAGTCTGAGCTGGTTCTGCTGCGGCACATGTTTGTTCCCGTGTTCATTAAACGCTTCACTTTAGCTCGATCTGCCGTTAGAGCGTGTGAGCTTCAACAACAGCAATAATGGATCAGCTCAAACGCTGTTAAGATTAAATCTTTTAAAAGACTGGGGAGGTCCTCCTTGCTCTTTGTTTCCATCCATCTATTTTAAAACTCAGAGCTGTAAAGTTTTGGGACTTCTAAAGAGTGTAATCACCAAATATCTTTAGCAGCTCTACAGTTTAACTGAATCTCAGACATGGAAGCAGCACAGGCTGGCTTATGGGACAATTTGGACTCTCAGCCCGTGAGAACAGGAATCCTGACATTAACCTGTCTGATTCCAGAAGAAACAGACATGTGGGAGTTTGTGTTCTAACTCTGCTTCATGAAAAAGTGAGACGTGTTACAGAAACGATGTTAAGACACTCTGACTAACAGGTGACTGAAGCCAGTTGTGTTTACAACTGGATCGCCTCGTGTTTTACTGCAGCTGGAGCCGAGAAGGTCTCGGAACACAATCACCATGTTGCTCTAGACAGTTCCTGAAGAGTGAAGGCATCTACAGTACAGGTAGCTGTGAAGATCCACAGAGACATAAAGCGTCAAACAATTATTTACTGTCAAAGAAATGTTTCTGCTGGAACCAAGAAAATCTTTTATTCTGACTATTTTTTCATAGAAAATTACTCTTTTTATTCCTTATAAAGCATCCCTTCTTTTGATTTACCTTTTCTGTTTGATAAATACGTAAAACAAACAGAAATGAGCAACTTTGAACAGAAAAGCTAATAAAAAAGCTGGGAGAAAATTCAGAGAGCTGTTGGTGTTAAACAGCCTGTTCATAAGCAAATCTTTGTGAAGGAAATTGCTGAAAATTACTAAATGCAAACTGTAATTATTGTTCATTTCCAGTTGAACATTTTCCAGAGTGAAGCTTTTGCCAGATTCTGGTGTGTATTTTAGGATTTTACTAATCTAAATGAGAAAAAAACGTTCTTTGCTCTTTAGTTGCTCTGAGTTCATTTCTCACCCTGGCTCCCTGGTGGGTTCTCATTTTGTTCTTTGGTTCTTTAGGAGAGTTGGAGCTTCAGCCTCACAGATTTCCTTCTAGTTTGTAGAAAATCTGATCCTGAACAGATGATGTATACCTTTGGCTGCAGCTTTGTTAGGACTTCCATGATTTACATCCATAGAGGGAACAATTCAGAGCCTCTGACTGAAGCTTCTGTCTCTCAGAACTGACTCAGGCTTTAGCCTGAAACTTTCCTCTCTGATTTCCAAAGTTCCTGCTTTTCTTTTTCTCTTTAGACCCCCAGAGAAAGCAGCTCAGCAGTCTGTGGCCGACTGGAAGCTGTAGGGAATGTTGTTTACCTGGACTTCCCACACTGAGTTCATCTCGACCCGCTGAACACGGCTGGCTGTCTGTCTTGTTTGCATTCAGTTGAGTGGAAACCAAGGGAATGCTGGGATGTGTTGGAGCTGAAACAGGAGATCGAAGTGGAGCTCCTGCAGCCAGGTTCAGTCCAGCAGGAATCACTGAACACTGTGTTTTGCTGCGTGTTAGCAGGGATCCGTGTGTGATCAGCTCCTCCTGCTCCATAGCCAGGCTGGGGAGCTTCCTTCTTGGAGGTCAAGCTTCACTGGAAACAAACGTTAAACAAGTGTTCATGTTCCTGCCGTCAGGGAATGTCTGTCTAACAAGTGGAGGAGTGTATTCCCAGAGATCCCAGCTAGGAGGGAAAGATGGTGCCAGGAGAAAGGCTACAAAGAGAGACGCACTCATCTTAGTCTCGCTTTGCTGTTCCTCAGACCCTATTTGGGCCCGTCTGAATAACGAGGCTACAAGGCAAATAAAGCAAACCTTCTCAGGCGTCCCGTTTTACACTGAACAGGCTTGTTTAGAGAGATCCTGGATGGAAATCTGCTAATGGAGATCTGATGAAATAAAATCCTGTTAAATGTGTCGTAAATAATCCTAATCCATAGGTTTATTCAAAGAAGCTGACATGTTGGCCTTCTTCCCCAAACTGATGTGATCAGAATCAGGTCTTTGTGTCTCAGTTTGAACTCATGTCCTTCTTCCCACTGTTTAGTAATATCTGTTTATGTTTGTGCTGTAATTCCTGGGAATGTCATCTCTCTTCCAATCAGGCTGCTTGTTATCATTAATGTTCATGTTCAATATCCCAGATAGAAAAAAAA
>JAVLVB010000754.1:44726-56024 GCA_032876305.1 Orestias chungarensis | reverse complement strand
ATGGTCCTAGTTAATGAGAAATCTACTAGTGAAGGAGAGGATGTGAAACTAAGTACTCTAGCATGAGGCCTCTGTCCCCGGCCGTTCATAAGCAGCTTGAAATCTATTGTGCATGAAAAGTTATTCCAGTATAACATCCAATAGAGCGGCGGCTCAAATGTCTCTTTTATTGGATCTCAAAGACAGTAATGGAAAAAATGTCTTATTGGAGGTGTCCAGAATAAGCAGGACAGGGACGTGTGTCTCAGTCGGGGTATTAGTTCAAGAAATGATGCGTTCGCTTGCCGGCTGCTGTCGGTTTTTAGATGGCATTGATAGAAAAAAGATGCCAGCCTTCGGTTTTTCTGGGGAACGTCTGGGATGTTTGTCCCAGCTCAGTCTCAGAGAGGTGCAGCTAAACTGCAGCCTGACTCTGTTTCTGTCTTCTTCCTCGCTCATCTTGGTTTTTTTCCTCACAAAGACTCGTGGCGGGCAGCAAGAACATGTATTTGCTGAGGGAGAAGACGTTTTGTTTGGCTCTGCGTGTGGAGGAGTGAGCTTTCCAATCATGAACATGTGCTCCTGTTTGCTGTGTGTTTCCACTTCCTGCTTCTTTCACCCTCAGGTGTCCAACTGGTTCGCCAACGCCAGGAGACGGCTGAAAAACACGGTGAGGCAGCCGGACCTGAGCTGGGCGCTGCGGATCAAGCTCTACAACAAATACGTTCAGGGCAACGCAGAGAGGCTGAGTGTCAGCAGTGACGACAGCTGCTCCCAAGGTTCGCCTCACTCTGGAGCTCTAAGGAGAGCAGCTGCAGGAGCTCTGAGACGCGCCTGCTGGTTTGCTGCATTCTGCCACAAAATCCTCATAACAAAACTCCAACTGTTCTACAAACGAAGCCCAGCTCTGTCACGTGCAGCAGCAGCAAACTGTGAAAACACTTTTATATTATCTGCTGAGCTCAGAAACAGGCACACACTGTATTTTCTCATTAAATCAGCGACTGGAGCTCGTCAACCTTCAGCAGGTTTGGAGCTGAGATAAGTTGTGCAGCTCTAGTCGTTCTCTCTCTTCTCACACGAGCCAAACGTCCCCTTAAATTAGAATCTCTCTCACTAAGAGGCCTGTTATGGTTTTCTAGCTCTGACAGTTATCTGTATCTCTGTCTGTACATGTTGGAGCCTGAAAAATAATGCTGTTAAAGTGGAGTTGTGAGGAGCAGTTTTGACGTGTGAGGAGCTCGATCCGTGTCCTGCTGCGTTTTACTGAGTTGATGCAGAGCAGAAACATGTTCTGTGTAGAAATGGCGACATGCTGCTGACCTCTGCCTCCCACCCTGCAGTCGGAAATGAGGATCTCTCTGTGGGCTGCAAACACGTGAACACATGCTGAGTCTAATTGGAAGGTCCGGCCCTGTTTTCTACTCAGTGACGGCACAAAAATCAAGGTGTAGTTCAGCAGTCATGCAGTGAAGGAACACTGTGGTGTCAGTAATCTCTCATTCAGTGTCTTAGGAGGAGAAGTTGAGCGCGTGGCTCCCAGAGGAATGTGTGCGCACTGTTTGTATTGTGTCTGACGCAGGCTGCTTCACCGCCAGAGGCTCCGTATATCTCCCTGACTCCTCTCCCTGTCACTTTATGGTTAGCGAGCTCTCCGCAGCCTGCTCCCACTGCTGGCCTGGTGCTGAAAGGCCCTCCATTATAATTTGAAGCCTATGCTTTTGTTGAGTGACTATTTCTGGGAGCAGATATGACCCTGCTAACCGTGTGGACATTCCTCTTACTGTCCTGAAACGGTCCAGCTTGTTCTGGATCTGCAGCAGCAAATCCAGGCTGAAATAAAAAAGCTTGTTTTCTGCTTGGAATTTAAAGCGGACATGATGTCCCGATGGAGTTTCATATTGTTATTGGATATAACCTGAAAGGTCAGATTGTTTGGTGACGGAAGAGAATCTGGACTAACCATGTGGAAGCTCTCACTTTAATTTGGACCAGGCTGAACTAAACATCCAAGCTTCAAATGAAAGAATTAAGAGGATCTCTATTTTTTCAGCACAGTTTTATCTGCCTCCTGTTTCTTTCATCCAAGTAAGAAGCTGAGTTTTATTTCAGTCTTTTCAGCTGCAAAGCACCATGGGAAAGATTTATTTTCTCATTTAGATGAAAAGGAAAGAGACACTATTTTTTACAGTTTGCTTCTGGGTCTGAAGTCTCGACTGGGCTTTTTTGTTCTGGAGGTGATGCCAACATGGGGAGTGCCACACTAAAATATCCTGGTTCTGGTGTTTACATTAAATATTAGCTCAAAATAACCAGACTCTAAGCCAGGTTAGATGAACGGAACTGACAGAATAATTGAACCTGGAGTCCAACATCTGAAGGAGGAAATGAGTCATTACAACGAGCACTTACACGTATTGTTTCTAGTGATTTTATAGGCAAATAAAAATGGATGGAACCTCAAACCCAGTTACTGAGATACAAATGAAGAGAGAGAGACATGAACCATTCAGTTCCACTCGTTTAAAGCACTTTTAATTCAATATATGCTGCAGATCATCTTCAAGAGTTCTATAGGAAGAAAAAAAAAACACTATCAGACATTTTATATTTTATTTTGAGATTAGTGAATAACTGGAAAATGTTCATCTATTTTTACCTTTTGGACAATAAAACGTGTCTATGGGAACTGCTGTGTCCTAAGGGATTCCTGCCTAACTTTTGATTGTGCTTTTGAAGTTTAGCAACAGTATAGCTCAACACTAAAGACAAATTTCTCCTAACTAGGGTTTCTAGATCATATTCATTCAGTTTGACTCAGTTCATCCCTTTAATTAACATTTAAGTTCATGTAAATCTTTGAATGACTAGGACTAGGAACACATTGGAGTCACACTGAGCTGGCCTGTGATCTGCACTGGTCCTTAATAGGAGTCAGGACAAATGCCTGAACAATAATGATGTTTTAAGGTTAACCATATCTTGGTTTGTAGAGACTTCCTGTCCTCCATCTAAAGATTTACCTTGTCTACTTGTACTCATGTTGCAGATGGAGAAAACCTTCAGAGGACACAGAGCGGTCCTGAAGATCTCACCAAACCTTTGTACCCGAGTGTCATAAAGAAAGAGGGCTCATCCATGGTGGGCGTGTCCATAGGTCTGGACCCGGGCCTGCGTTCTGCCTCCTCTCTGGCCGAGGACTACGTGTCTCCACCCAAGTACAAGAGCAGCCTGTTGCACCGCTACCTGAACGACTCTCTGCGCCACGTCATGGTGGCCAATGCCGTCATGGACGCTCGCAAGAGGAACCACTCTGGCTCCTTCAGCTCCAACGAGTATGAAGACGAGCTGCTGTCACCGTCCTCCTCTGAAGCCGAGGCCAACTTCGTCTATCGAGGCGGTGAGGGGACGCACAGCTTCCATGTTTTGTTTCTCTTCTTTAATCTCTCTCCAATACACACATCCTTCATATTTGATCTGTGTCTCCTCTTCTTTCTCTACGTTTGTTTTCATTCCTGCAGCCTGTCCATTACTTCTACCTGTCTGTCCCTCTGCACGGTCGTGAATATGTCCCCCAACATCTCTCTCTGTTCTTCTTTTCCTTTAACGTGTCAGATGTGTTGCTGAATCTGGTTCTGATGATTGATGTAATGGAGTAGCTGTTCAGGAGCTTCTTGGAATATTTGCTCAATTGTAAACCAGGTGAAGATAGTCTGAAACCCAAGAATACTTAGTAAGCTGCTCTCTGTCCAACCCACACATCTAGAACCACTGCTTGTCTCTCAGCAACTCCAGTAGGTGGGATGAATTTCACCTCCAACTAACCAGGATCCAACACTTCAGACAATCTCAGCCATGTTGAAGATTTTTGTCATGTCTTTGATTCTTCTGAGTCTGCAGCTGAGAGAACAGAGCAAAATCTCCAACAGGCTTCTCAAAACTATAAATTTACCGTAAGACCTTCGGCATCCAAAAGTCTCTGGAAGCAGGAGAGGTTTCTGCAGAGTTTCTGAGATGTAACCAATCAAGATCTGATCTGTTTGTATCAGCAGAGAACACAAAGTCTTTGTTGAGGTGGATTTTACCTCCAATAGTAACAATTTCACTTTCTGTTGAACATGGTGGCTAGAACTAGGAGCGTCCTGATTAGAACCTGATTAGGACATGTAGGAGCTGGATTGTTTCAGAGGAGAAACTGCTCATATTGTGTCTCTTTTAAGTAAAAATGTTTCTTATTGTCTGAATATGAAACAGACAGAATGTCTGTTTCAGTATTCGGTTCGCTGCTGAGTTCGTTGATTCACTTCATTTGGATGAAGTGAATCAACAAAGCTGACATCAACAATTAAACCCTCTGAGCCAAGCCAACATCAGGCTGTTTGACTGCAGAAAACCTGCTGAGACTCAGAGATGGAGAAGAAAAGAACATGATGGAGAAGTGAAATCTTTATTCGAGCAAATTTTATGAAGACAAACCCCAAAAAGCTCTGAATTCAGCTGGCTGACCTGCTGCTTTTAATAGATAATATCTGTTTTATCTCTCTGGTTCTTATCATTTCTTGATGCTGATGTCTCCCTCTTGGTTTCCTTGGTAAATTTACAGATGTTTTAACTCTGTTACTTGTGAGAGAAGCTTGTTCGATCCACATGGAAAGTTCACCGACTCTGGACTGAGCTCTTTTGGGGAACATCTGATAAATGAGAAAAGATGAGAAAAATGGAATTTGAATTCCACATCTGATGTTTTAGAATCCGGTAGAGCAAATGAAAAACTGGCGAGAGAAAGAATTTTAAGCTACGTTTGCATCATTTCCTGTGGTTAGTATTCGGTTCGCTGCTGAGTCCACATATTTCTTTATTGAACACATTTCTTTTATTAAAAGTTATACTCTATAGTGAGAGAAAAATTTGTCCTTGATATTTGATATAAATCAGTTTTCTATCAGCTGCACAGAGGACAAAATGTCCAAATAAATGAGATTTAAGATCACTAAAAGCTCCAAGCCCAGATTTGCGTCTGTTTTTTGGCTTTAAAAGAAGTTATTCAGTTCTTGCAAGGAGTTTTTTAAATCAAAACCTTTCAGTCATTTCCACCATGTAACGTGAGATTGGTCAAAGCAAACGTGGTAAACCTGGTAGCTGCGGTCCCATTAGTTAAAGGTCCACTTGAGGTCCAGATGGTTGTTTTGGGCCAAGGATCAGCTTCTGACCGACCTCTATATTTTTAGGAAGACAAATGTTTTTTGTTTTTTTATTGTCATTATTTTTCCGAATGTGTACCTTTTAAATTTTCTAATGCTTTATTAAGCAACAACTCTTGCCAAATTTGGCAGAGATTATCCAAATGAATAACACTCAAATGATTAGTTAGTTTAAAATTATTTATTAATAATTAAAATTATTTTTGTGTTTAGTAATTTTGTATTTAATTTAAAGCAACAGAGTTCCATCACACAGGCCTGAAGTTTTAAGGCGAATGTTCCTTTAATTAGATCTTAAATGGCAGAAATCTGGCTGAAAAGTTCTCTGAGTGAGAAGATTACGTTTCTCATCTGGATCAATATATGGCAAATTACTCCTAATGATTATGTGGACAGAGACTTAATTTCTTCCCCACAATTTACCATTGACAATCTAGAAGAGTCTACTAAGTGATTAAAAAACGAAAATACCTTTTTCTGTTATTGCTGTTTCCATAGTTTGGTCTAAAATATATTTTAAAATTTATTTCCTGTCCATCTTCCCATCCAAATACGGAGCCAGATTTTATCATTTATGCAGCCGTTTTTTATGGTCTATGGCAGGGGTGTCCAAACTTTATGCAAAGGGGGCCAGATTTAGTGTGTTAAAAATATAGTGTGCCCGACCATGGCGGACATTTTTTACATAGAATAGCAATTTATTTAGACAAATTTGAGCAAGCCATTCCGTGTTTCACATTTGTTTTTTTTTATTTTAATTTCAGCCATCTTAAGCATGTATTTTGGTTCATTTGAAACATGCATATCATATGCATATCACCTTCATTCAAACACGTGCTATCACTGACTGTTTCTCTTTAGCCCACTGGATTCTTATTTTCTTTGGCTCACCTCTTAACGATAGTTTAAAGATCCCAGTTTCCTTTAGCTGATTTATTACAGCTCACTCAATGAAAAAAACAAACAAACTACTATTCTAGTTCATTGTGTTTCCTTTTCCTTTGTTCTCTGTTTGTATTCTTAAGGCATGTTGCTGGATATTTCTGTTCTGGTTCGTTGATGGCATTTTAAAAGCTTTCCACTTTTGTTTGCTTTTTCTTCAACATTTTAAGCTCAGCGAATGGGATTTTATCAAATCCATGTTGAGTCACACTCTGCAATATCTTAAGGACTTTTTTTCAGTTTATTGGTTGAAACTTTTTTCTCTCAGGCTCTCCAGATGTACTGTTTTGGGCTACAGAGTTGTTTTCATATTTAATCCTATGCAGGTATTTGTTCCAGAAAAGCAGACTTTAAAGAGATGCATTATGTTTTCAGTCTAAGCTAAAAAAAAGTTTTTAGTCATAACAATTAAGTAAGACAGATATGTCAGGGGTTTCTGTAGATTTACCTGATTTGTGTTATAAATTCAGGACACCACAGGGTTAAGGAAATGCTGCCGCCCTTGATAGCATACATCACTTACAGAGTGGAGCTCTTTGGCTACAGCAGGTCTTGATGATCAATTCGGATTTTTAAAAAGTCAGCTCATGTTGCCTAAAAAACGCTGCAGCCATCTGACCTCTGTGTGAACGGTTTACGACCCCAATGGATCTACAATAAAAGGACGTAGATGTCAGACAGCATAGCAATGTTCACAGAAGTAACAATGGATACTGCAACCTGTGAATCAAATTTGAGTTGCTAGGCTACCGTTTTGTCACAAGATCATGACAAGATGTAGGAAGCAGAGTTAAAAAAAAAAACTAAACCTCCGCGATGTTTGCTTCAGACCTCCTCTACATTTAAATGTAGCAGGTTTTGCTTCTTCTGGTGCAGAATTATTACTACTAGCTCATATAGAAGTGGAACTATTCACTTTTTTTTTAAAGCGGGAGACAATAGATGTCAGATGTTGGTCGGATATGAGCAAAGAAAACAAATAAATGTGCCTGCTGTATGAACTGAGCCATAGAGATGCTTTAAGCAGTGTTTGGTGTGGGAGGCCTCAGGGTGTGGCTGCTCCAACAGGAAACAAGGACGGGTTAGCAAAGGTGAGCCAGAAACCTGATATGAACCCGACGTTAAGCTTCAGGTTCACTGAAAGGTGGATAAATAGAAAGCGAAACAACAGATGATGGGATGTTGCGTCTCCACTTCACCAAGGCAGACTGAGACTCATTATGTCCGTGATGCTGCAGAGAAACATTCCAAAACATCAACCCAGACACGGTTTACACGCAGGCAGCTTCCCGGCACACAACTGGCGGAGTGAGGAATAATAAGCCCTCTCAGCCTGATGGCTTTTAAATGATCGGCACGCCAAGGTATTCCGGGAGAATCGCGCTCACGCACATCATCAGATGTTGAGCGGCGAAGAACCCGGCTGCCCGCCTGGCTGCTCAGGAGAACAGAGCCACAGAGTCCACAACAATGGGCAGCCTCCGTGTTCCCACGGGATGGAGGAGAGAGGAGAGCTTGAGCCGGAGCGGCGAGGTGTGGCTCAGGCAGGACATGGAACGCACACAGAAACCCACCAAGACTGTGAGAGGGCAGCTTGGCTTCCACTGTGAACAACAGCAACATAATGATGCAGTAAGTGCTGCACAAACATATCATTTGGCCTCCGGATCCCCCCAAAAAAGGCTGCGTTTGTCCACATGTAAACACTTACAAATGTGAATAATGTTTCTTTGTGGTTGCTGCTTTTATTCTCTTCCTCCACCCTAATGTGAACGCTTAGTCCACCACAAACAAGAGCCGATCATTCCCAGGAATTTTTCTGGGGAAGGCTGCGAGCGATGAAAGCTCCTAGTGGAGGCCAGTCAGGATTTTTTTCAGGACCAGTTCCCAAACAGGTAGATGGGAGAAGCTGAAATCTAAAGCCTTGTCAATAGATCGTTTAGTCCAGAAGCGCTGAGGTATCTCTACCTACTTTATATAACAACAAATCAGCAGAAACCTAAAGAAGAACATGCTCCTTTCTGTTCCTCGTTTACCTACAGCAATCCGATATATCTGTGTGGATCGTAACTGAGCTGACTTTCATCACAACAGATAAACACACAACCTTTTTACCAGCTGAGCAGAGCCCTCAGGGTGAACCAGGATCTCAGAATCTGTCAAGATTGTAATTACAACCTAAATTTCTAATAAGTTTCTTTATTGTCTAATTTTGTACCTTTTTTCTATAATTCAGTTAGTTTTAATTACTTTTTATGGTGGATTTTTACTAGTTACCATTGATTAAGATGTTTTATTTTCTTTTTCATACTTTAGTTAATTTCAAGGTGCAAAAACTTTTATCCCTTTATCTTGTGGTACTATTGCTATGATAATGATACAAATACTTCCTTTAAAGACATACAATTTACAATATGCTTTTTAAGGACCCTAGTAGGATAAGGAATAGGGATTTCAATGACTAAACTGCACAAAGTAACTTCATGTTTTTATTCATTAATGCTCTGATGTAAAAAAAATAAAAAAAACAGTAGAGAAAAAAGTAAAAATATCAACAGATTTAGAAAAAAACTGTTCAGTTACTATTAAAAATTCAACTGTTTTGCAGACTAATGTGCAAAGTATTGTAAATGCCACCTGGGGTATTAGGCGCCGTACTGTGGCGAGAGCTGACATAAATATTAATTACATCCCTCTGGAGGTTTGATAACACATAAAATAATTTAAAAAATATATATGGAAAACCACGAGCATCCGTCTTATTAGACTGTTATACAACAAGAGAATATCTTCAGAGGTGTCTTTTAACTGCAGTAATACAGACGGCTACAGGAGAGTGTCCCTGCCGACCTTCATCATCATCTACAACAAATCTTTGAAGAAACTGTAATCATACCAGTTATTAAAATATCTAATTTCCCTTTGGAAATACTTAAACTATTATTGAATTAAATTAAATTTTAATCATTTCAAATCATTTCAATAATTTTTTCTTTTTGAAATAACATCTGAAACTAAGTTAGACTCTCAGCTGTATTCTTAATGAAGAGACAGATTGGAAGTCCTTTACTAATTTAACAGTAAATAATCTGATCAGGTTCTCAACAATCAGAGCTTGGATCCGTTCACTTCAGGGACATCTTTGTTTTGATGAAGCAAGTCTTTTTTTAGCAGCAGACAGTAACTGGGAACTAAAGCGGACACTGTGGACAAACCAGCCCATCAAAGCCGTTGGGTCATAAAAGCTGTGTGTGAGTGTTTTGGGCTAATTAAGCCCAACCCATAGTTTAGTGCTGGTTTGTTGTTGTGTTGCTAACAGCAGCAGCCGATGCTAATGATTGGGGCAGACCAGTTTTCTCCACAGTCATATTAATAGGTGGAGCATCGCTCCCTCTTTAACTTCTTTGATTTGCTTTGTTTAACTTAATCTTTTTCTTCTTTTCCTCCCGCTCTCCCTCTCCTCACCTCAGTAATCAGCCAGTCGGTATTTTTAGTCTTCCCCCACAATCCCAGAAACCAGCACACTTCTTAGCGTTTTCCCTTTGGTGCTCCATAAACCACTGTCAGAGCCGAGAGTTCAGCAGCAAAGTAGGAACCAAGCAGAAACAGATCTGCTGGTTTATCGAGTTGTTGGTGCTGCTCTTGTTTGGAAAAATCTCAGTTTCAAACATTTTAGGCAAGGAGCTGTGGAAACAGAGTTTTTGTGAGCAGGGATTCATCTCCAGATTCTGGTGTCTCTGTGTAAATGGTATCTGAGGTTGTCTTTGTGTCTGAACCTTTTCCACCGATCAGATGTCTCTGAAAACAATGTTTGTTATGATCAAGAATCAAGAAGAATCAAGAATCAGTTTATTTATATAGCGCCAATTTAAAACAGGTGTCGTCTCAAGGCACCTCACAGAAAATAAATTAAAATCAAAGATACATCATAACAAATCAATTTGAAAAAGTTTCCAATCTTTGGAACCCCAGCAGATTGCATCAAGTCATTGACTTGCATAATTCACTCCTCTGGAATCAGCAGACCAAAACAATGGCTTGTGTTGTCGTTGACTTTATAGCAATCCCTCATACTGAGCATGCATGTGGCAACAGTGGAGAGGAAAAACTCGCCTTTAACAGGAAGAAACCTCCAGCAGAACCAGGCTCAGTACAAGCAACTGTCTGCCACGACCGACAGGGGGTTTGAAGAGACAGAAAACTACATTACATGCACAGGATACTGAAAAAATAGCAGTTTATAGCAGCAGTTGTAGAGTATCACTGGAAGCATCTCAGCCCTTGTAAAGAAGAAAGCAGCAGAGAGAGAAGTGGTCAGATTGTCCTCCAGCAGTCTAAGCCTATAGCAGCATAACTATAGAAAAACTTAAATAACTTAACCCTATAGAGTGAGACATGAAGAAGGTAGAGCATTGGAGAACCGTCTGTCATGACTGAGTTCCTCCCCAACCGGATTAGGCTGTCTTCTCTACCTCTTCCTAACTATAAACTTTATCAAACAGGAAGGTTTTAAGCCTAGATTTGAAACTAGACAGGGTGTCTGCCTCACGGATTAAAGATGGAAGCTGGTTCCACAGGAGAGGAGCTTGATAACTGAAAGATCTGCCTCCCATTGTGCTTTTAGAGATTCTAAGAACCACCAGAAAACCTGCAGTCTGAGAGCGAAGTGCTCTGTTAGAGACATAAGGAGTAACCAGATCTCTGATATACGATGGAGCTTTATTAGTGAGGGCTTTATATGTCAAAAGAAGAATCTTAAAATCTATTCTAAGTTTGACAGGGAGCCAATGAAGGGAAGCTAAAATTGGGGAGATATGATCTCTCTTTTTAAGTTTAATCAAAACTCTTGCTGCAGCATTTTGGACCAACTGTAGACTTTTATTTGCATTTTGTGAACTTCCTGCTAATAAAGAGTTACAATAGTCCAGCCTTGAAGTAACAAATGCATGGACTAGCTTTTCAGCATCTGCCCTAGAAAGAATATTTCTAATTTTTGCTATATTCCTAAAATGAAAGAAGGAAATCTTACAGACCTGTTTTATATGAGACTTGAAAGACATTTCCTGATCAAAAATAACACCAAGGTTCTTTACATTGTCACCAGATGCCAACCTGATTCTATCCAGGTCAAGTGGCTGACTAAGCAATTTCTTTTTTAGGGGTTCTGGTCCAAAGA
>JAVLVB010000754.1:0-31615 GCA_032876305.1 Orestias chungarensis | reverse complement strand
AAGGTAGAGCAAAGGAGAACCGTCTGTCAAGACTGAGTTCCTCCCCCAACCGGATTAGGCTGTCTTCTCTACCTCTTCCTAACTATAAACTTTATCAAACAGGAAGGTTTTAAGCCTAGATTTGAAACTACACAGGGTGTCTGCCTCACGGACTAAAGCTGGAAGCTGGTTCCACAGGAGAGGAGCCTGATAAAAAAAAAAAGCCAATTAAAGGACTTTTCCTAAACATTTCTAAAGATTGCAACTTATATAAAGATGCATTTTTACCATGTCTATTTAGACAATCTCTCTATATTGTCTAGCTTTGTGTTCTTTCCTACACCTTTCCCTTAATCTCACATGTTTCCTACAGGATCTAAAATTGGGGACTAAGATAAGAGGATGAAAAAATATCTGTAACAAATAATGTTCAAAACAAATTTGTGAAAAGAGAAACCAATCAGAATTTAAAAACAGCAAACATTTACAAATACAGTCAGATACAGATCAGTCACACCTTTTTAAAAATGTTTTTTTTTGTAATGATGAAACAATATTTATTTAAATACAAAGATGTTTTTTCCATCTGTTTATTTTATTTTATTACAACTGTTTTCATGTCGTTTGAAAAATTTCTGTCTGAGTTGAAAAGCTAATATTGTGAATATGTGAATAATGGGCAGATAAACACTTATACTTCAAGGGATCAAGGGAATAGCATTAGGTCAGTTTAAATTGTATTTGTTTGATAGATTCCAGGACTTATCTGCTTTTGGGACCATAATTTATCCAGTGTTCGCAAATGTTTGAGAGTTTTTGGAAACATTATTGTTTGCATATTTGAATTAAAAAGACAAAGTGGCAATGGTTCTCATCTAAACAGGAACTTTACTTTTTTTTTTGATAGGAATCAAAACAACAAGCAATACTTTTAGTTCATTAGTGTTCTGTTTTAGCTCCTGTGAACAACTTCTATGTGTGCCATCCTCCACTGCAGTCGCATTTAAAAATAACCACCATGCCATGATTGTTGTTTTCACATTCTGTAGAGTCACCAGTGGCCACGTTAAGCAGAAAACTTCATCTTCTGAAGGTGGTGTGGCTGCCTGCTTCATGAGAAGGTTAGCAATAAGCCAGGCACAAAAAGTTTGGATTTAGCCAGTTGGATTGAGCCATTTGAGAAAGCTGCATGTAGTGGAGCCTGCAATTTACCAAGACAGTGCCTCATTGAGGTAAATTAAACTCATCCTTCTTCCAAATCCACAGCTCAGAATAAAAAGTACATTTTTGGATTTGTACCTGGGTTTGGGTCAGAATGTGAGTTTGTTTTTTTTAGCGTAGTGCAGAGACATTTGCAATCTAAGGAGAAACAGATTCTCTAACAGGATGTTGCAAACAAGGTAAAATATGCTAAATTTGCTATATTATATAAATATAAATCAACACAGGTTAAGCAGCTTTTACGTAATGACAAAGCACAGAAGAATGGTTTGTATTATTTTGTTTTGTTATATAAAATGAACATAAAATTTGAGGGTTTTTTTCCTCATCATATGTAAAAAATATATACGGGCGTTGACAGGCCTGACTTTGATGTTTGTAGGAACCTTTGGCTTAACTAATCCCAACATGACTGTCACACTTTCCGATCCAGTCATATCCAGTCATATGTAGTCTTATCTATTACAGAAAAATGCAATGGATTCCACATGAGAAAGCCATGTAGCACATGTGAATTGGTGTGAGTCACATGGAAAACTGCATGTTTTATTTGTGGATTTGAAACATCTTGTGCTTCACATGTGATACACATATAATATTAAAGCCGAAGACTGGGATAAAGTTTTGATCCTCTATGCGCTCTAAGTCTTACACTTTACCTCTAATATCTCACTCCACAGGTTTAGGTTTCCTAGCTCTACTGCTATTGGCTTTTGCTTGTAGAGGAAAATCTGACCTCTCACTCTGCAAATTTTTTCCTTTGTCCAATCTGCTTTAGTTGCCGTTATTTCAATGTTGTTGACCTTTTGTTTTCTCTTAGTGTTCTTCTCTTCATAGTAGCTACACCCGGTCTGTTCTTCTGTTAGCTGAGACAGCTTCTTAGAGGAGGACATCGCCTGAGATGCTGCCAGCGACGTTCTACAACTGCTGCTATAAACTCTCTTTTCAGTTTCCTCTGCATCTATTTTTGTTTCTCAAACCTCAGAAACGTTTTTGCACTGTACTAATTTGTTTCTTTGTCAGTGAAAACAAATAGAAAATCTGCATATATTCCTTCAAACATATTGTTTATTGATATTTAGAGATATGCAGGAAAGTTAAAAAGCATTTGCCCACTTACAGTAGTTCTTATCTTTTAATTATGTTACACATTTCAACTCTCCAGGTCTGAAACTGGGGAAAAAGAAAGAAGAGAGTCTACCCGTCTAAAAGAGACATCAGAAGACATTCTTTTCCACTGCTTTACCAGTTAGAGCCTTTAGTCTTTACTTTCAAAGTATGTTTACATGTCGACAAATTTAAAAAAAATTAAAAAGGGATTTCTCTACAGAACCAATCACAAAAATAAAATACCGCTTAAAGTCCTTTAAGGTTGCAGATTATTCCCTCTTGCGCAGTGAGAGGGAGCAGCAGCAGTATGAGGCAGACTGCACAGTAAAACCCGAAAATTCTCAACATAACGACAGCCAGGAGGATTACAAATAAGAAATGAAGGGGTACAGGGGCCTAATGTCTGAGTAATATTTCATCATAGAAAAGCTAAATAAATTCCTCACTACAGTCAAGTGAAACCTCGTCCAGGAGGCAGATGTAAGAAATGGCAACTGCTGGTGGAATGTGGTTTGGCAGAGAGCAAGGCCTCTCTTCAGAGAGACTGGAACTTCTTCTCAGGTTAACACTTTTTCTGTTTTGGATCAAAAAAAAAAGGTGCATTGATAAAGGGCTAAGCAGGATTTAATCACATCTGCTTGTGTTTGTGTGAACGAAGGATTGGCACACAGTGGTGATCATCACAAAAGGAAAACTCCAGTAAAATGACTGTTTTTCTGAATAGCCCGCGAAATGTTTTAAACCACTGCCATCACGGAGCAGACGGAGCTTAAATCACACATGTTTGACTAGTTTGTATGAAAACAGAGTAAAAACCCAAACATACAAAGTAATGAAAGTAGAGACTCAACAACAGCATGGAAAGTAGTGGGACTGGCAGGCGGCATGGCATAACTGTGGCAACCAGCTTTAAAGGCCAACTGAAGAACGAGGCCTCACATCACTCAACCGTCCAACCAGAGCCAAAACCATAATTTCTCCATAAATCTCTAATAGACTGGAGCTCCCTTAGTTCTATTTTTTCTCTCATACTCGTCAGATAAATACGCATTCATGTTAGGATTGAAAACTGAAGCATAAAGCTGTCTAGGTTTCCAGAGGAGGGTTACAGTTAGATGAAGGAAGATCATGATTTAATTTAATTTACCCTGCTTAAATTGATTTGCAGTGATCTGACATTTTGTCAGATCCACCATATATAATAAAACTAAATGACAGAAATTAAGGGTTATTACAAGACACATCCACTGGGTTTGTCTTGCACGGAGGTATTGAATCAATTACATGTGTAAATAATAAACCATATGTTTACTGTCAAACGCTGTTCGGTAAAATGTATATCGGGCAGAGGAGATACAAGGTATGCATAAGTTGTGCAGGATTACTTTGTTGCAGGCCAAAACCTGACTCATGAATAACTTAGCCTAATTCTGAGCTCATTTTAAATGTATTTAACATTATACAACCCTGAACATTTTGAATTATAACTTAACCAGTAAGGAAAACAAGTACAATCCAGCGACTGCTTGTTTCTACCATCTAACTGATCCAGGAAGAGTGAATGCTGCAAGTAAATGACCTAATGTATGAATGTATGTATGATTAAAAGGAAATCTTTTGTTTTTTCAAACGATTTGAATTGTTTTTACCTGTGTACTCTACATATAGAAGACCAATAAAACAAATGTTATCAATGAACCAAAGTCATTTGTAGAAATTGAGGACAGTTCCTTGGTCCTTATAGTTTCTGCATTTCTGCACTCTACATTTTAGGTTTAAAAGTATGATGGGTTTAGTTTTTGTAGGAATAGATTGGAAACCGTTTGGGTTAGGAAAATGTGTGAGTCAGTCAAAACTGTACTCACTAAAATAAATAGAAGTCAATACAAAGGGTTTTGTTGGATTAAGATACAAAGGTTTTTTTTTTCTGAGCGAGTGAACGTAAGAGACAGAAAGAGACAGATAAATGTGTAAATTAATGTAATCACTGTAAAACTCCTGGATTGCTAAATCCAGGGATGATGCCTCATAAGTGTTTTTGGGAACCCTGGGGACTTGCAAAGTCTTAAAAAGTTTAAATCCGTATTTAAATGTTGTCTTCACCTGAATTGAATCATATCTTCGCACTTTCAGGTCTGCTTGATGGCAGGTTTAAAAGGTTTTCTGCTTGTTTTCGTGACAGGAAGCAGAGATTGGACACAGTGAGGTCCTAAATGTTACAACTCGAAAAAGTCAAGCGGACAACCGCGGTTGGGGGTGACATTTAAAACCCGTCTCGTAAAATTCTGTGACAGTTTTATTATTTTTTAAAAGGTGATCTTATTTAATTTTTGGAACTCATACAATACCAGCGTTTATGTTGGGACAACTGGATCATTACACAACACTTCAAATTATCTAGCTCTTATAGAAAATGTTTTTAGATGAACAGTAATGGTATTTGTAGCCCTAGTAATCACTAGTCCATCAGAAACACATCAAGCATTATAAATGAAATGATCCAGAAAAACAGCGGATTTCTGATTGTAAATCCATTTTGACCTTTCTTTCTGTTCTGTTTTCTATTTCCACATACCTCAGAGAAGGCTGTCCAACTCCAGTCTCCATGGGCCAGAGTCCTGCAGCTTTTATATTTGTTTGTTGTTTTCCAAACGTCATTAGTCTCCTTTTGCACAGTTTGAATGCCTGCTCAGGAAATTATTCAGCCTTTTGATTCATATACACTCAAACACCAGAGTTTGACATCCCTGGTTTGAAGCATATAGAGATCCAATCTACTCATGGCTCAGACCATTCAACAGACAAGTACCTGTAGTTGAACTCCACCGTGCGTCTCTCAGAGCGTGTGGTGTTACAAAACACTTGTCACGCCTTTGTTATCCCAAATAATCTGATTGAAAGCAAATCCTCCAACAAAGTGCATAATGCATAAACACAGACTGAATGTAAAGAAAGTATGTTGTGTTTGTGTGACCTGGGTCTGATTTCCTAGGAAATGGCTTTTAGTCGAATTTTCTGTACTCTTGTGAAGGTAAGAGAGGTACATCCAGACTTTTTATTTTTTAAATCCAATAGCTCACTATTAAAGAAAGCCAAGGACCCAAATACAGGTTTCAACTAAGGCATAAAAATCCGCAAACACAATAAAAATAGTATGCCCCTTAAAAGACTTTGAGATTCAATCAGTCTCTGCAGAGGACTGGTCAGACAGACATACATCTGGCTACCAATGCATGACGTTTTCGGGGTCTTTAGACAATTATCTTCAAAGGGAATAGAACAGCAGTCTTATTATCTTGGCGGTTTACAAAAAGGAAAAGAAAAACAAAATACACTGATCTTACCCCAAAAAAATTTAAATCAGAATGGCAAAGCTAAATAAGCAAAGGAATTACTGCACAGATGCCTGATTATTTATAGAAATAATGAATTTGTTTCTATAAGTGCCAATCATCTTCCCAAAAAAGGAGCTTACAAATGATCTTTTACTGAGAGCAAAGCACCACAGTTCAGCATGTGTCTAGTCCATGAAAATCTGTGAGGCATGAGGAAAATTAACCCTCAGCACATGTTGACATAAAGTGATTAGTTTATTATAGGAGCCAGTGGCCTGAGCATGATGGTTTGCTTCTAGTTTGGAGCAGTAGCTGGGGGTGAGACCTGAAACAGCGAATGACGACATCGCTGGAGAATCTGCTGTGGAGAGACAGCGTGTGGCCCGAGGTTTGCCACGCAGACTGAGAGAACCATGAACACGGGAAATTGGGGCACCGCTGCTTCCCTGGCCTCACCACTCATGCTTATTGCTACAGTAACCCAAGGCCCAGATGAGTGTAACCCCATTAGAAAGAGGGGCTACTCTGATCTCTTTTTATTATTTGAGCAAAGGGGGCTGTGTTTCTGAAAAAGCAGGTTAAAAGAAAACTATTCAACCTCTAATAAGATTGACGGAGCATTTAATATGAGGAAACTCAATTAAAGCCATGTTACCAACTGAACTTGCATGCTTCAGCGGCCAGAGGTTCACACCAAACAGACAGCTTTCAAGCTTGCCCACAAGGCAATGTTGAAACAAACTTGGAAATATCAATAGTTTACAAAGTAAGTGAAGGAAAGTTGTTATTGTATTACTGAATGAACAAAGAATAACAACAGAACTAGGAAAGTAAGCCAGGGAATTGTCTTGGACTGGAAAGAAGTACAAGGGCTTTGACTGACCTCTGTACAACCTAAAGGAAATCTGAAATCACTTACTCAGCTTCGTGATGCGTTATAGGATCTAGATGTGAACAGGAACAGAAATGTAAACACACATTTTCAAGTAATTAAAGTGTTTCCTTCTACAGTGATGAAGCGGTCAGTTCTGGTCATGCTGGTCAGTACCTCTCAGACATCTTGTTTTTTCAGGGAATAGAGAGCAGAACTGTGGGTTGGTTAACTTCAGACAACATTTAAAATGGCCATTCTTCTTATCAAGTACAAAGGACTCCAAAAGGTTTAACACTACATTTACTCATTCACGCATGAATGTGGTGCCAAGCTACTACAATGTAGCTAAAGCCAGCCTAACGGTGTCTAACAGAAGTGACCAATGCCAAGGTTGGTGAGGTGTTTTGCGCAATGGATACAACAAATGAGATAAACAAATTGGGGCCTCAAACCAGCAACCCAGCAGTAACAGGACAAACTCCCATCGTCCTACGAAGGATGGAACAAGAATAAAAGCCACTTCCTTGTACCCTTCTTGTTGGATATAGCCCTAGAAAGCTATAGGTTTCTTTCTACGCTCGGAACAGAAAGGTTTCCCTCTTATTAATGAAAGACCGTTAACCTAGATCCTGACAAATTGAGAAAAAAAAATATTGCTGTCTGACAGGTTTTTTTTAAACAAATTTTCAGTACCCAAAGGTTGGCAAACAATTTTTTTCCCCTAAAACATTCGTTTAGGTGACGAATGCGGCGAGAACTCTTCCCAGTCCTCATCACTCATACTTTATAAGTTAACCAGACAAACACTAAGTTGATAGAAATAAGTATTATAAAGTAAATGATGTCTAGGAACCCAAACCCTTAGGAAACCATGCCCAACGTCTCATAACACCACGCAGAGACAAGGTTTGGATGCGAAACAGATCTAGTGTCCCAGCTTGGGATCTGGTTGCAAGCTCAGATGAGGAATTTGTATCAGAAATTTGAGTTGAAATGGATTTTGATTGGCCTGTATTATTTTAGTAGTTCAAGCAAAACTTTGAATATCTCACCAGTTTTCCAACTTTTACTTGAAATGCATTTTATCTCAATTGTGACATGCACAGATCAGACAACAACTAAGACAAGTCAACCCAGCATAACATCTCAAACCTTTCTATCTTGTTACTAATATGTATTTGTGTCCATTTTTCTTCAACTATCATATTATCATAGCTTACAAATGCAAAAAAATCCTCTTTCCTGATTCCTTTAAAGTCAGTCAAGTTGAGATGGTTTTTGTTTGAGTTAAATTGATTTAATTACAAAGTGATGTGAATGGGCTCAGGAAACAAGTCGGATTTGGATTTGGGAAACCAAGGGAACAGATTCATCAGCTTAAGGTCAATGGAATCAATTTCAAGAATCAAGAATCAGTTTATTTATATAGCGCCAATTTACAACAGGTGTCGTCTCAAGGCACTTCACAGACAATTAAAATCAAAGATACATTCTAACAAATCAATTTGAAAAAGTTTCCAATCTAAGGAACCCCAGCAGATTGCATCGAGTCATTGACTTGAAGCATTCATTCCTCTGGAATCAGCAGACCAAAACAATGGCTTGTGTTGTCGTTGACTTTACAGCAATCCCTCATACTGAGCATGCATGTAGCGACAGTTGAGAGGAAAAACTCCCCTTTAACAGGAAGAAACCTCCAGCAGAACCAGGCTCAGTACAAGCAGCCATCTGCCACGACCGACTGGGGGTTTGAAAAGACAGAAAGCTAAATTAGAAGCACAGGATACTAAAATAATAGAGTTTATAGCAGCAGTTGTAGAGTGTCAATGGAAGCATCTCAGCCCATGTTCTCATCCAAGAAGCTGTCTCAGCTAACAGAACGCCAGCCCAGGTGTGGTTACTATGGAGAAAAGAATACTAAGAGAAAACAAAAGGTTAACAAGGTTGAAATAACGGTAACTAAGTAGATTGGACAAAGGAAGAAAGTAGCAGAGAGAGAAGTGGTCAGATTTTGCTCCAACAGTCTAAGCCTATAGCAGCATAACTATAGTCAAACTTAAATAACTTAACCCTATAGAGTGAGACATGAAGAAGGTAGAGCAAAGGAGAACCGTCTGTCAAGACTGAGTTCCTCCCCAACCGGATTAGGCTGTCTTCTCTACCTCTTCCTAACTATAAACTTTATAAAACAGGAAGGTTTTAAGCCTAGATTTGAAACTACACAGGGTGTCTGCCTCATGGACTAAAGCTGGAAGCTGGTTCCACAGGAGAGGAGCCGGATCTGCCTCCCATTGTGCTTTTAGAGATTCTAGGAACCACAAGTAAACCTGCAGTCTGAGAGCAAAGTGCTCTGTTAGGGAGATAAGGAGTAATCAGATCTCTGATATACGATGGAGCTTTATTAGTGAGGGCTTTATATGTCAAAAGAAGAATCTTAAAATCTATTCTAAGTTTGACAGGGAGCCAATGAAGGGAAGCTAAAATTGGGGAGATATGATCTCTCTTTTTAAGTTTCATCAGAACTCTTGCTGCAGCAAGAGTTCTGATGAAGAGGACGGACATTTGAGTGGGAAATACAGGTAAGTTATAATTATACTGAGGACGTTGCTTACTTGAGGCAAGATGTTTAACTGCCAGGGAGAGATGACCGTATATGGAGGGTTCTGGTTGTGGAGTTGCTGCAGGGCGGGGCATTCGCTGGTGGTGGAAGCTGCAGAGATGGTTGCTAGAGTGGACAGGTAACACAGGTAGTCACTGAGAGGTTGGTAGATCACAAAGGATGACTGCAGTCTTGGTTCTTGAGGATTATAATGATGTTTGTTTGATGTAGATTGTTTGCTGGAATCACTGAGAGCGAGAGGTCTACCAAGCAAGAGTACCTTGGTTCCACACAAAAAAGGAGGTTAATGACACAGGAAGAAACAGGTAAGACAGCTTACACAAAGATTGTCACACTGATTGGTAGATTGTTGCTGCCAGCTCACAGACCCCAGCATGCAAGCACCATCCTGAATGCCCCTGGTGGAATGAAAAGGAGAAAACAACAACAAAACCAGAAGAACACCTCAATTTCCTGACAAGGCCTACTAAATCTATTGCTTTTTCCTTTTCATTCCAATTCTCAATGCTGATGATGTGAAATGTAATTAAGATAAAATTAAATATAAATAAAATTAAGAAAATCATTTACGGTTCTTAAAACTCAATTTTAATAAATTAGGACTGTTAATAAAAATTGCACACATTTGTATTAATAAGGCATATACTGTAATCCATGTAAAATTCAAGTGATACTTATAGGATTAAAATATTACAATGAATTTCCTTCAGAAGCTGCACAACACCACACCCCAAAAGGCCTGATTTTAACCTTTATTCAATCCAAAATCTGTTCCAATGTTCATTTGAGTTGAAGTGCCATTTGAAAGCCCCAGTAAAGCAGTTATACTTTATAAAGGTTTATAACAAAAGTTATAGCAGAATTAACACAGTGAATGCTAAGAATCTGTAGCAGGGGTCTGTGATTCCAGTCCTCTTTTGCCCCTTTCTTGCAACATTTGGAAGCATCTTTACTGCTGCGCATCTGAATCAAGAGACAAATTAGCTCCTTGCTAATATCCACGTCAATATGTCAGCAGGTTTTGCAAAGGCCTAGTCATCATCACTTCATTTGATTCAGATGTGTTGGAGCAAAAGTGCAGCCAAACATTTTTAAGGTCCACAGTATAGAGTCAGTCTACACTGTTCTTAGTGTTCCTAGTGCTGCAATACAGAGTCTGAAGAGTAAGTCAGTGCAGTTGGCTCTGAAAAACAATTTTTATGTATCATTCACCAAGTAAGGTGAATTATAAAATCCAAATCTGATTTTGGAATACTTTAAGTATTCTTCTGCAGAGAATTTTATGAATCTGCCCCTGCAGTGACAGCTGTTAGAAAACATATCATCTTTTTTAAAGCTGTGGCATTACGTCAGGCAGCAAAACAGCTACCATGCCTGTATGACATACCGTTTTCACTGAGGTTCTTTTTGGTAACCACTTGGAAAACCCATTTAGTCTTTCCAAGTGATCAAGTTAAATAGTTCTTCTGGACGAAAATGTCCAATGTATGGTGGGCTCATCAAGAAGCCCTTAAATGAGAACTGATTTTCCAATAGGAGATCAGAGTCCAAATGCAGCTATTAGTACTTTATGCCAGCTTTAGTTTTTAGGCCAGATTTCTCAGAAATTGATATCCACTTTGCAAGAGTGTGAAGAGCTCATGGAAAACGTCTTGAAACATATCATCTTTTCACTGCCATTTTTTGCCGTTTGTAATCATCAGTAAAACAAGTTAAAAAGAAATAAGGTCAGTCGTGCCTCAAGCCATGTCTACAAAATCTCTACAGCACAGGAATCTGCGCAGGACCTAAACCTGAGTCTCAGCCAGGATAACTGACCCATGTGAAATCTGTTCAATGTTTCAGAGAGACTGCAAGGTTCTGTCATAAACATAATGATTGGAAGGACAGACTTGGATAATGACAACGGAAAGAGGACAAGAAGAGCCAAGCAGTTTAACAGCCCTCTAAAGTCAGCTGGTCACCTTTGGTTTGACCACATAATCTTCAGTCTGAAGAAGGATTTGTCATTTCTGATGGAGCTTTCAGAAGGTCAGAAAGAACGATGCGGGTTTAGAATCACCTGGGACTTTTAACAAAACCCAAGAGGCTCATGATGGACGGGCTTCAAGAAACACTTTCCTCCCTCATCACGCTCTAACGGTGTCTGCTCACACAGAGGATCACAGAGGATCAGATGGTCATCAGGGAACAAAAAGTGTGGTATAAAGATGAAATTTGTTTAATTGCACCTGGTTATTTTCCCTTCTACTCTATAAAGTCTTCCACCCTCTACTGGAAAGTTTCTTAACTGCAAAGAATCTGGTGATCTCTGGTCATAATTGACCCAGCATCTAAATGATACACGTCATCTGTTCTTGCTTAAGCTTGTTCAATGTGTGAAACAAAAGGTCCGATCAGTATTTAAAGAGAAAATAGCTCCAGGTGGTAGATGGATAGATGGAACATGGAAACTATAAGGTCTAGGAGACTGTTATTCTTCCTCACTTTTCCAAAACAAGCCTGTCCATCCAAATTAGGAGCAACATGGATGGAGGTGTTCAATTCTCAGCTGGATGCTGTTAAAGTTTCCCGGAGAATAACAGGGTCAGGAGGTGAAGGACTGACAGTTAAATCACCTCAACAAACTTTCTGAAATGGACAATCACTTCCAAAATGTAACATAAGTTTTATTCTTCAGTCTTTTCCTGTTTCCGTACATCCTAACCATAGACGGGTCAGAGGAATGTCAAGTGTTGAAAGCAAACAACTAAAAATCCCAAATCAGAAAGGTATGAGGAGCAGCTATGTCAGGTTTCTGACGCAAATACCTGACAAATTGATCACACTTTTCCTCTTTCTCCAACTTTCTTTTTCCTGCACTCCACTTTGCACTATTTACTGATATTTCAACTGTTAAGTGTATCTTTTTACTTTTTTTTCTCCATAATAGCTATACATGATTTGGAATTGTTTATTGCGAGTCCTTTCTGGAGGGGGGCATCGGCTAAGGTAATGCTGCCAAAAACAAAATGTTCTCCTTCTTCTGGTGTTTACTCTATTCTCTAATGTAGAAAGTACATTCTCAGCAGTTCCTCTGTTTCATTTTGTATTTCTGTTCTATATTCTAAATCCCCCAGTGGTTGTGGCAGAGGATTTCTCAGACATTAACCATGCTCTGGTCTGGTTGGCTACATGCATGATTAGTATGATAAAACCCAACTATGAGTCTAGGTATGCTTGTTATGTTGGAGTGAAGGCTGTGGGGTTAAAACCGTTTTAAACTAATTCAAATAACCAACTGAACTTGATGCCTAGGATCAATTGGAAAGCGTGTATAATGTCTTGATGAGTCCCTGACATTTTCCAAGAATCAGTTTATTTATATAATGCAAATTTACAACAGATGTTGTCTCAAGGTACTTTACAAGAAAACCAATTAAAATCATGGATACATCATTACAAATCAGTTTGAAACAAAATACCAAAATCCACAAAAACAACACTTGTCTCCCTGCCAAAACCTGACTATACAGTTTTGGCTTGATAGTAAAAAAATACAGTATTGTCAAAGAAAAAAACATCCAGACAAGATGAAAAATTATAATATTCAGAAACAGATTCAGTGGCTGCACAGTGGTGCAGTGGGTAGCACTGTTGCCATGCAGCAAGAAGGCTCTGGGTTCAATTCCATTTTGGGTCTTGGGTCTTTCTGCAAGGAGTTTCCATGTTCTCCCTGTGCATGTGTGTGTTCTCTATGGGTACTCCAGCTTCCTCCCACAGTCCAAAAACATGACTGTTAGGCTGATTGGGAACTCTAAATTGTCCTTAAGTGTGAGTGTGTGTTTGAGTGGTTGTTTTTCGTGGTTGTTTCTGTGTTGCCCTGCGATGAACTGGCGACCTGTCCAGGTTGTATCCCTGCCTCTTGCCTGTTGTAAGCTGGAGATAGGCGCCAGCAGACCCACCCAACCCCAATAGGGACAATTGTGTATAGAAAATGGATGGATGGAGAAACAGATACAGGGAGAAATTGAGGAGACAAAAAATAGATGTGTTCCCATGTGGATTTATGGAAATATGATAGATTTTATGGAAAACCGAGATTGCTTCTTTTGAATCCCTAATAGCTCTTATGGTAGAGGGCAGCTGTGAAGACAGATGGGATGTAAAATCAACTTGTATTTCAGTTGCCCTGCATGATCATGGCTTACAGCGACCACAGATTCTAAAGTCAGTCAGACAGAATCAGATAGAGTTACAGCCAAAATCGTCCCAACCATATATTTCATGTCAGAATCAAAAGAAATATTGCTCTAATGTTTAAAAAAATAACATAGATTTATTTGCAATCAGAAACTGAAAGGGACTACATTTCAATCACATGTGCATTATTGGACAGTATTGAGCACTAATCTCAGCTGTTCAGCTGCATGATGTTATGAGATGGAATTATTGTACCAATAGTAAAAGAAAGGAATTTCAAAATCCTGATCCCAGCAGTGCTCTTTCCCTTTTCAATCTTCAGTGGAAAAGCACATTGTTGAATAATGTATCTCTCCTGCTTCGCTGCAAGGCTGCCAAAATGTCACCGCATGGATTCCTATTAAGCTAAGAGCATACCGCTGGCAGGACACAGTTACGTTTCCTGGAGTGTGCCACATGCTTTCTCATTAATCGAGGTTCAGTTTAAAAAGAACTGGAGAGCTGCTTAAATAATAATGTGGTACCAGGAACAACTTTTCCTAGAGTAGTTTTTGCAGATGGAGGAATATAATAAATGCAACTAGAAGGAATGTGGAGTAAATATGGACTATCAGAAAATTCTTAACCTATTTGGAAGAAAACAAAATACCATAAAACAGTGACTTCACCTTGCCTAAGAGATTGACATACAAGGGGACGGGAAAGCATCTCTCGGCGACAAGTGAGTCTTCCCTGCAGCCTGCTTTGCTAAAAAGATTTCAGCATTAGATGGATTCCTTTTATTTTCCGAGAAAAACTTGAAAATTTTATTATAAACATCATTCACTCACAGAAGTTAAATATTTCAAAACATAATGCTAGTTCTTTAACTTGTAACTCTGGTTGGTTTAGTCAGCAACTCAATCCCTACAGGTCAGCTTCAATTATTCCAACTACTAAAACCGAAGCTCCAAATGCTTGGACAAATGTGCTTCAAGGAAGCAAAAACCTTTTGTGGTGAAAGTTTATGTATTCAACTAATGTAACAAAATGGTGTGCAAATGTGAATGTAGTAAAACACTATCACTAACAAGTAGCAAAAAAATGTTTACCTGATATTAAGGAGAAAAAGTGAAAGTGAGGTGATTCCATCTTGGGCTACAAATCGACATTGGTCCCTTTTATTCTGAGCATTTTATTCTGATGTGGAAAGATGATGCACTCACCTCAATGAGGCACTGTCTGTACAAATATAGGCCAGTGATACATGCAACTTTCCCTAACGGCCCAATCTTTTTGGCTAAAACCAACATTTTAGTGTGTGGCTAAGGGTTACCCCCACATGGAAATGGGAGTCAAACCAGGATAAGAAGATGTAGTTGCATGGGTAAAATGGTAACTGTTGACACCACAGAATGTGAAAACAACAATCATCTAATTTGGTGCTCCCATTAAGGGTATTTTTGTATAATGCTGCCTTGGAGTCTGGAAACACCCGGAATTTTTAAGAAGAACTAAAACAGAACAGGAATTAAGAGTTCCTCCAGTGCGAACATATTGCTTGTTTCCACTTAAATAAATAAAAAATAGATTTATCAGCTGATGAAACTTGGCAAGAATAATGTTTTAGCCACCTTAATTTAAATTTGTTAGTTTTCTTTTAACACAGACATATTTAGTTTATCTGAAAAAGAAATCATGAAAATTTTGAATAATTCAGTGCTGAGATATTTCTTTTTGTCTTTTTGAATATAAAAATAGATATATCATTGTCATTTCGAAGTCCCGAGGATTATTGCTTTAGATATAATCAGTAACAGGAATTTTATACAAAACAAATTGAAGATGCTTTTTTCTGTGACACAGTTCGCTTGTTCCATTGATATAGTACCATCTTCAGCCTAACTTTAAAGTTAAAGTTTAATGGAAACAAAGTCAGAACTTTAAATATTTTTGCTCTTAGGCAGTTTGTCTAATTTAGACCTCTCAGGCTCCTTAGTGTTTCTACATAGGTATAGCGCGTGATACCCTGTGAAATGGATCTTATCTTACTTTGCAGGTTTTTAGCCAGATGTTCTGGTAGTTTAGTAGAAGTTTAAAACACAGATTTAGGCTGGGAAACAGCAGAAACATAGGCAGTTATGCTCAACCATGTGCTTTCACCAAGCCCTCTTCTATAAAACAATACCACTTGCCACCTTTGGCAACTAACCAATTAAAAACATTGGCTCATACCTAGATGTAGAGTCAACAACTTGTTTAAAGCAATTCCATGTGACTTTTCAGCCTTCATAAAATAGTTTTATAACTTTTGTGAATATATGTCCACTTACAGCTCATTCAATGACACCTCTGTCATGGTCCAAGGGGGGTCCATATTGCATTAACTGGCAAACAGCAACTTTGAGGAGGGTGAGAGTAAACCTGCCCCACAAAGCAGTTACAAATGTGCTGACTGCTTTACGGCCTACGTCACTTAACCCGTTATTTTATTTTCAACATCATAATATGACATTACAATTCATCCTTCACACAGCCAATGGAAACAGAAATGTTCTTCGATCCAACTCCAGGCAACTTAGATATCAGGATGTAACGACGCTATGTGCTGGTCCTCGTGGGAAAGCAGTCTCCCTTCAAGCAAAACACTACCGCTTTTGTCCACACTGGCTACCAAAATTGACCAAAACCAAAACTTCTTTCAAATGAGCTCTCTTTTTTAATAAACCCAATCATCTAATCATGGCACCATCAGCAAAAATCATTCGTACAACAAAGTTGTCCAGGATCATCTAGGCAATCAGCTTCTTATACTTCTACAAACTATTTTTGAAGTATATCGGAAATGTGGTGACAGGACCTTTGGAGAAAAGGAGAAAATGCAGGCTCACATAGTTATTTCCAAGGGTAGGGGTGAATAAAAGACAAAGGCTGATTTTCATAAACAGGAGTCCATGGAACATCCTTCACAGCAAGGTAACTAATTGCTTCAGTCTGCTAAAGCAATCATATTTCTTCATCAAATGGGAAATTTTTAAAATGTCTGTGTTCCTGGATTTTATTCCATGAGGTTTCATCGACTGTTGACGTAGTTGGATTTCTGGCGGACCTAATGACAAAGGTGAAGTCTGGAGTCTGTCAGAACCCGAGTCACGCCAGGAGAGAATCTGTGCTTGACTGTCTAATGCTTTTGGGATAAACGTGGAGTTCCAAGACTTCTCTCAAAGCTTTCAGCAACAAGCACTGGAGAAAGATAGAAAAAAAAGAGGATGAGGACGCTATTAGCAGTCCACGGCTTATGTCCTTATCAGTTACAGTATAAAAAACCTGCTGGTGTATTCAATATTTTTTATTATCTTTTCCACTATTCCTTGCTGGATTCATTTGTTGCTCTTTTGGAATCAACTTACTTAGTGTTTGCAGGCATAGAAATTTGGGCTTCCACTCTTTGGCAAAGCTATTAATATGAAAATGATCAATCCCCAAGGAGATGGACGCCATTTGGAAGTGTTTGAGATAAATTCAGCTTCCTATGAACCCAAACAGTGCTCAAAGAACCCAATTCATTGTGGAGGATCTACAACACAAGTGTACCAAAATCTTCAATAGATTAAACATTTGGGTCTTAATTTAGATTTGCTCCCTGAATTTATAGGAGAGAGATCTTTGTGTGGTTCTAGTTCAAATAAATCAAGCTAGATAACTGCCATAACTCTGAAGGGAAAACAAATCACACAACAGCAAAAAATAGCACCCACACCACCAAAAAGTAGAGGAAGCTTGATGTGCATTACTTTTGTCATACTTGAGCTTCTGTGGCATTTTGACATCTTTACAAAACTCTGGGATGACTTGGTGTAGCAAAAAATTAGGTACCTCAAAAAAAAAAAAAAAAAACTTCAACTTTCACTGCATTTGAAGGTTACGTACACAGTTGACAACTTTGTCCGATGCCACTGCCAAGTTTCAGGGTAATAGTAGAACTGGACCATACATTACCAGAACTTTACATCAGAACAATAATCAATAACCAAGCCTGGAAATGTTTAATACAGTTTTAGCAATATAATCCATAAAGCACTTTAACACAAGCTCTTAATAACTGTCCTGTCTTCTGTGGGATAAACAAAATTCTCTTAAAGTAAGGTAAGCACTCAGTTGGGTCTGAGTTGAGATCTTTGGGCCCTCCATACATTCTTGAGTATTTAAACCTTAAATTCATGGAAACTACCAATTTTGGATAGGCAGTTTAGTCTAATTGAAGGGAATAACTATGGTAACACTGCTATGAAGGTAGCAAAATTTAGGATTTCTTGAGGAATCACCTTTTGTCAGAAATTAGATTTTCCTTCTCCAAACCTATGGTTCAGCTTTCTTTGTAAAATGAATTTGTATTCAATAAATTTTCTTGCCTATCTCAATGATATTCTCCAACCTTACCCTGCTTTCAGGAAAATGGTTTCTTAATGTTCTAAGCAATTCTCAATGCTTTGAAAAGGCAACACTGCGTTCATCATGAATGCATTCCTAGGATCCAAATCAAAATGTGATTCTTAGTGATTTGTATTAGTGAATTTTGTGAATTCATTGCTTACTTATGAAACCCAGGGACATTTTACAGGATTTCTGATAGGTTAGTTATATAAAGTTATTAATTGAAACTAACATAGTCCTGTTTTATATGAGAATAAATCATCTAAGGCATTTAGATTTGATCTCAGACTGGAATTACCTATTTTGGAAGAGCTTCCATTGGTTACTGGATACACATGTGACAGCAATCTAAGGCGTTATAATTTGCAGAAGATTGGCTATGATAACAGAATTTTATAGCTCCTTTTTGTGAGTTTCTGGTTAACATGGATGCTTATTTTATGTATTTTCCTAACATATCGTTTTTTAATATCAATTAAAAGCAACCACTGGAGACAGGCACTTTTGCAACTCTGCAAAAATAAGCTGGGATAAATGGTGAAAGGATAGGTTCCCCAAGTAGTATTAACTGGACTTCAGGAATTAGGATATAATCTAGGGAACACATGTTCTGTTAATCCTAAACGGATCTTCAATGTGAGATCCTCAGTCTTTTAGACGTAAAAACACAAACACCTGGCTTTTTCACAAACTGTAAAAACTGCTGAATTTTTAAATTGTGTCCCCAGACTTAAAACAATGCACCCCTCTGTGTGTTGTTATATTTTTTATGCTTTAATGTAAAGAGAAAATGAAATTGTCATTATGCAGACTTTTATTCATTTTTGTTACAAAGCAACATAAAACATTTTTAACATGACAACAAATTAGATAACACAGGGAAATACGTATTTGGTCATTGGACTGAACATCCAGTCTCCATCTGAATAAGCAAGGAAAAAAAAAATCTCACTTGATGTGAGGTAACATAAAAAAATGAGGGCTAACAATTTCAACGTTTTTGTCATTATAAATTATGAAAGCGTCATTATGTTTGTGTTTTATCCCCACATGTCCTGATATACTGTACGATGCTACAATTCCCATAGTGACACTTATTGAGGAACAAGGTTCTCGCAGTTAAAGCATCTTTTCTAATGAGGATCATCAAAGGCAATCCCTTAAGTTCATTAACACAGAACCTTTTCATCTACAAAATGATTGTAATGAGCTTTACTGTCTGTCAAACAGTGTCCTATTGACTGGCCATCAAATGTACACGTATAACAGGTAACCATCATTTCCTGAGTGGGGTTCAACTGGCATCGTTACTTCAAAAGGCATTTAGAACACTATGAAAAATTATCCACAGTACAAATATGTAAATCTAAAGGCTCTGATTGGGTCCTCCCAGATCCTCCTCAGCCTCAGTCTGACCCATATAGAAATTCATAGCATTTGAATGGATCCAGTTCTTCCTTGCCAGTGACCTGCCTCGATGCAATCTATATAAACACCGTTAAGAGGCCAACAGCCTTATTGCATAAGCAGGCAGAGCCTGGGGACCGGCAACTTGGACTCGTATCTTTCTACCACAGCAAAGCCTTCCTTAATTCCTTGAACTTTCCTTCTTTTTCTTAAAAACCTCCCCAGCCATGAACTTTAAGTGCAGACGTCTGTTTAATATTCAAGACATGTAAAAAAGTAACTGTGCAGCTTCACACTCTTACGAAAAGCCCTTGACTACAACAACAGTCAGAGTGTCATAAAATTCCAACTGCAACACTTTAGATTTCATAACACATTAACAATACCTTCAAGACGTATTAAATTAAAACTCAGCACAGAAGGCTGACTGCACTTTCTCCCAATAATATAAGCTGGGTTTCTTTAACAAGTGTGAGCTTTTCCAAGCTCACCACAAAAGCTTATAACATGTGCACATTTATAAAAAAGGATTTTCTCTTTCCACTGCATGCCAAAACATGATCTTTATGCAAAAGTCTAGAGAAATAATACTGACCAATAAAAAAACAAAACCAGAACCATGAAGGCAACCACAACATTTGCCTAAGGCACTCAATGGTTCCCATTAGCGCCGGATCAACTTATTCATCAGTGACCACATTGCCCAGGGTTGCAAACCTTCGTGGAAATCTGATCGCACCCAACAATCAAGCAACTTGTCATGTCTGTTATAAATTCTCATTGAATTTTTTTTCTTCATCTTTACAGGATCTCGTCAGTCAGGATCATATAGAAGCGCACTGGAAACCTGCTGTAGCTTCAGTGTCACATTCATGTTTAATGCCAACACTTCTAATATACAACACCTTACCAAGTTTATTTGCCAAGATACAAGTGCAAATACCTTAGTACACTTATACAAGATCAAACGAACTCATAATTTACTGTTCAGCAACATTAAAGAGCTTGTTTTAGGTAAACATTTGTTGAATATTGATAAGAAGTGCTACTTCAACAATGATACAGAAAAGTCAATTGTAAGTTAGTTCTGTCTTGTTTTAAGTATATATCTGTACTTGAAAGTGGACAAAAACGTTCAACAAGATATTGTGTTTTTGCAATGAGGTTATTGGTAAATTTGGGTTGGCTGTATCTGAGTCTGACAACAGAAAGTTATGAGTTGTATTCCTCCCCCCCATGTTGATGTGTCATCATGCAGGTTAATAATGTGTGGATATTGTTAAAAGGTGCTTTGAACTATATCGGTTTATTTATGAGGACCTTCAAAATCTTCATCTGTGTGCCATCTATAAAGAACTATCCTGTTTTAAAAACATTTTAAAAAGCTCTGTGAGTGGAAAAGAAGAAAATAGGCTTCACTATTTTAAATTCTGAATAACTTTTTGTTTAAGTGCACAGGCAAGATCATTTGCCAGATGACATTGAATGCATTAGAAAATTAGTTAAATAATAAACTTCATTAAAAAAAAATCTAATTAAGTGTTTGTGGTGCATCATAAACCAGTTTCTGTTCCATAGAACACAACCGCTGAGCTGATCTGGCAAAAAAAAAAAAAAGCCACTTTGGATGTACAATATTATATATACACACAAAATTATTAAGATAAGATAAAAGATTAACATTACAAACATTTCTTGTTTCAAGAAAGGAAACGTTAAGGCACTGAGAATGGAGGGACAATGTTACAAAATGGAATTTTAATAGGACAAAATGATTTCCTCTTCGACTTTAAACAGCTGTTTTTCCCTCCTTGAGTAACAGTTCTCTTCGTTTAAAGAGGAGTTCAGTTGGACTGTGTCAAATTTGCTGAGAGAGGAATGTTTGCTGGTTTGCACAGTTGGACGGGAGGATAACGTCATAGCTAGAACTTCCGCTACATCGGCAGGTTTTTTAACAGTCTTCACCTCAGCTATGTGAGAGGACTTCTGGATGATGCAGCTGGTTGTCCCGTAGACGCTGTCCTTCGTATGTGCCAATTTGGTCAAGGCCATGGCGGCGTTGATCTCCTTCCAGTACGTCTCGTGTTTGGCCTTCGCCTTCTCCTTCTGCGTAGCTGCGACGCCACTGCTGCCACTGGCGGCAGGCCGAACATGCAAAAGAACAAAAACAGAGTTTACGACTCACTTTCAGCTTGTGATTGAACAAGGTTTATCTGCAGCTAGAAGGTCTACTCACTTGTCACATCTGCTTGATCCATGGTCAGTGAGTTCTGAAAACAGAGACAGAATAAAGGTCAACACAAAGAAATCAGGATAGGGTAGGTCACTGCAACCAGTCAGAAGCTAAATTAATCAGCAGGTTTGTGGATCTGTGTGCGTGCTTCAGGTTTTTGACTTTTTCTGTTCTTTCAGTGGAAGGCGTTTCATCAGCAAACATGTGCGTCTCTGTTTTCCCTCTTTACTTAAAATGCTGGAGAACAAACAACACATTTAGCCTAAAGGTGACTGATAGGATGGACCTGAAAGATGTTTCTTATTACTCATAAAGTCCATTTTGTAATATTTACGTACTTGGAAAACAAATGGAGCTGAGCCAGCATAATTGAGTTGTGTGAAGAAATCAGAGTGAAAAAGACAGAGCGGAACAGATTTGAGAGGGAATGAAGAGGCAGCGAGTGAGTCAGTGGGAGAAAGATGGACGCCTCCTCGAATGGGACCAACCTCCATCTCATCTGTGAAACATTAGTGAGAACCAGCAAAGCCATTTGTTAAGTTGTCTAAAAGGCCGCCAGACTGTTTACTTTGGTTGTTTACTGAGAGGTTCTTGTTATTTTTGACCTGTTTTTTGTCCAGCCTTTACAAACATTTCTTCAGCAGTGAAGATGAAGACACAAGCTTCGAGTTTCACGAGGCATTAAAAGAGAGCAGAACATCTGGATTTTCAAGCTGCATTGCCCCCCTGTGCTCTCTTAAAGTTCACTAAACAATTGGCTTAGCTCCCGCGAGCTTTTAAGGAGTTTGGTCTTTACCTTCTAGAAATGATTGGATGAGCAGGAAATGTTCAAAAGAGGAGAATTCTCAAAAAGTTTCTACTTACTCATCAAGAGCTTCTGATGTTAAGTAAGTCAGAACAACTGTCTAAGAGAAAGACAGTATTCTGCAAACAGATACTTCACAGATTGCATGTTTCAATGAAGCTGGGGCTGCTGGAGATGCACAGATCTGACTTTTCTTTCATAATTATGCTTTATTTTATGGTTCACCTGCTATAAAATATAAAAGAGACAAATAACTCCTAATTATTAATTAGATGTAAAAGTTTGTTAGTTTTATCAAACTGCTTTCTAACTTTGGTATTTATGGAGTGTAAGTTGTGGGACTTCTTAGTTTAGATGCATTCAATTATGAGAAAAGAAGAATTTCCACTTTTATAATATTTAACCTGCACATAAAAGATCCGAACCAATCAAGGAATAATTGTTCAGTTCTGATGTCTATATGATGGAAAAGTGCCTGTCTTTGCTGTCTCAACCAAGTCAAGGCACTGTTAAACATTCCCTCCTGCTAAAGAACATTTTTATCTTCACTGGAATTTTTTTATGATTATAAAAAAGTAAAAATATCTGGATCCACTGATCTCATCTCTCTAGGCTACAAAAGATCAGAATCTTCTCATCTTTTTGCTCCTCTTCTGTCTGGTTCCCTTGCAGCCTTACCCATGAAGACAGTACAAGGTCTGAGATGCTCCAGGCTAATATGTCCCTGATTAGGAGATTTTCCTCAGTTTTCCAGGTAAATTTTTGGGTTCTTCCAGAGAGAGGAGCCTGACCTCACTCGCCATAGTTCTCTCGTTAGAGGAAGAGAAGGAATGTGTGAGGGGGAGATGAGGACTTGATAACCCAGAGTAACAAACCACTGAGTTTTAGTTCAGGTTGTAGTTTGTCAAAGATTTCCAAGGATAACCTCACATTCCTGTGTGTCCACAATTCCCTATTCAGTCTCTTTCAATGCTATTTTATTTTGGAGTCTCTTTATTGGAGTGACGTTCTCTTCATCAACATCCTCTGTCCTCCACATGTCCTGGAATATTCTGGAAAACGTCCTCCCTGATCCAAAGTGACCATTCAGCTGCTGACTCAAAACAAATCAGATTTTTCCTCTTTGATTTGATGAAGCTTCAATCTGTGTTGTGTTGAGAACTTCTGCCAGGACCCATGTTTCCCTGCTGTTTGGTATAGTTAGTGCAGGACTCATTTTTAAACTCTGGTGTTCTAACTTTAACTATATTGATCCTCACTGGATCGATCTTAATCTTCTCAGTGAATGCTGTCAGAGCTCTGAGTCTGATTGGTCCTGATTTAAAACAGATGGGGTTTTCATGAATTCCCTATGAATAATCGTTAAAATATAAGCTAGTTCCACTGTTTGATGTGATCCGAATTCAGAGATCGGATCCAAAACCAGGGACCCATCAGAAAAAGTGCTATTTAGGGTAGAAGCAGGTTTAGCGCTGAATTGTAAAATAAGTTTAGGTTAGGTTTAGGCCTGCAGAAAGGAAAAATGGTGGATGTAGGTTGATTTAAAGTATTTGTAAAGATAAACAGACTAATCCATGTCTGATGTGGGAACTTTAAATGGTTCCAGTGTGTCCGTTTATAACAAACATTATTTTCGAGGAAATCTGATTGGTGGAGAAGGTTCAGACACAAAAACAACCCCAGCTACCATTTACACAGAGACACCAACCAGGGCCCCCAGGGAGCCCATAACCCCAGAATCTGGAGATGAAGCCCTGCTCACAAGGCGACTGTTTCCACAGCTCCCTGCCTAAAACATCTGAAACTGAGATTTTTCCAAACAAGAGCAGCTCCAAGCACTCGATAAATCAGCAATAAATCACTAGGCCAGTTTATACTTGGTTCCTACTTTGCTGCTGAATTCTCAGCTCTGACAGAGGGGAGTTTATGAAGCACCAAAGGGGAAAAGCTAAGATGTCTGCTAGTTTCTGGGATTGTGGTGGAAGGCCAAAAATACTGACTGGCTGATCACTGAGGTGAGGAGAGGGAGAGCGGAAAGAAAAGAGGAAAAAGTTTAAGTTAAACAAAGCAAATCAAAGAAGTTAAAGAGGGAGAGACGCTCCACCTGTTCACATGACTGTGGAGAAAACTGGTCTGCTCCAATCATTACTATCGGCTGCTGCTGTTAGCAACACAACAACAAACCAGCACTAAACTATGGGTTGGGCTGAATTAGATTAAAACACACAAACAGCTTTTATGCCCCACTGGGATTTAAGCTGCTGGTTCTTCCACAGTGTCAGTTTTAGTTCCCAGTTACTGTCTGCTGCTAAAAAAATGACTTTATTCATCAAAAACAAGATGTCCCAGAAGTAAATGGATCCAAACTCTGTTTAAGACAAGAATGGAATCCCTGTTCAGTTCTTACTAACTTGATGCTTAATTAATAAATGACCTACATCCTGTGTAAAGTCAGAATGCAGCTCAGCTCAGAGTCCAGCCGCTAATCTTAGCTTTAACACAATTAGACAAGAGATTCTGGGTCACCACGAAAAATCTGGTTCTGTTCAGCTCGTTTTTCATTTTATTTGTGGATTACAAACAACTGAGTACAACCACTTACTACACATTAATCTGTTTCCTCTTGATATCTTCCACCAACAATAGTCAATGTTTTAATTTTTTAATATACAAAAATGGGAATAATACTTTAATTATTGCTTTTTTTTGTTAAATATCATCCTGTGATGAGGCTAGAATTTCTTTTAGAAATTCTCTTCATATTTTTTTCTCTTCATATTTTCACTCATCCTTCCTCTTTGGGTTGCACATTTATTACAAGTCATCAATACAACACCTTTGTTCTCCCCATCCTATTCCTTTTCCCTACCATAATTAAGAATAAGTAGGTATGTCTTACTCTTAATCTTTTTATACTTATATCTTCCTTTATAGCTCCTTCTCCATATTTCTTTACTATTATAGATTTTTCAGTTCTGCTCATCTGTTGCTAAAGGTTTTGAGTCCTGAAGTTGTTGATCTGAAGTGATGAAGGTTTTTTTTCAGGTTTGTTCGAGAAAGGATGCATATAAAAGTTGCAGGACAGAATTAAGGTTTGTCGATGATTCAGAAGTGACCCATGTGGTAGTAAGTATGTCGTACCAGAGCTAGGAAACAACATGTTACAATCTATCTTAATCTAACAAAACATCTGTAATGAAGCACTAAGCTGCAACCTGATTGGTCATCATGGTTGTTTCTCATTAGAGAAGATCGAGCCTCAGAGATGCTGCAAAATAAAGAGCAGCTGTCACTTTTTCCATCATTGTTTCATGTTTGTGTTACTGATAGGAAAAAAGTCACTCCAACTATTTTACTGATGGCTGTCAGGAGATGGGACTTACTTTTTAGTTTTGTCATTTACTGCTCTGTGGAGGTAATGAAAAAGACTGGAACAGAAGTTCCAGTCTTTTTCATTGCCTCCACACTGTTTTCTAACACCTAACCTGAAACCAGTGAGTTTTGATAAAATCCTCTGTCTACACAAGTTAAACCCTAAAATCCTCTCTTGTCTGTCTTTTAATTTTCTTTCCAAAGAAAATGTAGAAAGAGGAAAAATCAGAGCTGGTCCAATTCTCTTGATTCCTGGGACTGGTTGTCCTCATTTCTTAGAATCTAGGAGCGGCTCATTGTCATTAAGTTTTCCTGAGTGGAGCTTGGTCTCTCCTGGGACTCTGTGCCCTCTAGATTGTTGCTCTGTTGCTCTTCAGGCAGTTAGTTAGACAATATGGTTAGCAGTCAGACACAATCACCATAGGCCATAAAAAATGGCTGCATAAATGATCAAAATTGGCTCAATATTTGGAAAGGAATTGAAGTCTATAATATATTTTAGACCAAACTATGGAAACAGCAATAACAGAAAAAAGTGATTTAGTTGTTTCATCTTTTATGCTTTTCTAGAGTGGAGTGGAAATTAAGTCTGTCCACAAAATCATTAGGAGTAATTTGGCATATATTGATCCAGATGAAAAACTTAATCTGGAGCTGAGTGAGAACTATTCAACCAAATTTCTTCCATTTAAGATCTAATTAAATGAGCATTCGCCTTAAAACTTCAGACGTGTATGATGGAACTCTGTTGCTCCTTGTGAGCAACAACGGTTCTCATAGACTTTAGACTGCAGGGTGTGCGGATGTGGCCTCTTTAATGTGTGTGTGTAGTAGGGATTCATTATATTACACACAGTTATTGTCATTACAAAATGATTTATTCATTTATTACGCATTGTTACTGAGATTCCCACTAATATTATTGGATATTGCATGTTTTCCTGTTAGCCCTGTAAGTAAGTAAGCCCTGGTTAGTTTGTGTTGTATGAGGTTTTGGAACTTTCCTTCTACATTTCTTCAGGATTTGATCCCTGGTCTCAATTTGTGCCACGTCTGACAGCTCTGTGTAGTTATTTGAGTTCTGACTGACCCCAAGACTACAAACTGGGCCTCAACTGAACCTTTAACTAATGGAACAACAGCTACCAGGTTTACCACTTTTGCTTTGACCAATCTTACATTACAAAGTGGAACTGACCAAAACATTAAGAAGAGAAAACTCCCTGGATAAACTGAATAACTTATTTTAAAGCCAAAAAACAGAAGCAAGTAGGGGCTTGGAGCTTTAAGTGATGTTAAATCTGATTTATTTAGACATTTTGTCCTCTGTGCAGCTGATAGAAAACTGATTTATATCAAATGTACAGCTCAGGGGCACATTTTTCTCTCACTATAAAATAAAATCAGATGTGGAATTCAAATTCCATTTTCTCACTTATCAGATGTTCCCCACAAGAGCTCAGTGCAGAGTCGGTGAACTTTCCATGTGGATCCAAGAAGCTTCTCTCACAAGTAACAGAGTTAAAACATCTGTAAATTTACCAAGGAAACCAAGAGGGAGACATCAGCAAGAACCAGAAAGATAAAACAGATATTATCTATTAAAATTAGCAGGTCAGCCAACTGAATTCAGAGCTTTTTGGGGTTTGTCTTCATAAAATCTGCTCCAATAAAGATTTCACTTCTCCATCATGTTCTTTTCTTCTCCATCTCTGAGTCTCAGCAGGTTTTCTGCAGTCAAACAGCCTGATGTTGGCTTGGCTCAGAGGGTTTAATTGTTGATGTCAGCTTCGTTGATTCACTTCATCCAAACCTTCAACAGACACACATTCTGTCTGCTTCATATTCAGACAATAAGAAACATTTTTACTTAAAAGAGACACAATATAAGCAGTTTCTCCTCTGCAACAATCCAGCTCCTACATGTCCTAATCAGGTTCTAATCAGGACGCTCCTAGTTCTAGCCACCATGTTCAACAGAAAGTGAAATTGTTACTTTTGGAGGTAAAATCCACCTCAACAAAGACTTTGTGTTCTCTGCTGATACAAACAGATCAGATCTTGATTGGTTACATCTCAGAAACTCTGCAGAAACCTCTCCTGCTTCCAGAGACTTTTGGATGCCGAAGGTCTTACAGTAAATTTATAGTTTTGAGAAGCCTGTTGGAGATTTTGCTCTGTTCTCTCAGCTGCAGACTCAGAAGAATCAAAGACATGACAAAAATCTTCAACATGGCCGAGATTGTCTGAAGTGTTGGATCCTGGTTAGTTGGAGGTGAAATTCATCCGACTTACTGGATTTGCTGAGAGACAAGCAGTGGTTCTAGATGTGTGGGTTGGACAGAGAGCAGCTTACTAAGTATTCTTGGGTTTCAGACTATCTGCACCTGGTTTACAATTGAGCAAATATTCCAAGAAGCTCCTGAACAGCTACTCCATTACATCAATCATCAGAACCAGATTCAGCAACACATCTGACACGTTAAAGGAAAAGAAGAACAGAGAGAGATGTTGGGGGAGATATTCCAGACCGTGCAGAGGGACAGACAGGTAGAAGTAATGGACAGGCTGCAGGAATGAAAACAAACGTAGAGAAAGAAGAGGAGACACAGATCGAATATGAAGGATCTGTGTATTGGAGAGAGATAAAGAAGAGAAACAAAACATGGAAGCTGTGCGTCCCCTCACCGCCTCGATAGACGAAGTTGGCCTCGGCTTCAGAGGAGGACGGCGACAGCAGCTCGTCTTCATACTCGTTGGAGCTGAAGGAGCCAGAGTGGTTCCTCTTGCGAGCGTCCATGACGGCATTGGCCACCATGACGTGGCGCAGAGAGTCGTTCAGGTAGCGGTGCAACAGGCTGCTCTTGTACTTGGGTGGAGACACGTAGTCCTCGGCCAGAGAGGAGGCAGAACGCAGGCCGGGGTCCAGACCTATGGACACGCCCACCATGGATGAGCCCTCTTTCTTTATGACACTCGGGTACAATGGTTTGGTGAGATCTTCAGGACCGCTCTGTGTCCTCTGAGGGTTTTCTCCATCTGCAACATGAGTACAAGTAGACAAGGTAAATCTTTAGATGGAGGACAGGAAGTTTCTACAAACCAAGATATGGTTAACCTTAAAACATCATTATTGTTCAGGCATTTGTCCTGACTCCTATTAAGGACCAGTGCAGATCACAGGCCAGCTCAGTGTAACTCCAATGTGTTCCTAGTCCTAGTCATTCAAAGATTTACAGGAACTTAAATGTTAATTAAAGGGATGAACTGAGTCAAACTGAATGAATATGATCTAGAAACCCTAGTTAGGAGAAACTTGTCTTTAGTGTTGAGCTATACTGTTGCTAAACTTCAAAAGCAAAATCAAAAGTTAGGCAGGAATCCCTTAGGACACAGCAGTTCCCATAGACACGTTTTATTGTCCAAAAGGTAAAAATAGATGAACATTTTCCAGTTATTCACTAATCTCAAAATAAAATATAAAATGTCTGATAGTGTTTTTTTTTTCTTCCTATAGAACTCTTGAAGATGATCTGCAGCATATATTGAATTAAAAGTGCTTTAAACGAGTGGAACTGAATGGTTCATGTCTCTCTCTCTTCATTTGTATCTCAGTAACTGGGTTTGAGGTTCCATCCATTTTTATTTGCCTATAAAATCACTAGAAACAATACGTGTAAGTGCTCGTTGTAATGACTCATTTCCTCATTCAGATGTTGGACTCCAGGTTCAATTATTCTGTCAGTTCCGTTCATCCACCCTGGCTTAGAGTCTGGTTATTTTGAGCTAATATTTAATCTAAACACCAGAACCAGGATATTTTAGTGTGGCACTCCCCATGTTGGCATCACCTCCAGAACAAAAAAGCCCAGTCGAGACTTCAGACCCAGAAGCAAACTGTAAAAAATAGTGTCTCTTTCCTTTTCATCTAAATGAGAAAATAAATCTTTCCCATGGTGCTTTGCAGCTGAAAAGACTGAAATAAAACTCAGCTTCTTACTTGGATGAAAGAAACAGGTGGCAGATAAAACTGTGCTGAAAAAATAGAGATCCTCTTAATTCTTTCATTTGAAGCTTGGATGTTTAGTTCAGCCTGGTCCAAATTAAAGTGAGAGCTTCCACATGGTTAGTCCAGATTCTCTTCCGTCACCAAACAATCTGACCTTTCAGGTTATATCCAATAACAATATGAAACCCCATCGGGACATCATGTCCGCTTTAAATTCCAAGCAGAAAACAAGCTTTTTTATTTCAGCCTGGATTTGCTGCTGCAGATCCAGAACAAGCTGGACCGTTTCAGGACAGTAAGAGGAATGTCCACACGGTTAGCAGGGTCATATCTGCTCCCAGAAATAGTCACTCAACAAAAGCATAGGCTTCAAATTATAATGGAGGGCCTTTCAGCACCAGGCCAGCAGTGGGAGCAGGCTGCGGAGAGCTCGCCAACCATAAAGTGACAGGGAGAGGAGTCAGGGAGATATACGGAGCCTCTGGCGGTGCAGCAGCCTGCGTCAGACACAATACAAACAGCGCACACACATTTTCTGGGAGTCACATGCTCAGCTTCTCCTCCTAAGACACTGAATGCGAGATTACTGACACCACAGTGTTCCTTCACTGCATGACTGCTGAACTACACCTTGATTTTTGTGCCGTCACTGAGTAGAAAACAGGGCCGGACCTTCCAATTAGACTCAGCATGTGTTCACGTGTTTGCAGCCCACAGAGAGATCCTCATTTCCGACTGCAGGCTGGGAGGCAGAGGTCAGCAGCATGTCGCCATTTCTACACAGAACATGTTTCTGCTCTGCATCAACTCAGTAAAACGCAGCAAGACACGGATTGAGCTCCTCACACGTCAGAACTGCTCCTCACAACTCCACTTTAACAGCATTATTTTTCAGGCTCCAACATGTACAGACAGAGATACAGATAACTGTCAGAGCTAGAAAACCATAACAGGCCTCTTAGTGAGAGAGATTCTAATTTAAGGGGACGTTTGGCTCGTGTGAGAAGAGAGAGAACGACTAGAGCTGCACAACTTATCTCAGCTCCAAACCTGCTGAAGGTTGACGAGCTCCAGTCGCTGATTTAATGAGAATATACAGTGTGTGCCTGTTTCTGAGCTCAGCAGATAATATAAAAGTGTTTTCACAGTTTGCTGCTGCTGCACGTGACAGAGCTGGGCTTCGTTTGTAGAACAGTTGGAGTTTTGTTATGAAGATTTTGTGGCAGAATGCAGCAAACCAACAGGCGCGTCTCAGAGCTCCTGCAGCTGCTCTCCTTAGAGGTCCAGAGTGAGGCAAACCTTGGGAGCAGCTGTCGTCACTGCTGACACTCAGCCTCTCTGCGTTGCCCTGAACGTATTTGTTGTAGAGCTTGATCCGCAGCGCCCAGCTCAGGTCCGGCTGCCTCACCGTGTTCTTCAGCCGTCTCCTGGCGTTGGCGAACCAGTTGGACACCTGAGGGTGAAAGAAGCAGGAAGTGGAAACACAGCAAACAGGAGCACATGTTCATGATTGGAAAGCTCACTCCTCCACACGCAGAGCCAAACAAAACATCTTCTCCCTCAGCAAAAACATCTTCTTGCTGCCCGCCACGAGTCTTTGTAAGGAAAAAAAACAAGATGAGCGAGGAAGAAGACAGAAACAGAGTCAGGCTGCAGTTTAGCTGCAGCCCTCTGAAACTGAGCTGGGAAAAACATCCCAGACGTTCCGCAGAAAAACCGTAGGCTGGCATCTTTTTTCTATCAATGCCATCTAAAAACCGACCGCAGCCGGCAAGCGAACGCATCATTTCTTGAACTAATACCCCGACTGAGACACACGTCCCTGTCCTGCTTATTCTGGACACCTCCAATAAGATATTTTTTCCATTACTGTCTTTGAGATCCAATAAAAGAGACATTTGAGCCGCCGCTCTATTGGATGTTATACTGGAATAACTTTTCATGCACAATAGATTTCAAGCTGCTTATGAACGGCCGGGGACAGAGGCCTCATGCTAGAGTACTTAGTTTCACATCCTCTCCTTCACTAGTAGATTTCTCATTAACTAGGACCAT
>JAVLVB010000753.1:169942-180478 GCA_032876305.1 Orestias chungarensis | reverse complement strand
TTCCAGAGGAGTGAATGCTGCAAGTCAATGACTCGATGCAATCTGCTGGGGTTCCTTAGATTGGAAACTTTTTCAAATTGATTTGTTAGAATGTATCCTTGATTTTAATTGATTTTTTGTAAAGTGCCTTGAGACGACACCTGTTGTAAATTGGCGCTATATAAATAAACTGATTCTTGATTCTTGATTCTTGAATTATTCCTGAGCTTTTTTGTTTCAGAGTCCAAATACATCCAACTCAAACTTGCATGATGCAGCAGAGAAACAGCGGTGAGAACCGTCCTCCTGCATGATGATCACTGATCTGAGCCCCAATCACAGCCTTTACTGGACGTAAGATGTGACCTGCTTTCATTGAAAGATGCTTGTCTGTGTGCATCACAGTGCTACTGAGAGAAGGTCTCGGATGCACTTCATGCGCCAGTGGAGTCAGGTGGGCCACAATAGGAAGGGCCGGATCTGTCAGGATGTGCTGAAAACCTGGGCGCAGTCTTTGAATGACCTGCTGGCCAGTCAGAGTAAGTCCCAGACACATTATTGGCTCTAACTATAAAACCTTTTAGGATCCTTCTCTGGCAGTTTTCAGAGCTGTGTGCTAAAGGCCAATCTGTATCAGAAACAGAACAACTCACTTTTACATGGTTATCAGGATCAGCTGTGCGGGTTTAGTTCATAACTGTGGAATATGAGCAAGAGTTTAGATTATTTTATATAAACTAACTGTGGAATGGTCACATGTGCAGCTCCAAAGACGGGTCTAAAGGTGGAGAGTACACGTTTGTCATGATCGAACACTTTTGAAAGCACAGCAGCCTTTGTGTTCTGTATAATAAAGACAGTAGAAAATTAAGCCACTACAAAAGTTTTATTGCCTTAATTTTGGCCAAATACATTATTGTTAGGCAGTCCAGCAGGTCACGTTGAGTTAAGGGGAGGAAAGGCATCCTAATGACCGATATCAGATCAAGCTAACAATGTAATGAAACAATAAGTATGTTTCTAACGTGCAGCAGATCTTGGTAGTTTATGTGGGTGTGGTCAGACTGGCATACAGGGCAGTTCTCATCAGATCATCGGGGGGGCTGAGCATCCACTGATCCCTTTAAAAGGAAGGAGCTCAATTAAAATCAGACATTGGCTTTAAGAGCTGATCTGTTTTGGGCCAAACCAGTTAGTGAACAAACAACATCATGGAGACTAAGGAGCACAGTCTAATGTCAGGAGGCAAGATGTGAGAAACTTTGACACAGGTTTGGTTTCAACATCCTAATCATCCTAATAGATGAAAATGTCCTGTTAGCAGAGAAAAATCTAACATTTAGGGTGAAATGAGACGTGTGGCTGAAAATCAACACCGTATTAAAGTCAACTTGGTAGTTCAAACATCTGCAAAGGACTCAAGACAAGAGAAGAGGTTTAACAGGACAACAAACCCAGATTTTCCTCCATCCCTCCATGCATCCATTTTCTTCCACATATCCGGGCTCGGGTCACGGGGGACGCAGCCTAAGCAGGGAGACCTTCCCTCTCCACAGCTACTGGGTCCATCTGGGGGAATACCGAGGCGCTCCCGGGCCAGCAGAGAAACACGGTCCCTTCAGCGTGTCCTGGGTCTTCCTCTGGGTCCCTTCCCAGTGAGACCTCCCAGGGAGGCGCCCTGACCAGATGCCAGAGCCTCAACTGGCTCTCCTCTCCCAGATGATCGAGCTCCTCACCCTATCTCTGAGGGAGAGCCCAGACACCCTGCAGAGGAAACTCTTTCAGCCGCTTGTATTGGTGTCCTCGTTCTTTCTGTCACGACCCAAAGCTCATGACCATACATGGGGGTGTGAACGTAGATCAACGGTGAATTGAGCGCATCTCGTGCTGTTTTATAAATAAATAGACATTTATTCTCCAGATGTTCAAAGTGGATGGTAAGAGCCTCCAAAGCTTTGCAGATGTTAAAGCTGTAAATGTTGAGCTTTGGCATTCGTTTCTGTCAGATTTTTCACTGCAGTATTTCATCCCTGCACTCCCATCATTTTCTCTCCAGTTTGTAAATCCCTATCAAACACATTGATACTTGGTATCTTGTGAAAGTTTGAATACTTAAATGAGCTTTATGAGTCTTTGATTGTAATTACTTTAGTTTGAGCGTTTTATTTCCAGAGGAGTTTAATTTTAGGTTATTTCTTCGCCTCATCTGTTTGCAGAGTTGACTGGTTAACATTAACTTCAGCAGGAAGGTTCTCTGACCTGCTGTCTGTGTCTTGTTTGTTTGAACGACTTCACGTTTGAGACATACGTTAATACTGAAGACTGTGAGAGCAAGCCTCAGTTGTATGTTCTGTTCTGATGATGCCGATTGACAGTAGATGGTTGTAATGTGAGGTTACCTGAGGTAACGCCCACTTATTTTCTCCCACTGCCAGTTGGAGTTGCAGTGTTTGGAGCGTACCTGCGCTCTGAATTCAGCGAGGAGAATCTTCAGTTCTACTTGGCCTGTGAGCAGTACAGACACTCATCCAACAACTTCAGTCTGCGGAGACGAGCTAAAGAGATCTGTGCCACCTACATCCAGCCTGGCGCCCCTCGTGAGGTACAACCTCCACATCAGTTTCTTTTGTGACTGTGATCTGCTCAGAGACGCTAATTGATGAACAAACGCTCAGATTTTGGTCACACCTTGTAAACATGACATTGTTGTATGTTGCAGTTAAACCTGGACTGTGGAACCAGAGAGATGACCCTCCAGCTGCTGGGGGCCCCCTCCCGCACCTCTCTGCTCCCAGCACAGAAACGTGTCTACTCTTTGCTGGACCTGGATTGTTACCCACGTTTTCTCCAGTCAAACATTTACCTATCGTTGCTAGAGGAGGCCGAGTAGAAGCCGCACAAGTCTGAAGCTCAGCAGGAGGAGATTCTGTGGTATTCTACTAGACAGTAAAGCTTTTGCATAAAAACACTGAAAGATTTCCTTCAAGGAAGAATTAAAAAGCATCCTGACATATAAACTGTAATAAGAATAAATATAATGGTGTATATTTACTAAGCACGGTGAGAAAGTCACCATAACAGACGGATGTGCTGGAATGACATTAAAACACAAACTTCATAAATGTTTAATTTTTTGTTTAATGTATGGTGGCGACTGTGGCTCAGCTGGAAGTTGGAGCTTTGCAATCAACAGGTTCTAGGTTTGTCCCCTGTGTGCCCCTGGGCAAGGCACTCAACCCCATGACCACCGGTGTCGGTGTATAAATGTGTTTGAGTGTGAATGGTTTTAAAATAATAATGCAGTTGTAATCTTTCCAGTTTCATTGTGTGTTAGCAAGAAAGGAGAAGAAAATCAGAATCAGACACTTTTAGCTACATGTGGGGCTGAAGTGCTAAAACAAATAATGTGGTTATATTGTAAATACACGAATGTCAATAAAATACAGTGTGGATAGAAGACAAAAGTACGTGTTAGTACTTAATCATACACTAAATCTTCATCAATAAATCTCCACAAAGCCCCGTTCTGGCCGTCAGGTGAACATGAACTGAATGTTCTGCTGTGGTTTCTGGTTATTAAGCAGCTACATGGTCCATTGAGCACTCCGAGTTTTCTTCTCTGCTTACTGGCAAGAAAGGAAAAAAACAAACAAGCCAAGCAGGAATGAGCTGATTGAGAAAGGCCAACTTACCTTAGAAAGCTGCTCAAAAAGGAAACTTGAGAAACCTGAATATTTCCACTGAGACGTCAATCTCAATTCATTATCTCAGACAAACTAAACACACGCAATGAGACCGTTGAGTTTGAGACCAGAGGCTGATATGCATCATCTCTTTAATCCCTTTAAACAGTATTAGTACAACAGTCTGACTTCTCTGCTGCCTCCAGGCAGATAATACTGTTGACTGAAATGCTAATGTTTGCACTGTACTACACGTATAAACACACAGATGTTGATAAGATAAGCAAGTTCCTCGTACTTAGAAAGTCACAGTACAGGGAGACAAAGGATGGTTGTCGTGTTGACGCCCCTGGAAATGATACAGGTTTAGTTTTAGTTATCACCATCAGAAATCTCCGTCTCTCTCCTGGAACAATTTGATTAAGGTTTGGTTTCTTTTCCAATACATCTTAGCCTCAGATGGTAACAGTGTCCATGGTTACCAGCTGACTTCTCTTAAAGATGATACTTGTCTACGGCGGTCATGGGGCATGAGGTAAAATGTGAACAACCTGTGCTTGTACAGCACATTTTCTGCTCTGGAGGAGTTAAGCGTTTTACACGCAATCAGTAATCAACTCATTAATAAATACATTCACACATGGATGTTGAGTTACATTTGAGCCACTGACAGAAGCCAGGACTCACCAAACCATCACAGGGCAACACAGATGCAGGACATGCACACAAACTCACAACTGAGGACAATTTTAGTAACAATAAAATTAACTACATTCATTAAATAATGAAACTTCACCCTCTATTTACCTTTAGCTTACTGCTGCTACAGCTGTGTGGGGTAATTAGGACTTTATGAAGCCACTTATGTTGTCAGAGGACGGCAGAGTACCCTGAGAGAAACCACAAATGCTCTGGGACAACAAGCAAGTTTGCAGAAATATCCCTGAAAGGAATTCAAACCCAGAACCTGCTGTGTGACGCTAAAACATAGACTTTACAGCCTAGATGTGTGGCTGTTGCACTGCTCCAGACTGGAACTGCACTCCAAACTCCACCGATGGTCTTTTGCTTTAGAATAAAAACAGAGTTTTAATCATCTGCTTGATGTAGGATGGCGACAGAAGTCCAGGTAATTCATGAGTGGCTGCTGCCGTTATTTCACCAAGGACGGGTACTTCTGTATTCCTGATTCCACTTCACCCACTGGGCTGTCGAGCAGTTCGCTCCCACAGTCCATGACCAATCCTGCCGTTTTGTGGTGTTTTCTTCCTCTGGATGTTTGAGGTTCTCCTTGGATGAGACGTTTTTATTGGCTTCCTCTGCGGTTGCATGGGATTCAGCAGCTGATTGTAGGCGCCCCTGTATGCCATCTACCTCATTACTAGCAGATGAAAGCAGAGGTGCCAGGCCGGACTGGGGCCTAATGAAACAGAGAGAAGATACCAGGGTCAGTGGAAACAGGGCAGAAGGAAAACAAACAAGGTGTTTCAGTGTTTGGTTCCACACGCCTGCTAACCTGGAAAAGAAAACTGCCAATGGACGACTGATGAAATCACTTTTACAATGTCAGGATTTAAAATGAGGGAGATGTAAGAAATGCTCCGTTAGGCTCTCAGCCAACTGGCGGGGTGTGGCAGTGTTTGTCCTTAGAGACAGGCAGAGACATGCGGAAGGAAACTCAGACATTCCTTACGAAGCTTAACATTCACCTTCAGATTGAGAACCTTTAAGATCTTTGGAGCTCCAGGGTTGAATGTTCATAATGATGCAGTTAGTGTAACTAGCAGCACAAGAACGTCAACTCATTAGTGAAGGTCTAAACAGCAGCTTAATACTGTCTGTCCTTATTTATAGTTTAGCTGTAGAAGTCCATAAAAATACCTCTTTCTAACTGCAGTGTTTTTCCAGAAGCCATATTTTAGCCACACTTGACTTACTCGCTCTACCTAATTAACTCTCTTTACATAGCCGGCCCCAAACTGAGCAGTCAGAGTGTAAAGTGCAGTAAATATGTTGCCAACCTGTGTTTCTCTTCCCAGCCCAGCGCGCCTGCCTGATCTCCCATTGGCGCGAGACCTGAAAGGCAGAAGGTATTTACACATCAGATGGAAATCAAGACTTAATGTTTGTTTTTGAAGTCAGGGATCCATCAGTAAGAGGAATTCTACTGTGCAAAGTTGCTAGATGACAATATAACTCCCACATTAAAATATTAATTAGAAAACAAGATCACACACCCTGATCCCACTGAACAGATGAATACACTGATTTGCATGGTTGAACAGTCACTTTGAAAGATGATGTCATGCTGCCACACAAACAGCAAAACAATAGGCTGAGAATCTCATCCTGATATCTTTGTGCATTCAGGTTCCCTTCAATCAAGGCCAATGGTCTTCTATGCCCGTATGTGGTGCCTGACCACAGCATGATGCCACCACCTCCATGGGCAACCCTGGACATAGCACTGGCATCTGCACCCAGGCGTTACCAGACATGCAGTCTGACCGATGCAGGGATGAGCCGGATTGGTCTGTGAACATCACTCTTCACTGGAACTTAGCGAGTCGGTTCCTACGCCAGACAGCGGTGACATCCAGACCACGGTGAGGGCGTCCAGCATGCAAGTTGGCTTCTGGTTGGCGGTTAGGGAGAGTCTGTTGTGCAGACTCATCAGCTGTGTGTCTCTGGTCTGATCTGACCCCAGTGATGGACAAGCTGGATGTGGCCATCTTTTGCTGGAGTGATCACATGTGGCCGACGGGGATGAGGTCAATTTACAGTAGTGTCAGTCTGTTGGAAACAAACTCTTGAATGGCCTTTTGTCCCATAATGGACATTGAGCCGTGCTGTTGTGGACATTCCTGTGTCCAACATGTCAATGCCACGCTCCAGCATAACTGCAGACATATGCGGCATTAGGACTTGATCGGGTTGCCTTTTATTGTCCCGTCCAAGGATTGTCCAGCTGTTGTTCATTTTGTCTGATCACCCAGTGGACATGTCCCTCCCATGAGTAAACAAACAACTGACTGAGTAATGCTCACTGACAGCAAGTTGGTCTAAAAATTACACACACATCAAGAGAAATACCGATTTTGTATAATAACATGTCAGCAAATGCTAATTTACTGTTGTTAACTCAACATAGAAGCACAATCTGACCTGGGGTGTATTTTAGTTAGTGTAAAAGCCACACAAACATAAACTAAAATATACAACTTTTAAAATTAACTGGAATAACAGACTGGATGTAGAGCACCATCTGATAACCAGAATCATTTGTATGATAAGTTTAAAATGACTTTAGTGTTAACCTCTTTGAAACAGCTGTTTAAGATGTTAGGAATTAATAGGAATATAAATACTGAGTAAATCTTCTGAAAACATTTAAATTCCTTTATGTCACGTTTCTGGGAATCTCACTTGGCACCAGTCCTAAAACACGCCCAGAGGGATTTCCATAGACAAAAATCATGACGGGATCCTTCAGCAGAGGAACGTTTTTCTTCAGGAAACAGTCGGCTTTCGTCTGGTTTTCTTCTAGAAGACGTTGTCTCTCAGACGTTTGGTGCTGTTGGGATCACATCATCACCACAGAGGAAGCTCTTCAGTCAGAAACGTCTCTCCTGCAACATCTTTGTTGGTACTAACGCAGGCCGAAAAAGCCAAAAGCTCTTGGTTTACAGGTCCTCCATGTCTATGTATGGTCATAGAGACATATGAGACATCACCCAAAAAACAAGCAGCGGAAATAAGCTGGATCAGCCGAGGAGAACAGTCACTAAGCACCTTTTTACTTGTTTACGAAAAACACAAGATTGTTTAGAGCAAAATAAAGATCGTAAAGTTTTATTTTTACAGGAAGCCACAGAAGTGATTTGGGGACGGCTGTCATTTCACCCTTTTCCCTATTACTATAAGGCAGAAAAGGTTTTAATAGTTTAATTAAACTGAATTTGACCACAATGTTGGATAGCAAATTAGAACATATATTACAGACGTTAAAACAATGATTCAATTGAACTTAATCTTATTGTAAAGTGGCTTCAGATGACTGAGATCAGCACTATCTATCTCTCTCTCTCTCTCTCTCTCTCTCTATATATATATATATATATATATATATATATATATATATATATATATATATATATATATATATATATATATATATATATATATATATATATATATATAAAAAAATCCAACTGCTACTGCCTACCTGGCGCCGCAAATGGCTGCCTCGGTGTAATTACACCAAAACAAATTCCTAGTATGTCCTGTATGTACCTGGCAAATAAAGTTGATTTAACCTTTTTTATATATATATATATAAACCTTCAAGCAGCAGTTAATGGAATTCCTAATTTATTCATCCGTTAATATTTTGAATACAACGACTGTCTGAATGTAGTAAATTGATTTAAAATAGCTTTAAAAGTCTTACCTGACAGGTTTGTGTCCAGCAGCCGAGCAGCTCTGGTGTCCATGTGCCGACTGTACAGACTGGATCTGGCTACAAGACCCTTTTGGCTACTGGAATAGAGTGCACAGAAACCAATGATAGAAACAGAAATGAAACAACAGAAATACAAACCAAACTGAATAAGAAAAAAGAATAAAAGAAATAAAACAAAAAAAGGTTTTTAATGGTTTAAAAAATGTACCCCAAGTAAACAGATGTCTACCATCTCAAAGTCTCCACTTTGCAGAAGAGTTTGATTACTGCAATGATTAGCTGGACCAAAGTGGTCCAGAGTTTTCCTTCTGCTAAGTGAATCTAAAGGTAGGGTTTAAACTAATATCATTTTAAAGATCTTTTTTAGATCCCAAGTGATGAAGAGCAACTTTGCTTTCTCCAGTAGAAAGGTGCAGGACAGGGATTTAGATGTTGGAGGGAAGGTTCTGACATTTTTGATGTCTATGCACTAAACAGCAGCATCTCTATCACTCTCATGTTCAGTAGAGTTAAGTCAAACTTCTTTACTAAACATTGGTTCTCCTTAAAAGGTTTGGTCACAGAAAGCTCTATGTGCTTTAAACCGTGTCACTATGATCTGAATCTAATGTCTTGTTTAATTAGTGGAACTATGTCTTGCACAGATGAGTCAAGAGAGGCAGAGAGATGTCACCGGATCAGTAGTTACAGCTGGTGCACAAAAGTAGGGCAACATTGAAGGCTATGTTGAAGGACTGAAGGTTTTACTGTGATCATCGCTATGCGGAGGAGACATAATCTCTATGTTCAAAGGAAAGAAAAACAATTAATTTTGCACAAGTTTCAACCAGATTCAGCAAAAAAAAAAAAAAAACGCCCTATGATGCGTTTCTGGTGCAAGAATGTTTTGGTTAACATGCTCCTATAATGTTGCATGGATGGAGTTACAGGACTTCTGTCTGAGAAAGGATTATTTGGACAAGACTTAACACTGTGCAGATTTCCTGAGGTTATTGGAGTCAAGTTGTTCAGAATGTTGTGGATATGGAGAGAGTTTATGACTGTGACCCCTTAAAGTCATTCAGCTGGTCAGTAGATGTTCCAGGTGCAGGGGAAGCTTTAGAATGCTTGGTACCAGCGCGCTCCCTGTGTACACTGATCCTGTTTGTGATCTGAAGGTCTAAAGGAGTAATCATGGGAAAGAGGGTCTCATTTTATCTTACTACGGAGAATGATCAAATATCATTAGAATACAAAATAGGGGAGTAGAACATTTGAAGCTTTTGCTTCCAAATTTAGATAAAAATGGAGAAGCAGTTGGTTTAGTTGCTGCATCGTTAAGGTTCCTCTGGGACCTCCTACTGGGAGAACCCCGTGATGGAGAGCATGATTGTAATGTCTCCCCAGAATGACCAGGAGAGTAATGTATTAAAATTTTACTTCCTAAACTTAAAAAGATTAAAAGAAGCTCCAATGTGGAAAAAGGTTTGATTTTATTGAAACAAGATTATGTAGCATGACAGGTAAAAACAAAAATCAATCAAAGACAGTCCTGTGTGCTAAATGTAGAGCGTAAAGCGTTATGGTCTTTCTGTTCTGGTTAGCGTCAGCTCCTTATTCCTATTCAAGCTAAGACGATGCAGCCATTGTTTAAGAGGAATGTCAGATCCAAGGTGGTCATTTAAAACCCATCTGAGATCTACTCATTGAACTATGGATAACCAGAAAAACATGGAAAAACAGAAATTAGGAAGAAATTTGAACCAAAAATGATGAAGGAAAGAGGGAAAAAGAGAGACAGTTAGTAAGCAGTCATCAATTAGGAGCAACAAAGACAAACATGTCACACTGCAGATCTGATATGAACTCATTCATTTAACAGTATAATCCCTGTTAATCTGGACAATTCTTCAACCTGTCACATATTTACCTACTGAGAGAAAAGCATCCCCACAACAACACAAGAGTTTACAAAGTATACATGATGTCAAGAACCCTCCGAGCACCACATACGGTCAGTAGATCACAGAGAGAAGCACAAAGTTTGAAACTGCAAGATGAGCAGAGAAATCTACTGGAAAACTTAGATTTTTGTCAGTGGTGATCTGGCATCCGGCAGAAATATGCCAAATACATATTTAATGTGTTTTTGTTTTTAAAGACATGGTTAGGAAAGAGCTGAGTGTGCTGAAAAGCTAGTCCATGCATTTGGTAATTCAAGGCTGGACTATTGGAACTCTTTATTAGCAGGAAGTTCACAAAATGCAATTAAAAGTCTACAGTTGGTCCAAAATGCTGCAGCAAGAGTTCTGATGAAGCTTAAAAAGAGAGATCATATCTCCCCAATTTTAGCTTCCCTTCATTGGCTCCCTGTCAAACTTAGAATAGATTTTAAGATTCTTCTTTTGACATATAAAGCCCTCACTAAAAAAG
>JAVLVB010000753.1:120268-140896 GCA_032876305.1 Orestias chungarensis | reverse complement strand
ATAACCAACGGTTGAATGACAACATGCGACTAAACATGTCGTCACCGGTCCGATCAGGCAGGGGACCAGAGAAAACTACACAGTCCGACATTGTTTTTGCAAACTCACACACCGAAGCAACACTAATTTTAGTGACCTCCGATTGGCGTAACCGGGTGTCATTACCGCCGGCGTGAATAACAATTTTACTGTATTTAAGCAAGACTATTCTAATAATTTGGAAGATAATTTTAGAATTAAGACCAGGATTGTAAATACTTGCATTAAGGGAACAGCATCACAACCACTCAGCTGAATAAATTTCCCTTAATCACTAGGAAAACAGATTGGAAAGAAACACAGAAAGTGATTAATTGTTTTAACTTTATTTTACATTGTTTCTCCTTTTACATGGTGGATCATCATAACAATGATGACAACCACCACCTACAGGCAGGTTAAAAAATTACAAGTCAGAGTCAACACACATTACATTTACCACACCATGGTTAATACCCCAACATTAAGTACTCGCTGTCCCTTCTAATCTTCCTTTTTACTTGTAAGGTCATTTAAAGTTTTATGAAATATCACAATGATTTTTTTACGTAGCTTAAATAGTAAAACCCAAACCTGGAGATAGAAATCCCAGACCTGGTAATACTATTAACTACACAATGGTCTGAACTGTTTACATTGTCAGGAATATGGTGAACTGTAACAATCATTACTTTTCAGTTTCATGGACAAATGGGCCCATTCTAGTTCCAAAGACTGCGACCAACATCACACTCTTCAGAACTAAGGGGGGGAGGGAGTTTGGGGAGGATCCATTTTATAAGCAGACCGGATGTTGACATCCATTTTATAAATAGACTTATCTTAGACCAATTCCACTGGAATTCCCAGAGGGGTAAGCCCACCTGGTGATGTCACAGTCACAGCTACGCATAAGTTTCTCCTTGACGAGAAGACAAGGACCTTTAAACCTTTGAAGGACTCTAGAAGCCAGCGTTTGTGCAACTGCAACCAGATTCACCCCCAAGCAGAGGCCTCGCCAAGAGAGGACAACAGAAGCCTCAACAAGAATCAACAATCAGTTTATTTATATAGCGCCAATTCACAACAGATTTCGTCTCAAGGCATTTTACAACAAAATCAATTAAAATCATAGATACCTCATAAACAAATCAATTTGAAAAAGTTTCCAATCTAAGGAACCCCAGCAGATTGCATCGAGTTATTGACTTGCAGCATTCACTCCTCTGGAATCTATGGAGAGACCTTAAAAGCTACCTTAAGAGCCTCTGGTACATAGCCATTCACTAATGACAAATTAAACATATCCAAAATGGTGGTAATAATAATAATAGGAAATACTTCTCTTCAGCTCCGTGTTTACGGACCGATCAGCACGAACCATCATGTTCCGCTGCGTGGACCGGCTTTCCCTGGACAAACAGACAGAGCTGATCCAAAAATTCACCTTACAGTAAGACTTAAGTTTATCAGAACCAGGTCTTGTTAAGGTTAAAGGTTAACACAATATGAATGCATGGATGTATTCTGCTTTATTGTTGTTATTGAACTGTAAATGACTGCTTATATCTGATCCAAGATGGCGGCACTGGTTAGGAGCTACGTAGTGCTTTGTTTGTCTTTGTTTGTTTGTTATGGCATGTGTGATCCAAACACACTCAAATACCATGCAGAAGATCTGCGGAACATTAGGCAGCTCATGGCACCAGGTATATTTCCTGGTTTTTCATTTCAACACAATTATTCCAGGACAATTACACAGCAAACTGACTGAACTCATCGTACCAGCCTCCCCCTGCCAGTGGATAACTGACTTTCTTACTGGCAGAAAACAACAGGTGAGGCTGGGAAAGTGTACTTCAGTTACCCGAACCATCAGCACGGGTGCCCCACAGGGTTGTGTACTCTCCCCACTGCTCTTCTCGCTTTACACAAATGACTGTCCCTCCATGGACTCCTCTGTTAAAATCCTGAAGTTTACAGATGACACAACAGTCATTGGTCTAATCAGTGACAGTGATGAGTCTGCTTACAGATGGATGGTTGATCAGGTTGTCCTCTGGAGCAGTCAGAACAATCTGGAGCTGAACACAGCAAAAACAGTGGAGATGACCGTGGACTTCAGGAGGAGCCCCCCAACCCTGCCAGCACTCACCATGCTAGACAGGACCGTGATGGCTGTGGAGTCCTACAAGTTCCTGGGCACAACGATCTCCAAGGACCTGAAATAAGACAGCAACATCAACTCCATCATCAAGAGGGCTCAACAGAGGATGTACTTTCTGTACCAGCTGAGGAAGTTCAACCTAGCCCAAGAGCTGATGGTGCAGTTCTACACAGCCATCATAGAGTCCATCATCACCACATCCATCACAGTGTGGGGCAGTGCTCTCACAAAACACAACACCAAGAGACTGCAGCGCATTATCAAGTCTGCAGAGAGGACCATCGGTGTAAAGCTGCCCGCACTGCTGGACCTGCATGCCTCCAGAACCAGGAAGGGTGCAGAGAAAATCATTACCGACCCGTCTCACCCTGGCCGTCACCTGTTTCGGTGCCTTCCATCCGGCCGACGCTTCAGCCTCATGAAGACCCGTACGACCAGCCACAGAGAAGCTTTTTTCCAACTTCCATTATTCTCATGAACAATTGAACAATTTATTTATATATTTTTATAACTTCTATAGTTTTTATACTGCACAAAACTGCACTTTAAAAAAAATATAAATTACACATGCTAAATGTTACAAATGTTTCTTTACTGTATTTTTCGTGCACTGCAAGCATCTATGTAACCAAAAACAAATTCCTTGTATGTGTGAGCATACTTGGCCAATAAAGCCTGATTCTGATTCTGATGCTGATTGTGCTAAAAAGCTGCAGCTTCTTAGCTATGTGCATACCCTTGTTTAAATTTGCCGCTCCGACCATCTGATTGGCTTGCATCATCGTAAATGCAACCTGTAGTCATTACACACACATAGATTATTTTCCACCGAGCTTAGTTCAAACTTTGCCGGAGCTTTAAAGCTAGTGCTACCACGAGGTCTTGACCTGCTACTGTCTAGTTTACCGCTAAATTAGCCTTTTGTTAGAAACCAAGGACCCTCTCTGGACTTACTGTAGTGTTATGACTCTTTGTTGGAGATCTTCCGATTCTTTCCCCCACTACACAAATCCATCTCACCAAGCTACCACAAAAGCATATACTCAGTTACTTGTGCTTAATATTTTTATTTAATTCTTTTTCTATTTTTATTCACTTTTGTAGTCCATTAATTTGTTGTTCCACTATTGGTTTATTCCATAATTTTATTAGTTAGTGCATTGGTTAGGTGTTCAGTTGTTAGTTGGTAGTTAGTTATAAAGTTTGTTGACTGAATGTTTTGGTTGTTAGTTAATTCATTTACATGAATAAATATGTATAATTTAAAAAGCAGTATTTTTGTTTGTCGCAGTATATGAATCAGTGGTATTACGATCGCACTTCTACATGAGAGACTAAACAGGTTTGGCTAATTATTTCCTGATTATTAGGTGGAGCAACGTTTATGAAATATAAACTTTCATTATTAATAATTATATTAATACAAATATTAATGATAATTATTTATAAATTGATATAGCCAAAGACCTGTATTAGTAAACACATACAATTTACTTCTTAACAAGAAGAAACCCAAAAATATGTATGAGGCATATTTAAAATATTGGTTCCATGTTCCACGCTCCGTCTGTCGTCATCCATCAGTATAAAGTCCCAGAGATCAGTTTCCTTAAGGTAAGCACCACACAAACTGTTTTAATTGTCAAAGCTCCCCAATCACCTCGACATTCCTTCCTCTGATCCGGTTGAGCTTGTGCAATGGCTCATTCGCCAGATGTAGAAGGTCATGTAGCTCATGGATCCTGATCTGGAGAAAATGTCTGCTCCTCATCTGACAGAAGATGATCTCTTTGACATTTCCTATGGAGACTTGTGAGAAAGGATGATGGAGCCAAATCCATGGAAAGCAAGTGGTTACACAATATTTATGCCTCTAGCTAACCTCAACCAGCTTTTGATGTTACTTTTCCGGCTTCTATGGTGGAAGAAATGTCCTTGCTGGAATCCAGATTGGTGTTGTGCCCACTGGGAGTCAGACCCAGAGAGACAGGCTGCTTCAGCCCATTATGTCCTTCCTCTGCTACATGCCCCAGGAGACAGTGTCGTCTGGCCATGCTTCCATCTCAGTCTGTGCCATCTCACCAGAGCCTCCCATAATTGCTGCTTTTTTTTTGTTTCACCCCCTGCTCTATCAGCAGCAGATACTTCAACATCTGCATATTCACAGCCTGCTTTATGTCACCAAAGCCTGCTGAATCTGCTGCTGAGGTTCATCCACTACCAGTTGCCACTTTACCAGCTTTACCATACAACCAAGCTCCCGACACATTCTACTCATGGTACCCCTACACTTCCTCCAATCACTGCATACACAACACCTATGTCACCACGATCAGCAACTCAAATAGCATATATTTTGCTTGCATCTGTTACTGGCAGTTGTTTCTTCACAGTCTCCTGCTGAGACACCTCGTCCAGTGATCACTGCTGTACGTGCAGTTGCCACCCTCGCAACAGCTCAGGCTACATCTGCTGCTGAATTGACTGGAGTTCTGCCATAGACTGATTCTGCTGCAGCTGCTTTGTTCTTATCTGTTTCAGCCATAAAAGATATTTTTATTCTCACATTGTAGGAGATTCCATAAGACTTTAACACACACTTTGCCAGTTGTCCCTGCAATTCCGGGTGAACTAGCTCTCATTTCAGTTAATCAAAACCGAGCTTTTTTCCCCTTGCTGAGCGCTCTCCTGCTTCAAAGCCTTTTTGAAGCCTCACCAGGTCCTGCTTCATGCCGCCAAGCCACAGCCACACGTCATTGGCTACCGGACTCCAAGCTGTTTTCTGACCCTAAGTCACCCCACCAGTGGTCTTCAGGTTTAAGCTTCACTACTTCCATAGAGCCTGCCACAGGTCCTTTTCCAGTGGTGTCTTGCTGCACCATGTTGGAGCAGACTACCACCAAAAGTAGCAGATGCCGGACTACACTACTGCAGACGGTTAACATTGCAGGAGTAAACAGCCATCCAACCTGCCATTTAGATTTTTTTTGACTTTGTGTCACCCCCTCTGGGCAGGAAGACTCATCCATGGATACCATCACCACATGATGCATATTATGTACACACATTAAAAAAAACTGTAGCTTACACCATAAGCACCCTTTTCTTTGTCATAATTAAGAGACAAACAATAATTATCTGCAAACAATGATCATGTTTTGGCCTTCCCCTTCTATGCGTGAGAAACTGAAGCTCGAAACTTGCAGTTTCAATCTGCTGGTGTGGGAAACACCCATCCACCCAGGCATCGGCAGAGAATGCCAGTTTGTTTGACATTCAGTCACAGAACAGACATTAGAGGAAGTTTAAATCCACCTTTCTAGGGGTATATAAAACCAGCGGAGTCATAATGGGCGAGACCACAAACCAAAGCGACCAGATAAAAGAACACCTTTTAACAATGCAAAGCCAATAGGTAAAGTTGATTAAGATCAACTCATTTTGAGCAAGTCTTGACAAAGTAGGACTTGGACATGGTGTTTTGTTGATACATTCCTAAGGTTCGTGAAAGATATGGTGACTAATTAAAGCAACATCAATGCTGTCGAGTATGTGTATGTAAGTAGCTCTCCTACTTCGGCAGCTCTAACTGTTCTTTTTTTCAGTTCCTCTGTTTCTGTTGGAAGTGTTAGTCTTTTTAAGCAAACATTCTCTCCAGTTTTGGATACTGTCTAGCTAGAAGAACTTTTGGAGATATTTTCTTACTTTTGGACATTTGTAATGTCACATTGGCAATAACTAATTAACATCACAAAAGCTGAAAAAATATCTCAACCTCAACCGTAAATACCAACAGAGTTAAGAGGAGGCCCCTGTAGATCCAGAGCCTTAGCAAAAAGGACGGAACAAGAAGGAGGAGGTTTATACCTCTCTTCTATCGATTATAAATGTGAGATCTATGGCTAACCAGCTGGATCCTCTAGACCCTCAAGTGATTGGCATGCCAAGAAGGATTATTTATAAATTTAGAACATTACAGAAAACCCTACGCATTGTACTTATCCAATGCACTCTATTAAATTACAACAGTGTCTTCAAATTTGCAATAATACCGATTGGTAAACGAGATTACCTTTTTTGACCACCCTAATCTGCAAGAAATCTTTCCCAAAAATAACAACCTTTGATAATATGAGTTACAACATTTAAATTCCCTTCGAGATTACATTTTTATTTTATTTGTTAGAATTTGAAAAATATCACTGCTTCTCAGTATCATTCATGTCATAAAGTTTAATCATTCTGAGACATCTGGGACAAACTTTCCGTCAGTTTCATTGGTTCGTACGAGATACACTCCACCATAAATCCAACTGCTGTGCACCTACACCTCCCTTACACCCTCTGTGTTCACCCTACCTTCAGATTTTTATTATTTCTTTGCTCGGAATACTATAAACATTAACTTCAACAACAAAACAGGAAACATTCATCCCAAAAAATTAGGAAACTGTATGATTCCATTTTTATTGATAGTGATTTGCACTTTTATTTCATTAAAGTGTTTAATTTTTTTATCAATTCCTTTTCTTTTGGTGAAAGGGAAACAAAAATGGGCTTGCATACTTTTACTTGCCTGTGCAAGTGAATTTTTATTAGGTGACCTTTGATCACTACCATATCTATCAGAGTTACCTATTGCTTTAATCTGTGAAACATTTTCAACGAGTTTTAAATACTGGCATCTGTACTTATAGGAAAATGGAGCTGTTTGCTGTCTTTCTGTTCATTCTTTATGGTAAGATTTCCTCTTTCCAACCTTAAATCTATTTAGCTAATTGTTGCATTTTTGTGTATTTTACAGTCAGTAAAGTAATTACTAGGTAAATTTACATGTTCAGAAATTCTTAAAATGGTTTAAATTTCAGGAAGACAAATAAGTAAGAAAAAACATTTAAAAAAATATATAAATTTTATGCTCCTCTACCTTGGAACACACTTTACTTTCTTTAAATCAGCTCTAAATACCAGTTTCTATAGAATCTCTTTCAGCTTTCAGTTCCTTTCTTATGCAAATACAATGGATTGAATTTTTTGTGCTTTTTTATCTGAGCTTTAACACTTTAATCATTAGAAGTGCTTTAAACGTTTCTCAACTACAGTTTCAAAGAAAAACTTCAACCTCGGCATATAGTAAGTAATCATGGTAGGGTTGAAGCCTGTTGTGTTTTTAACTATTTTCCTACTGCCAATTCAACACCCAGCTTTTTTTAAGTTACAAAGTTGTATTGACCAGGGGGAATTTAGCTTTTTTTTAAGGTTCTATGCAGTCTGTGATAGCTTGTCATGCAATGCTAAATTTTTACAACCTTATATACAAGATAATTACAAGCATCCTTAACTCAAGCCCCATGTTATACACAATATAAAAGATTGCTACACAAAACACATTTGCTTTACAAATGTGAACTCCAGACTATTTAATTATCCACTTAACCGTTCTAATATTTGTTTTGCATAATTAATATTTTATTATTTATATATTGCATTAAGCAGAGAGATATGTGGCTATTGGGTGCACATGATGTTGAACACATCTAAACAAATTGAAATCTGAATTGTAAGGAAGTGTCATCAGTGGACTGCTTATGTGCCATTCATTTTAGTGCTCAGGCCTCAAAAAGGTATATGTTAGTCGTTCCTTTGATTACTAGAATTTAGCACCCTGGGCTAATCTTAAAGGTATAGAAGAGGATCTTTAGCTCATTCTCATTTTCGCAATACTGCGCATGCGCCACCTCATCTCCAGTAACGCCCCCTGATATCGGGAGCGCGCACGTCCTCAGCACATGCAGTCTGTTTACATCTGCGGGACCACAGCCTCTGGCGCCGCATCGGAATTATTACAGAATTGATCATTTTACAGCAATGAATTAGCTACCAAGAGGTTATTTGTTTAGGAAAACGCTTGTACAAGAACATCTGACAGCAATTAATGATTATCAGTGAAAAATAATCACACCATTGGGTAGTAATTCCACATAAAGGCTGCAAAGCTAGCGTTTTCTGACAGACCCTGCGTAGCGATTACATCACTTGTGTCAAATCAACACAAATCCTTCTAAACGAGCAGGTATAAGCACATTACCTGTCTAGCAGAAACTCTGCGACAAGTTGATCGGTTTTGAATCCCTTTTCGGCTTTCAATGCCCGCCACCGCATAAAGCAGTAATCTCCGAGAAAAACTCGTGTTATGTTCATCTCTGCAGCCCTCTTTCTTTTTTTCTCAGCGATTTCGAACAGGGTTTTTCTCTTGCGAGCTTCCATTTTTGCTGCCGTATGGGGAGAACCTCTTTTCAATGGTGAATGAAGCTTCTTGTCCGTCCCATTTTACTTCCTAAACAACAATCTGCGCATGCGCAAATTTAAACATGAGCGTGCATTGTACGGGTTGGGTGGGTGGGGACATTAGTGACATACGTTATCGTGTAAATTTTATTTCCGCATTGACAGCCAGTTATTTTCACCACCGGTCGTTTTTGATTGGCTGTCCTTTTCAATGGGATTTTCCATTGAAATTTTTTACTGAAAAGATACTCACCTCTGCCTTTAAGTGCCATGGCTTTTAGTAACCTTCTGACTCACAAGCTAAAAGCAACTCAGGAGAACAGGGAACAGTAAATGTGGTTTATTGAATGATGAAGGATTATACAGATAGTAAATGTGCACAAGGAGGCCTCTGGTCCAGAAGAAGGCAACAGCAACATGGGGAACTGAGAGCCTGTGGTCCATGTGGTGGTGGGGGTGACCGCCACCTCATTTTCTGTCAAAAAGGGCCTAAATAAAACCTAAACATTGTTATGTAAAGGTCTTAGAGTGGGTGCATATAATATAGCAGTCCTATTATCCTTTAACCCAGGCACTAGTTACATTAAGTTTGAATACTGTAAAAATACAGAGAAAGCAAGCATCTAGTCCTTTTTTAGAATAAAGTTGTGTTTTTTGGAATAAGTACAGTTAAGAGCAAAGAAGAATGGTGACAAAAGATTATTGCCTATTTCAACTTCTTCATTAAATTTATGATGTAGCATAGTTTAGGTGTGTATCTGAAGCTGTGGAATGTTGAATGCACATATTGAAGATGTGTAGATAAGGCCATGGAACAAGACCATGAACTGCACTGCTATAGTCCCCGATATTAGTTTAATGTTCAACAGATAGACCTTGGTTAGCCACCAGTTTATAGACGACAGGAAAAAAGGGGTTGGGGGTTGGTGCGAGCAGCACATCAGTTTCCATTACAGAATAGAATAATGTTGGATAGCCAGCCTTCAAGGTTGGCAATATAGAAGCCAGATTCAGTTAATTTCAATTGTTTTGGTTTACTACTGAATTACTGTCTATATTAAAGTCTCACTAGAGCTCTCAGTGTCATGACTGAGTTTTGTTTTCTGACCCACCTGTAATAGAACTCTCAGGAATGGTAGCGGGGAGTGAACTTACTTGAGATGATAATTGTGTCCGCCAGGAAGAGATGTGAGTAAATCTGGAGTAGTGAGTTTATGCAGTGTTGAATCATTGACTTGCAGCATTCAATCCTCTGGAGTTAGCATACCGGAAAAATAGCTTGCATTGTTTTTGACTTTAGAGCAGTCCATATTGAGCATGCATGTAGCAACAGTGGAGAGAAAATGCTCCTCTTTAGTAGGAAAAAAAATTCCAGCAGAACCTTGCTCAGTACAAGCAGCCGTCTGCCACATCTGACCGAGGGTTTGAAGAGACAGAAGACATGAGGAAACTGAAAAAAATAAAAGTTTATTGCAGCAGTTGTAGAGCGTCACTGGCAGCATCTCAGCTAAGAAGCTGTCTCAAGTAACAGAACACCAGACCAGGTGTAGCTATTATATTGAGAACAACAATTAGGAGAAAACTAAAGGTTAACAAGAATGAAATAATGGCAAGTAAAGCAGATTGGACAAAAGAAGAAAGAAGCAGAGTGAAAAGTTGTCAGATTTTCCTCCAGCAGCCTAAGCAGCATAACTATAGAAATACATTAAATAGCTTAAATGAACTAACACTGTGGAGTGAGACATGAAGAAGGTAGAGCAAAGGAGAACAATCGGTTTAGACTGAGTTCTTCCCCCAACCGGATTAAGCTGTGAGATATGAATTCTCTTTTTAAGTTACATCAGAACTCTTGCTGCAACGTTTAGATGAACTGAAAACCTTAAACAGTGTTTTGTGAACTTCCTGCTAATAAAGAGTTACAATAGTCCAGCCTAACAAATGCATGCACTAGTTTTTCAGCATCTGTCCTAGACAGAATATTTCTAATTTTTGCTATATTCCTGAGGTGAAAGAAGGAAATCTAAGAGACCTGTTTAATATATGACTTAAATGACATATCCTGATCAAAAACAACACCAAGGTTCTTTACTTGGTTTCCAAAGGTCCATTTGAATCCTTCCAGTTTTAGGGGTTAACCAAGCAGTTTCTTTTTTAGAGGTTCTGGTCCAAAGATTAGAAATTCTATCTTTTCAGATTTCAAAAGGAAAAAGTCATCCACATGCCTGTAATCTACAAAACTGATGGGATTCATCAGGATTTATAGATAAATATAGTTGTGTATCATCAGCATAACAGTGGAAATTAACACCATGTTGTCTGATGATTTTACTAATAGGAAGAATGTAAATGAATTGGGCCAGGTAGAAAACCCTGTAGTACTCCACAAGTAACCCTAAAATGTGAAGATTTGTCATTTATATGAACAAAGTCGGATCTATCAGACAAATAAGTTTTAAACCAGCCTAGTGCTTTTACCTTGATCCCTACAATGCGTTTGAGCCTTTCTATGAGGATATTGTGATTTACTGTGTCAAAAGTAGCACTAAGATCTAACATAACTAGAATAGACCCATTGTCTGAGGCCATGAGAATATCATTCGTGACTTTAAGGAGAGCTGTCTCAGTGATATGATGAGCTCTGATTATGCAACACTTTTTTTCATCTATTTTAGATTAGAAAAAGTAAGATTAGATATGGTTCTGTAATTTAATAGGTCTTCTTGGTATAGAGAAGGTTTTTTAAGTAACAGTTTAATTATAGCTACCTTGAAAGTTTTTGGTACATATCCATTCTATAATGACAGCTAAATCTCATCTAAAATGTAGGCAAATAATAAAAAGCAATACTTATTTAACAAGTTTTGTTGGGATTGGGTCCAACATACAAGTTGAAGGATTAGATGAATAATGCCTGGTTTGAATGAATATTTCAGGTTTGGTGGAAGGAGGAGAGGTTACCAGTCGGGACTTGAGTTCAGGTTGAGGTTGGAGACCTGACGGCTTAAATGTGCACAAAAGAGATAATTAATTGGGCAGGACTTGGGAGGAAACACAGCAAGTTAAGGCACAGCATGTAGCAAGGAACACAAAGAGGGCTTGGGTTACCAGTAGCATGATAACCATGGACTGAATGACTGGTAACCTCTTATGCTGCAGGTTAGATTACATTATTATCTGCAACTATGTGGAAGCAATGGAGCAGCTAATGTACTTAGAACAACCTGGAACAAAGACAGGCAACACACAAACCCAAGCACAACCCCATTTCCTCACACTCAATGGCGAAATAGATCAGAAAAAAACTAAACGGGAAATTGTGTCCGCCGTCATCAAGACCGGGAACAGTTCTTGAAACCACAAAAACACTGGAAAAAGAAAAAAGAAATCTCTGGAATAAAAGGGTGGGATAAAGAGTTCTGACCCTCCAAAGCAATAAGAGGGTTAAAATGACCTGAAATGCAAGTATGCTGCCTATACAACACCAAATCCTCCATTTACACCACAAGAAATATTCCAAATAGGCTTTACACCAATGAACCAAACAACATAGGAGATTTACCTGATGAGTATCCATATGCCATATGACTTTTAGATCAGGGTGTGTGGAGACTTCTCTACTTTCTGTAAAGAACACCAAGGCAATCTCCTCAACTTGGTACTTAATTTCTAAGTGCTTCTTGCATTTCTTAAAATAAAAGTGATGCTGGAAAATAAAGTGATGCTTGAACCAAAAAAAATAAAATTGCAACAATAAATTTATGATGGAGTATCTGCATACAAGTAAAACAGAAGAAATTAAAATTGATCTAATTGATGAAATTTGTCTTCTTAAGGATATTGTTGTGGAAAGCTGATACTTGACTTGAAAGAACATGGCATTTATGTCCTGCACAATGTGATTTGTGTTCTGTGTCTTAAACACTGATACTCCTCAGTGAACCTATGACCTTTACTATTCCACCATAAACAACTGACTTAAAAACCATTCAAAAATAATCCCCAAGTAAAGCACAACACACCGAAAACAAATTATAAAGAAAAAAAATTTAAAAATGAAATCGTTCTTGACATTGGAAGGTTGACATTCGGCGGAGAGTGTCATAGTTGAGACTTTTTAGCACCTTCACAGGTTGTCCACGAGGGGGCGCCAGAGCATCATCGGCTGGAGCAGCTCCTTACCTGGGCTCTTTCTCCAGGTGATCTGCATTTGGGCTGATTGAGTGGAGCTGCTTATAAGGAGCAGGGATCCAGCTACTCGTCGCCTGAGTGTTTGTTACCCCTGGTAAACGTTACCTGTTCTCAGCACCAGATCTCTAGTCTCTAGAAGTTCTTGTTTTTTTATGTTTTACTTTTTTCCAACCGTGCCACCAGTAATCCCTTTCTGTGCTCACCTCTTTAGGTTCAGTTTCACTTGTGCTCAAACCTACTCCGTTCAAGATCTCCTGGATTCTCACAACTCTGGTTCCAGCTCTCAAGACTCAGCTCGATCTGCCCACTCCCGCCATTCACCATCTGCCTCACGCCCCTCTGGACAACAACCCCCTAGGACTCTGCTGGAAAGTCTCTCCACTCACCCCTCCCTGGTGTCAACACCAATCAACAACAGTAAGCCTTATCTCTATCATCTCTGCTCTCGTTTCATGTACTCACCTTCTCCATCTCACCTCCAGAAGTCTCCGGTTCCCCACGTCACTCTCTATTTCCTGGATAGCCCTTCTGTTCCCTGCCGTGACCATCGCTTCCACCCTCAAGACACATCCACATTCCTCAATAAACTTTATTATCACTCCCGAGAGGCCTCTGTTCACGTGAGTCAGATACCTGAAAAGCATGACAGAACACTCAGGCCAGGTTGATCCACAAGAGGCTCTCAGGAGGATGATGGCAGATAAATCCTCCATTATTCAGTCCCACGACGCCATTGTCCGTTCCCTTTCTGAGCAACTAGCCGGGACTAACCACACCCTTGATCAGATTACTCATTTAGTTCAGAATCTGTCACCCCGTACCGTCGATTCAGTCCCTCCACCTTACGAGGGCGCTGCAGCATGTTGTCCACCGTCTCCACCACTTCCGCATCATCAAGTTCCGGTTTCCCGTGGAGTTCCACTTCCTGTTCCGGAGAGGTATTCTGGGGAGGTTGGTGACTGTGAGGGGTTTATTCTGCAGCGTTCTTTGGTTTTTACTTACTCACCGCAGTCTTTTCCCAGTGATCAGAATCAGGCTTTATTGGCCAAGTATGCTCACACATACAAGGAATTTGTTTTTGGTTACACAGATTCTTGCAGTGCACGAAATGATGATGCCAAGATAGCGTTTATGATCGGTCAGATGTCCGGTAAAGCACTGAAATTGGCGGAGTCACGTTTTCATAGTTTTCCTGAGTTTGGTTTGTCCTTTCACGATTTTCAGGAAGAATTAGGAGAGGTTGTCGGTCAAGAAAATGATCCGGTTGCTTTGGGTCGAAGGTTACGTAAACTAAGACAAGATTCTAAGAGAGTTTCTGACTTCGCTATCAAGTTCAGAACTTTGGCTGCTTGCCTTAACTGGGACTTAGGTGCCCTTAAGAACGTATTTTTTGAAGCGTTAAACGAAGCAATACAGTATGAATTAGCCCTTTTTGATGAGCCACGCTCTCTTGAGGGGCTTATATCCCTAGCTGCCCGAATAGAGGGTCGTCTGAGGGAAAGAGACTGGTTGAGGGTACGCCATCGAGCATCTGTTGTATGGCTTCCGCTGTTTGTTCGCCTCCCCTAATTGCCTCCTCCGCATTCAGAACATCCACAGCACCTTCACCTGCGTCACCCCCGGAACAGGTCGGACAAACCAGGCTCACCCTGGAGGAACGGCAGAGGAGAATGCAGTCGAAGGAGCGCCTGTACTGTGGCACTCCGGGGCACTTCATCACTAAGTGCCCCTCCCTCAGGAAGGAGAAGCTCCCGAGAGGGTCCGTCTGTGAACGCGAGGCCACAGACGGGCCAGATCAACCCATCCAGCCAGCCTCGTCTTCTCCTTCCTGCCACAATCACACACAATTCACGCAAGTATCAACTTTACTCTCTCATTGATTCCGGTTGTGAGCAGTCTCTCATCACTCGTTGAACAGCTTCAGATCCCCGTCCTTCCTCTCGATAACCCCCTTTGTCTCTCAGCTCTTGAAGGTCACTCTCTGCCACAGGTCACCCATGTTACTCATCCCCTGGAAATCACCATAACCGATAACCACACTGAACATCGATCCGTTTTTGTTTTTTCCTCCTCCCAACCCAACGTCACCCTTGGTTTTGACTGGCTCCAGACTCACAATCCCTCCATAAACTGGTCAGACTGCTCCATAACCTCCTGGTCAAATAATTGTCTCTCCTCCTGTCTTCAGGCTCCCGTTCCCCCTAGCCCGCCCCAGGAAGAGGTCTCCATCGATTCCCAGGACCTCAGCAACATCCCGGAAGATTACCTCGACCTCAAGCAGGTTTTCAGCAAGAGCAAGGCTTGCTCATTACCACCCCATCGACCATACAACTGCGCCATAGATCTTCTGCCCGGAGCCCCTTTACCATCAAGCTGATTGTTTAACATCTCTTATAAGGAACGCGAATCGATGGAGACCTACATCAACGAGTCCCTCGCCGCTGGCATCATTAGGTCCTCCTCTTCTCCCCTGGGTGCGGATTTCTTCTTCGTTTCCAAGAAAGATGGTTAGCTCCGGCCTTGCATCGATTACAGGGGGTTAAACAACATTACCATTAAGAACAAATACCCCCTGCCACTCATCACCGCCGCCTTCGCGTCCTTACATCAAGCCACCGTCTTTTCTAAGTTGGATCTCCGCAATGCTTACCACCTTGTTCGTATACGCCAGGGAGATGAGTGGAAGACAGCCTTTAAGACTCCCATTGGACACTTTGAGTACCTTGTCATGCCATTCGGCCTCTGCAATGCCCCCTCCGTTTTCCAGTCCCTGATCAATGACGTTCTCCATGATTTTCTAAATATTTTTGTTTTCGTTTATCTTGATGATATTCTTATTTTTTCTCGCAACCTTCCAGATCACAAGAAACATGTCCTTCAACGCCTCCTCCAGAACCATCTCTTTGTCAAGTCTGAAAAGTGAGTTCCATAAATCATCCATGGCCTTCCTTGGTTACATTTTAGAGGGCGGGCAGATTCGAGCTGATCCTACCAAAGTGCTTGCTGTCAACGATTGGCCCACACCAGACGTCAGTTACAACGATTCCTAGGTTTTGCAAATTTCTATAGACGTTTTATTAAGTATTACAGCCAAACCGCAGCACCACTCACCGCATTAACCTCCATCAAATAAACCTTCTCCTGGACTCCCGAAGCCAACCAAGCATTCCTTAAGCTCAAGACCCTGTTCGCCCAAGCACCTGTCCTTGTCCAACCAGACCCCACACGTCAATTCATCCTGGAGGTCGACGCCTCTGATCTGGGAGTTGGAGCTGTCCTCTCCCAAAGGTCAGAGGAGGACTGCAAGCTCCATCCATGCGCTTTTTTCTCCTGTCGTCTCTCTTCCGCCGAACGCAATAACGATGTGTGGGACCGTGAGTTTTTGGCCATAAAGTTGGCCCTTGAGGAGTGGCGACATTGGCTGGAGGGTGCTAACCATCCTGTGCTGGTCTGGACCGATCACCGTAACCTCGAATATATCACGTCCGCCAAACGTCTTAACCCTCGACAGTCTCACTGGTCTCTGTTTTTCTCCCGTTTTAACCTGTCGATATCTTACAGACCCGGATCCAAGAACATCAAACCTCCAGACAATTCTCCCCTGACGAACCCGCCTCGGAACCAGACTCCATCATTCCTCCCGACTGTGTGGTTGGTTCGGTAACCCGGGAGATCGAGAGCAATGTCCAGAACGCCCTTGCCAAGAACCCGATCCACAAACTCCACCACAAAGAACCACGTATGTCCCCTCAGTACGTTCACGTGTTCTCAAGTGGTTTCATAACTCTCGCCTGTTGTCACCCCGGTTCCAGTCGGACCATTGCACAGATCTCTCGCTGTTTCTGGTGGCCCAGTCTCCATAAAGATGTTCTCGAGTTTGTTCAAGGCTGTTCCACCTGCTCCCGCAATAAGTCCCGCAATAAGCCAGCCTCTGGTTTGCTCCAACCCCGCGAGATCCCTCTCGGCCCTGGTCCCACATCCCCATCGACTTCCTTACCGGCTTACCACCGTCACAGGGTATGACCACCATCTTCACAATCATCGACAGATTCTCCAAAGCCTGCCACCTTCTTTCTCTCCGTAAACTGCCCTCTGCTTTCCAGAAAGCCCGTCTCCTGGTTAAGGTGTTTTCGCCTCCACGGCATTCCTGTCTGACCGTGGGCCCCAGTTTGTTTCCCAGGTTTGGAAACACTTCTCTGCAGCACTGGGGGCCAAGAATAGTCTGACCTCCGGCTACCATCCACAGACAAACGGTCAGACAGACCGGCTTATCCAGGAGGTTGAGGCTGCTCTCCGTTGCCTCACGACCACCAACCAGACCGACTGGAACCAACACCTCCCATGGATTGAATATGCTCACAACTCCCATGTCTCTGCTGCTACTGGTTACTCCCACTTTGAGATATCCCTTGGTTACCGACCATCACTGTTCCCCGCTGATGAGAGGGATATCTAGGTCACCTCCGTCCACCACCATCTTCGCCGAGCCCGCAAGAACTGGAGAGACACCGTTTCTGCTCTCCAGCGAACCGCAGAGACCAACAAGAGGTATGCTGACCGGAGGCGCATTCCAGCTCCTACCTATGTCCCCGGTCAGCAAGTCTGGCTATCGGCCCGAGATATCCCCCTCAAGTCAATTTCCAGAAATCCTCGATCCTTGTCTCATTAGAGATTTCGAGGCCTCCTCTGCGTCGTCTGGACCGCAGGGTGGCGGTCCTTGATGTGGGGGTACTGTCATAGTTGAGACTTTCTAGCACCTTCACAGGTTGTCCACGAGGGGGCGCCAGATCATCATCGGCTGGAGCAGCTCCTTACCTGCGCTCTTTCTCCAGGTGATCTGCATTTGGGCTGATTGAGTTGAGCTGCTTATAAGGAGCAGGGATCCAGCTACTTGTCGCCTGAGTGTTTGTTACCCCTGGTAAACGTTCCCTGTTCTCAGCGCCAGATCTCTAGTCTCTAGAAGTTCTTGTTTTTTATGTTTTACTTTGTTCCACCCGTGCCACCAGTAATCCCTTTCTTTGCTCACCTCTTTAGGTTCAGTTTCACTTGTGCTCAAACCTACTCCGTTCAAGATCTCCTGGATTCTCACCACTCTGGTTCCTGCTCTCAAGACTCAGCTCGATCTGCCCACTCCAGCCATTCACCATCTGCCTCACGCCCCTCTGGACAACAACCACCTAGGGCTCTGCTTGAAAGTCTCTCCACTTACCCCTCCCTGGTGTCAACACCAATCAACAACAGTAAGCCTTATCTCTATCATCTCCGCTTTGGTTTCATCTACACACCTTCTCCGTCTCAACTCCAGAAGTCTCCGGTTCCCCACATCGCTCTCTATTTCCTGGATAGCCCTTCTGTTCCCTGCCGTGACCATCGCTTCCATCCTCAAGACACATCCACATTCCTCAATAAACTTTGTTATTATTATCACTCCTGAGAGTCCTCTGTTTACGTGGGTCAGATACCTGAAAAGCAGGACAGACAGGGCATATAGGTATTTTGTGGAAAATGACACCTTAAATAACGGGTAAAACAACCCGTTATAAATAAATGTATAAGCTTTAATTCTACAGCTGAAGGAGACCGTCATAAAACCAAGAGCTTCCATAAGTCTCTGAGTCAAAGAACATCCCACAAGCATTTTATAGCCTTATTCTTTGTAAATCACCACTGGCTTATGAAAACCTATTTCCTGTGCTCTGTTAAAGTTCTTCCAAATCAAAAGACACCCTGCTCTAAGTCAAACAGACCTTTCCCTGCCTACCATAAACAAGAGAGTTGAATTCACAACCCCTTGAAATAACATTACATGGCTTAAAACACTTTAAGACAAAGTTAAATGAATTCATAAGAACCACAATGTAAAATTCTTCCACATTCTGACTTCCTTTTGATTCAAATAAAATCATATTTTAATTTAATCCCCAAAGGAAAAAAAAGACAGTTAAAACTAATACCAATATTCAAAGTTTCAAGTCTTCTATAGGCTTTCAAACCTAGAACCGTGTTTTTTGTGGACGTCAGACTTCCATTATCAAGCAAAACAACATTTAAATCAAATTGATTTAAAATACATATGGTATTTTAGAAATCATTTTTTAAAGATACATAAAAAAACAAAACAATGTTTACCAGTAAACAGTGTTGCTTGAATTTTTTTAAGATGAAGATATCGGCAACTAAAACCCATTGCATTTAAGGATAAAAACAAACATTTTTAGGGAAGGATATGCAAATATTGATACAAAGAAAATGTGTAGGTTGTCATCTACAACTTTATTAGACCCTGTTTAATAGCAAAACCCTTAAAATAAAATTGAAATCCCAGTAAAAAATATTTCTAAAAGACCACCCAGTGATTGGTCATAAGGACACTCATAAAACTAAATTGAGTTGAATTGCATTTTAGAGAGGTTTGCCAGGTTCAGGATGAAGGAACACCTCTGGCTTGATGGCAGTGTTTGCACCAATATCCATATTGATAACACGAATAACACTATTCTTATGATCTGTGACTTGCTGTCCTTCTCCACTTATTTTCCAGGTATCCTTGTCCACTGCTGCTGATTGGCTTGTGTGTGTTGTGCATCTCTTTGAAGGTCTTTGAAAACCTGCGTATTTGTTGCAGGCAACATGTGCACACCTTACTTATTTGCAGGCTCAGGCAGCAGTCCTTTGAAGATAAGGTGGCAAATATGGTTTACTAGAATTCAGTGTTCCTTTAAAGTTAGTATTGTTGAGTCCACAAACTCATATGCTTGTTCTCTGATGATGCTCTGGATCGACTTGTCCATTCCTTGTTGAAAGGTTTCAGTATTCCACAATGTTCAAGAAGGTGTCATTGTCCTAAACTCCAGGTTTCAGATCCTGTGCGAGTGAAGTCTTGATGCAAACTATCACTTATTCAACTAGCATTTTCTTAAATTCACTGGGAATGGGAGTCTTTTAAATGCATCTTTTACAGTTAAAACTGAACTCCGTACTCAACGATCAATTGGTCAACAGGACATGTTTTACATTTAAATTAATTTAATTAAAATACTGAATTTATATATGTATTTTATTTATGTACCTTTCCAGCTTCTAACGGTTGTTTGACCTTGAAAGTGAAAGTTGATAAAGGAGCACAATCTGTTGTGCTGCCCTGCAAGTACAGCCAAGTCTTAAAAGACATCCTTACAGTGAAATGGAGACGGTTTGATCTTGATCCAAACATGGTCCATCAACAGCAACGAGGAGACGAACTACATTTACAAAATGAAATTTTCAGAAAACGAACATCGATGCGACCAGATGCCATAGACTCCGGTGATTTCAGCCTCATTCTGAGAGAACCCCAACCTTCAGACAGCGGGAACTACACCTGCAGCATGATTGATAATGATCACGTTGAAACAACTCTATCATATGTACAGCTGCACGTAAAAGGTATGCTACTTTGATGTGTGTGTGTGTGTGTGAATAATTGTTGATGCAGCGAAAAAATATTGGAATGTGGTGAAGTGTGAGACACTACTACTATCATTATGATATTAGAACTTAACGGTCAAAAGACAAATGTCTTGGAATTACATTTAGTGTTTTTAACAAGTGAATCAAAATGTCTCTGTTTTTTTGTCTTTCCAGCACCCCAGGATTCTTTGACTTTAAAAGTGGAGGTTCGGTGGGCTCAATCTGTTGTTCTACCCTGCCAGTACAGCCAAGTATTGGAAGAAATTGTCACAGTGAGATGGAGCCGCCTGGATCTCAATCCCAATACTGTCCATCAAAGGCAAGAAGGAGATGACCTACATGCACAAAATCCGCTTTTCGGTGGTCGAACTTCAATGAGACCTGATGCTCTAAGTTCTGGGGACTTCAGTCTCACCCTGAGTGAACCGCAGCTTTCTGATAGTGGGAACTACACCTGCAGCTTCATTGATGAAGAAGAAGAAACAACATTATCAGTAGTTCAGCTGTATGTTAAAGGT